>LR999963.1:148842681-149450459 GCA_905220375.1 Tachina fera | reverse complement strand
AGGAAAGAAAAATGGAGGAGATTACATACAGACCTTCCTTCCTATTTAAGCAGCTTGTTCTATCGTTTGTACATAATTTTCACCTGAAGTTTGCTGCGAACTAAGTTTTTCGTTTTATACATAATTTTATTTAGTTTTCCTGAGACCGCTTCAGCTGATTCTTATGTAAATTTGAATATGACATCCGTTTCACCCATCAGCCATCATTTTCAGGGGATTACTCCTCCCCACTTTTTTATTTATTTAGGTAATTTAAAAATTATAAATTTATTGAACAATAATTTGTATACAATTTACACAAACTATTTTTTTTTTCAAAACATTTCGAATCCAGTCTTCATCCTCACCTTCACTTGGTGCTTACTTTTGTCTTGTACCCTAAAGTTGAAATTTCTCTAAACCAGCAGTATTCTGGTCTGGTATTCTGCTAGCATCTAAACGCACGGCAGTGCGCCAGGCCAAGTTCCGGCCAATGAACGCAGTGTGTATATTTACAGGAAGCCATTCGAGCTGTTTTTACCCCCCTCATAACTTTGTTACCCGCAATCGTAGAATTATAAAATTTAAACCATAATTAAAATCAATTCATTTTACTTTCTATGCGAACTTTGAAAGTTTCACAATGAAAGGTTCCTGAAATATGGAGGTGCAAAAAGTGCATATTTCAAGACATACTCACTGACCTACTGACTCACTCATCAATATTACGAAGCACTTCCGCTATAGCTAGAGATCTGAAATTTACTACACAAGTAGATTTAGGTCAGCGATGAACTACAAAATCTTAAGACCCGAAAATTTTAATCGAGGGGGCGGGGCTACGCCCATAAAAATTAAACTTTGTGAAATTTGGTATACAAGTAGAACTATGTGAGTCACAACCTAGAAAAACCTGAAAACGCTGAAATTTTTACCAAGGGTCAGAGGCTACGCCCATAAAGGTCAGAATGAAAAACTCATATCTAAAGCGTTTAACTCAAGCGCTTTTTTGGCACACATGTTATAATAATACAAGGCTATAAATTTTTGTAAAAACCTCCTATTTCATGTACTTCCGGCCAGCCCATTTAAATGTACAATTTATGCAACTACTATTATCCGTTTCCAACGAAACTATGCAGGAAAGATAAACACTAGCCAAAAAAAATTTTGGATTAGAAAAAGTAGGCTGAAACACGCCCATAAGAATAAAAATTAAAATTTGCACTATTGACCTGAAATTTGATAAACGAATGTTTATAGATTAGAAAATTACTAGAAAAATCTGATAACTGAAAAATCTCACCAAGGTGGGTGGGCCTGCGCCCATAAGGCTCAGAATTTAAAATACAAATCTAAGGCCTTTAACTAAAGCGATTTTATTGAAATGTGGCATACGTGTTGCAATAACGCAAGGTTATAAATTTACGTTGAAAAAAATGGGCGTTAACACATAATACCACATTTTAAGCCTACTATTGCATATACATTTGATTATACTCAATATTTATAAATTTATTACTATCCGTTTCCAGTGAAACGCGACAAGAAAGATAACTACTGACCAAACAAAATCTAGAGTTTCAAAAAGTGGGCTAGATCACGCAAATAAGAATAAAAAATTAAAATTTTCGCTATTGAGGTGAAATTTGACAGACAAGTAGGTCTAAGCTAGAAACTAACTAGAAAAATTCTAAAGCCAGGAAAATATGGTCATAAGGAAGGGGCAACGCCCATTAAGTTTAGAATACAAAACTTGAAATTTAAATCGTTGGCGTAAGCAGTTTTATTGAAATTTTGCATACATGTTTAATAATGTTTAATAATGAAAGGCTATAATTGTTCCTTTAAAAAAGTGGGCGTTAACATGACAATCAAATTTAAGTCTCTTCTTTCATGTTCTTCGGATGAGCAGATTTATACTACTTATGTAGATATTATTGTCTGTTTCCATCGAAACTTGACACGCATGATTGGCACTGACTAAAAAATTTTTTCTTTTAAAAAAGTGGGCAGGAATACGCTATAAAAATTAAATAATTAAAGCAACGTATTAAAAAATCCATCAGCACAAATGAAAACAAAGACAACACCATACTGCAATATTCAATTGAAATAACCTGACAAGTGAAGTTCTGTGATATTAGTTTTAAGTTTGCTTATGATATTTTACATTATTTATTATTATTCAAAAAAAAAAGTAGGCAGAAATTATAGGACACTCTTACGATTACAAATGTGTATAATGCATATCATATTTCTGTGATAGGTATTGTGCCAAACCAAGAACTTGGTAAAAATTTGTATCTCATTTCTTTTGATGGCCTAAATTTTGGAAAGGAACTTGGCCCTTTTTCATGTTTATGTTTTTGTGAGGATTCGACTTTATGGAAAATCTTTTCTCAAACTGAGGGATGTCTTAATGAAATCGTTACCCTTGTTCATCACAAACTGCTCCTAAATTTGCAACAAAAAGTTCAGGTATGAGTGCAGGAAGTGTAAGAAGTGCACTCACACCTGAGACATGTTACACTCCATAGCCTTATAAGCTGACAGCAACTCCTGAACATGATCGATATAGTCACCACTTTTTGTTACCCAAAAAGTTCACACAAACATTTTGAAATGCAAGCCAAGCTCGTTTGCTTTTTAATTCAGTAGTTCAACAAACGTTGAGTCTTTGAAAAGTTGTCTGACGTGGGATCTCACGAACACTATATATAAGGACTAGTCAATTTCGTCTTCAATCAAAAAATAAACCTTAGGAAACCAATTACTCCGGATTAGTTCATGAAATTTGACTTGCTTAAAAAATGTAAAAATGTATACATTTTAGGGAATAAATTTTAGGGAAATATTTCCCAGTTTTAAGTATTTTTTCTTTGAATTATGGAATTTATTATTGATTTTCAGTTAGCAAACAATCTAAGTAAATTTTTAATATTTTCGAGTTTTAAAATAAAATTTTAAAACTCAATAATTTCAATGCTTATTCAGGCTGCCTTGTTAGGCAATTGGTTAGAGTGATTGCCTATCAATCAGAAGGTTGCTGGTTCAATACTTGTCTCCTCTCAAGGAATTTATAGGAATGTATGGTGAATTATAATTAAGAATATAACATGAAAATATAACAAAAAAACGTACCATGTGGTACAGAATTTAATTAAAAATAAAAATAAGTACCAGAATTAAAGACAAAAAAATGAGAAAATTTACTAAATTTGAGATCACAGACGAAAAAATTTTTTTGCAAAGCTCCGAATTTTATTGGAAAATTTTACTTAATTTTAGGAAAATTTTACTAAAATATGAACTTTAAACTAGTTCAGTAATGAAATAGAAATTTAGTAAATATTTTACTGGTTTCGAGTAAAAACAGCTTTGGCGCTATACGACAACTTTTTTTATTCAAATTTAGAAAATTTTCCTAACTTTTATTTATTTTTTTTTTTGAGTGTAGTAACTTTTCCTGTTAGATGTAAAAAGATTATCAATCAACTTTACTTACTTTTATTATTAACAAAAAATTTAATCGTGTATTTTTATAAAACTAATGAACTAAACATTCTTCATCATACTTGAATCAGATAATTTCCAAAAAAAAAAATGAAATAAAAACTCATTTTGAAATACATTACATTTTTAGGGTTCCGTACACCAAAGGTGAAAAAAGGAACCCTATTGTTTTCGCTACGCTGTCCGTCTGTCCGTCCCACGGTATTTTCTCAGGAACCGTAAGAGCTACGTACCTGAAATTTGGACAGAGTATGTAGAACCTAGGCCACTACAACAACAAATACATGAGAATTAGAAATTAAAGGGTGCTCCAAAACGAGCGACGAAAAATTTTAAAATCTCATGTAATATACATACAATTGTATGTACATATGTATATTGACACTTGAAATTTGTAAAATTAGTGTATTTTTATATAGGCTACAACAATTAACACTAAAATTAAAAAAATTTTAATTAAAAGGTTGTCCACCAGTTAATGAAATTTTGACTATGTAATTTTGACAAATTGCTATATCTTGGAAACTGTAAGAGTTAAACTCTTGAAATTTTCAAAAACGGTCAAACTAAAAAATCCGAAAATTATAAAATCGCCAAACCGAAAATATCGCCAAAACCTGAAAAAAATCGCCAAAAATTAAAAAAAAATCACCAAATCGAAAAAAATCGTTTAAATGAAAAAAATCGCCAATATGAAAAAACGGCAAAAACCGAAAAAAATCGCCAAAACGCGAAAAATGCGCCAAAACCAAAATAATTGTTTATGTGAAAAAAAAATCGCCAAAATGAAAAAATATTGCCAAAATTAAAAAAAAAAATTGCCAAATTTAAAAAAATCCCCAAAATTTAAAATAAACGCCAAAAACTGAAAAAAATTCTCAAAACTAAAAAAAGTGCCAAAACTAAAAAAATCGCCAAAACCAAAAAAAATCACCTATATGAAAAAAACGCCAAAATTAAAAAAATCGCCAAAATAAAAAAATCGCCAAAATAAAAAAACGCCGAAATAATAAAAATTGCCAAAATTGAAAAAACTTCAAAAACCAAAAAAATCGCCAAAACGTGAAAAAAGTGCCAAAACTCAGAAAGCGCCAATAAATTCAAAAAACCCCCAAACAAAAAAAAACGCTTAAACCGAAAAAATGCCAAAACTATAGTTTATATTGTTCGTATTGAATTACATACATATCTCGTACCCGTACGGAACCCTTCGTGCGCGGGTCAAAGTCGCACTTCACTGAATTTATTTATTATTTTTAATTTTATGTAAAAAATATTTACCATTTAAATTAGTATGTAACTCTTGCTTTTTATATATAAATAATAAATAATAATTATAATAATATAATAATAATAATAATTAATAAACTTTTTAGCTATGTATGTATATAAGTACATGTGCAAGGCATTAAATAAGATGTTTATCATATTATAGAAAATAAAGAAATAATTAACCAATTTAAATACATATGTATTTACATTTACATTTAAAGGAAACCTTTAAAAGCGGCCAATATTTCCAATAAATCATGTTAAATATTATCTTCTTGATATTAAAGTTTCCTCCCATTTTTGTAGAATTTCATTTATAATGTTAATAATGTTAAACTGAAAATAGTTTTAATATTAAAAGAAAAATGAAAAATTTTTAGCAAAATATTTAATATCCCTCTTATATGAAAGGTTTTACTATAAACATAACATAAAACATATGTGCGTATAATTATGAAAATGGTCTTAATCATATATTTATCGTTTCGGGATATTTGGCAAATAACAAGATTTTTAACTTTATATTTTACAAGTTTAAAATATAAGACGATGTACTTAGGATTACCTACTGCCAAATAACTTAAGGTTAATAAAAACAGCCTTGCTTTGGTCAGTTGTATACTATCGTTTTTTATCAGTCACATTTGTCGCCTTGGATCATTGAAATAAGTGAATAACATTTAGATCTAGAAGGTAACATTATTCGGCAGACTGAAATGTATAACAAAAGTACCATAGACTTCATTCATAGACTGCGAATTCACTTACCCTCACATGAGATTATAAATGGGGATTGATGAGAGCAATTGTACTATGACCTGCGTCTACAATCCTTTAAACCAATAACTCAATGGCCTAATATCAATTCCGAACCTTACAGTAAATGTGAACCAATTAAAGGCAATCCTCCATTATTCATTGAAGCTCAACTGTAATGTTTTTTTAAGCTTGTAACTGTAAAATAAATATATTTTATGGAAGTCAACACACATATATAATCTTAAGTACATGTATACAAACACATATACATATGTATGTACATTGCTATATATCGTCTCCTTAAAGACCAAACAACCTATCAGCAAAAATTTCAAAATTGAGTTTTTTGTGGATTATTATTCCCTATATCATAACGCATATGTGTGCAAAATTTTTAACATCTACTATTACAAATGACCAAGTTATTACAGTTTTTGGACCTAGAGGATCGTTGCGTACTAAAAAAAGAGGAAAATAAATCATCAAAAAACATGATAAAATTTTAATTTTGTTGCATAGTGTAATTTAAGCAAACATCAGGCACTTTTTTTGTTTAAACAAGTAAAAGAAACTATAACTGTTATTATTTAATTTGAATAATATTCATGTGATCAAAGGAATGCTTAATTATTCATACTAATTAGAATTGCTGATAGGCTGTTTGGTTTCAGATTTTTACAATTACAAATAACCTAAGCGCCATATCATAGGCTGTGTTTAGAAAAACAAAGCTTTCTCAACCGGTATATACTTCGGGTTTCATTTTAATCAGAGTATATAATTTTCGTTTCAATATTGCAAATAGTTACAATTTTACAACGTTTTTTCTCTCTCCTGTAAACTTTTTAAAACTGCTGGTAGCTTGTTTGGTCTTTAAGGTGACGATATGTAGTATATTGGCAACACTACCATTGCTCACTGTCCCATAGAAAAATATAGATTAGCCTAAATTGGCATCAATCAACAAAAATAGCCGTGTAGCTGTGATGTCATCGAAATAATCGATTTCATACTTACAAACGTGAGTATTCCTTAGCCGGAATGTAGTCGGTAGCCTGCCGTAGTCTATGTGCTTAATGCCTTATGCTGGGGTTAATGTCGACGTCGTTGACGGCGTCTTAACGCCGAAATTGCGATGTTAGTCGTAAAATTTAATTTTGCTGTTAATGTAAACGCCGTCGACGACGTCAACACAGCCATGTACTACTACATTGAATATACAACAAAATTGAAAATACAACAACATTGAATATACAACTTTTATACGATTAAACTTTTTTTTGACATTATTTTGACATTTGATGCCGTCGACGACGTCGACATTAACTCTAGCATTATAATTGAAAACGCATACACATAGATACACATGTAATTTTGAATTTTTTTCACTTTAACGATACATATTTTGCATAAAATGATGACTTACTTTAATAATAACAACCACACTAAACGTTTTTATACCCTTTACCAAAAAATGGTAAAAGGGTATATATAGGTTTGTCATTCCGTTTGTAATTTCTACAATATTAATAAGCGACACATAAAGTATATATATTCTGGATCCTTATGCATAGGGAAGACGAACAAGCGATGTCCGTCTGTCCGTCTGTCCGTCTGTCCGTCTGTCCGTCTGTCCGTCTGTCCGTCTGTCTGTACGTGAAATCGGTTTTCCCAAGCTCCCAGAAGAGCTAGCGACTTCGTTCTTGGACTGGTGTGTCAGAAATTTTCCGAAAAATTTTGCTATTGAAATTCAGCAAAATCGAGCAGACGGTTTCAGAGCTGGAAAACTCAAACTCAATTTACCCATAGAAAATAACTACCGGAAACAAGTTTTTATTACTTTTTTATTAAATTAACTTATTTTATACTTAGGTATGAATAAAATTGGTATTTATAATTAAAAAAAAATTTAAAAACTTAACAGATTAAAAAACGTTTCCAGGGTTGGAAAACTTTAACTTTTTTCCTAATAATTAAACATATTTCATGTTTTAGGAAGAAGGCTATTTTCTCAGGAACGGTAAAAGCTACGGGTCTGAAATTTGGACTGTGTGTGTAGAAATTTGGTCGCTACAACAACAAATATATAAAAGCTAAAAATTAAAGGGTGTTCCAAAATGAGTAACGAAAACTTTTAAAATCCCATGTAATATACATACAATTGTATGTATGTGTGTACATATGTATATTGACACTTGAAATTTGTAAAATTAGTGTATTTTTATATAGGCTACAACAATTAACACTAAAATTAAAAAAATTTAAATTAAAGGGTGGTCCATCAGTTAATGAAATTTTGACTATGTAATTTTGACAAATTGCTATATCTTGGAAACTGTAAGAGTTAAACTCTTGAAATTTTCAAAAACGGTCAAACTAAAAAATCCGAAAATTATAAAATCGCCAAAAATTTAAAAAAATCGCCAAAACAAAAAAAAAATCGCCAAAATGAAAAAAAAAACGCTAAAATTAAAAAAAAGCCAAAAACCGAAAAAAATCGCCGAAACAAAAATAAATGATTATGTGAACAAAAATCGCCAAAAATTAAAAAAAAATCGCCTAAATGAAAAAGAATCGCAAAAATCAAAAAAAAAAAATCGCCAAAACGAAAATAAATCGCTAAAATTAAAAAAATGCCATAAACCGAAATAAAATCGACAAATCAAAAAAAAAAAAAAATTCCTATATGAAAAAAATCGCCAAAAATTAAAAAAAATCGCTTAAATGAAAAAAAATCGCCAAATCGAAAAAAAATCGCCAAAATTAAAAAAACGCCAAAAACCGAAAAAAATCGCCAAAACGAGAAAAAAGTGTCAAAACAAAAAAAATCCCACAATGACAAAAATCCGCAAAAATCGCCAAAACAAAAAAAAAACATTTTTATATGAACAAAAATCGTCAAAAATTAAAAAAAATCGCCTAAATGAAAAAAAATCGCCAAAATCAAAAAAAATCGCCAAAACGAAAATAAATCGCCAAAATTAAAAAATAAAACGCCAAAACCGGAAAAAATCGCCAAAACAAAAAAATTGCCTATATGCCAAAAATTAAAAAAATCGCTTAAATGAAAAAAAATCGGCAAAATCAAAAAAATCGCCAAAACGAAAAAAAATCGCCAAAATTAAAAAACGCCAAAAACCGAAAAAAATCGCCAAAACGAGAAAAAAACTGTCAAAACTAAAAAAATTAAATATATAAAAAATTAAAAAATCGCCTAAATGAAAAAATCGTCAAAATCAAAAAAATCGCCAGCACGAAAAAAATCGCCAAAATTAAAAAAAAGCCAAAGACCGAAAAAAATCGCCAAAACCAAAAAAAAATTGCCTATATGAAACAAATCGCCAAAATTTAAAAAGCACCAAATTAAACATAATGCCAAAAAATTAAAAATTGCACTAGAAAAAAAGTATGAATTTTTTCATGAAATGAATATGCACCTACATATCTCTGTGCTTATGTTTGTATCTCTATACTACATAAACGCACTTTGGTAAAGGGTATATAAGATTCGGCACAGCCGAATATAGCACTCTGACTTGTTTTAACTATTTTCGCGTAAACAAATTTATTTTACATATTTTATTATATACATTTTAAAACATTTTCTTTTTTATTTATATACATATGTACATATTTATTATATTTTCTTACTCGTCAACACTTAAATCAAATGTTACTGTGAGCATACAAGTATATTTATGTATATACATACTTATGTATACACATGCTTATTTATGTTTGTATGTATATTTTTATTATTTCAAGTTGCTAAGGATTCTCACGCCAAATTAATTTCACTTTGATTCAAAGAAATTTCATTAAGTAAAATTTAGTTCATATTCAACTTAAATTTAGTTATTTTAAGTGAAACATTTGTAAATTTTTTTTTTTATTTTTTTTTTTATAAGATATCAAAGAAATTTGAAAATATTTTTAAAGAAAAGTTTTTCTTTAAACCAAGAACTCGGCATACTTATATTAACCCTTCTGCATCCCTTGTACATGTGCCCTTCCTATGATCCTTTGGGTCAATATGACCCAACAATAAAATGTAAACAATATTTCATATTAAATATAGAAAATTTGTCTGTTTTGTTGTTTTTTTATTGAGTACAATAATAACAAAAATTAAAAATTTCAAAATCCCCCGATATATCCAGAAAAGATGTGATATCTTCTAAGCGGCTGGACCGATTTTCAGACATATCTAAGAACACTCTCGATTAAGTCACCTTTCAAACTGAAAAAACTAAATCAAGATCGGTCTCAGCGTTTGGTCTGTACGAGTATTTGTACAGACACACATACAGAGATACACAGACATACACTACAAACTAAGAACACCCCTTCTTTTAAATTAAAACTAACATAATGATGATGAAATATATTGCCTGAAACTGCACCGACCTTGAAATGGAACTAATTGTTCAGCTACAGTAACATTTTCATATGGATTATAAACTTTGAGCTGATTACTCCACTTGTCCCAAACGTTTTTTATTGGTGCTAGTTTGTCACGAAGTCTTCTTTCTTTTCTATCTTCAGAGCTGTCAAATCGTAGGTACTTTGAAATGCGCAGAAATCACTTGAGACTCATCGTTGCTCGAAAAATAATCTCCATGAGGTTTATAAACTTCTACCATTACTTCTAATCCAAAGTGTGCATCAAGCTCTATCATATCAATGTTTTGCCAATAATTTCCACACAATTCGACACCTTTTTGATTTGTCAGTTGAATAACAATAATTTTTATACTCGTAATTGGTGATATAAAAATCGAATGAAGACTATATCTGTAACCATAGATGTTGCTCTTTTGATAGGTACAGGCTTATTCAATAACATTTGATTTTTTGTAAACATGCCTTTTGGAAGTGATGTCTGTCTACTCTTTCCAAACTACACTTTTGTCCTTAGATAAATATGTAGCTAAAATTCTGTGATCTATTTGATCTGCATCTTCCACCTCCTATTTGATGATGAATATGATTCGACATTCATTCACTATTTGTTGCAACTGAAGATCAGTGAAAATCCAAAGCAATTTCATTATGAAACAATATTACATTAAAAATTTTATTTTACAATACAATTTTTTTTTCTTTGTGGCATTATGTAAAAATACTCAATTATTATGAATTATGATGAATTACAAAAAAAATAATATGTATGCACGCTGATCACTAAAAATTAATCAAAACTCATTGAAAGAAAATACTCAAATGACACAAAAGTTCTAGCATCCTTACTTTTTTCACATACAAACCGGGAAATCACCGAATTGCAATTTGAATGAAACTCTTTATTTACAAGTGTCAATGCGTTACCATATCATTATAAAATAAATTTCAAGGTATACCTTTATGGGATTCTCCAAATTCTACTCACAGTTTGAGAATAATACAATTTTGGATAAAAAATATTCAATGAAAGCGATTTTAGTGATTATTTTACTAAAAAAAATTATTGATCGATGATTCTAAATGAATATGAAACCAGTTCAATTATATTCAAGAGGAAAAAAATGGTAAAGTAGAATTAAACTCCCAATATCGCTTGTTGGGTCATATTGATCCAAAGGATATCAATCGTTTGTAAATCGCGTTTTAAAATATGGAGGGGGAAGGAAAAAACTAAATTTTATTATTTTCTTTTAAAAGCATAATTTTTGTCCCTATAATGGATAAATTCAAGTTTCACATTCATATCTTATAAAAAAGGGACAAATTTTGCGTCTGAAACCCAAAGTTGGGTCAAATTGACCCAAGGAGTGCAGAAGGGTTAAGTTAATAGACAAAATGAAACTAGATTTAAGGAAATTTTTACTAAATTTTGTATTTTTCATATAAATAAAATATCATATAGATAAATTATCTTTACTTTGACGAGGTTTTTAATGTATGAATGAAAATTTATAATCATTTTGTATAATTATGAAAATTTTTAAGTTTATAATAATTTTATGTATACTTCCGAGAAGTACTATTTCTTTGTAAGGATAATTAAGAAACATTTTGTAAAATTTTTAAGTTTATAATAATTTTTTGTATACTTCCGGGAAGTACTATTTCTTTGTTTTAAGTTAATTTGAACTGAATTCAAGGAATTTTCATGAACTAAAATTCAGTTCATGTCTAACTAAAATGTATGTCCCATGTCCCACTTACATAAAGAGCAGAAGTTTTTTGTGAACCTTGATTGTAAGCCCATAAGTACAGCAAGAACTTTTAAGTCAGCATAAATTTTCCAATTATAATCACGATAACTTAAACACTTTATCGAGGATTCGTTTGAAGTTTTCGAAGGTCTCTTTCATTAATTCATTTGAATCGGGACAGAACACTTACTTTCGTCCTCCAAAATAAATAATTTCAAGGTTGATTGTTTGGTGCTCTCAGAAAAGATTTTTACTCCCTTTTCTGGGAGATTCCACTGCTGAAGTCGAGACACAGGCAGCTGAGATTTACTCTTAGATCGTTTCGAATCTCCAAAGAGGTCATTCAATTCTAACTGAGTTAACATAATGAGGTTTTCTATGGGCTAAATCAATTTGAAAATCCTAATAATCGTTGCACGTTTCATTTGGTGGTCTAAGCTTGGACTCAGAGTCTTCGAAATCTGTTTCTGTTTCTAGCTTATAGGTCTTCGAGGGCACTGCAATTGGCAAAGATTCGTTGCAAGGAACTGGTAGGAGAGCTGAAAAAATATTCGAATATTAAATAGTCTGCTTATTTCTTCCAGAAATATATACAATAGTAACAGTCCGTCAGATAACACATGGGCACAGCAAATGGCATTGATTTACGAGCCCCTTTAAGCCATTCGGTCAATCTGCTTTACAAGTAGTGCAGCAAACTTTCGGAGCCCAATTTTTGTCTCGATCGCCAGAAGGGGTTTTCTTTCTTTTTTTTTGTATCAACTCCTCGCAAACGTATCAGAAGATATCAGGATGATTTTTACCTTCGCGTGGGCTAGTTCAATAGTAAAACAAATTTCTTGCTTAATTTAGACAATATAAGAGCACCGAGGCTTCGTGCACAACACCGACGTATTGATTTTACGATCCACTGAAGCTAGGTAAAAATTATAGTGGAGAGCTAGAGAAAAATTTAACAGCTAAAATAATTATTTTAGACATTCTAAATTGAATGAATTGAATTGAATTCAGGGCCATAAAATCATCGAAAATAGTGCAGAATGATCCCTCAAAAATGGTGAGTGATGGAAAAAAGTGGAGATAATCCCAAATATTGTGCATGGCGTCGTCAACGTCACATAAAGACGACAGTAAATATTGTCACTTGTCTACTCCTTATTGGCAACAATTGGCTCTTATTGACAATATTTTACTAATCTATAAGGCTTTGTAAATTAATATGCTACATTAATAGTAGTCAATTGTTGTCGACAAAGAGTAGACAAGTGACAATTTTTACTGTGGTCTTGATGTGACATCCACAACGCCATTCGCAATAAGGGGGAATATTCGGATTTAGGAGGTCAATTTACATAAGAATCAGCTGAAACTGTGTCAGGGGTATTTCCTTTTATATTTTTTGTAGAACAGTGTAATTCAGAACATTTATTAAATAATAACGTTTTATTAGCACGTTACTCAAAAAAATTACATACCAGCGCGGATTAATAAGTCCGTGACTTTTTAAATGAAACATAATTTTTTTTTGCATAATAAAAATTTATTTTTCAACATAATCTGTTTTTAACTCAATGTGTCTCCAGCCCCTATAATATGTAAGTCGCTAAAGCTAAAACTAAATTCTATCGCTTAAATACTGAACAAATAAAATATATAAAAATTTTTGTAGATGACATAAAACACGAAAATTTCGGTGAATTACACTTTTGAGTCACTGCCTGATTTAGCAATACACGTTTCAAAATTGCATTTGCAGCCAAAAATTGAAAAATCGACTTTATAAATTTTTAGCGATAGAGATTTAGCTTTAGCGACTTACAGAATACGCATGCAGTTTTTGTATCCTTCCAAAATAAGTAGAATTTTTTCGAGGTCATTAAAATAGGCAATTGCTTAGTCAATAATTTCATCGTTGGAGCTAAATGTCTTTCCACCGAGCTATTACTTTAGGTTTGGAAATAGAAAGTAGTCATTAGGTACTAAATCGGGAGAATCGGGAGTACAAATTCGTGATCCAGTTCATAGAGTTTTGTCATTGAGACTGCACCAGTGTGCGCTCGTGCAGTATCTTGAAAAATAACTTTTTTCTTGGCCATGTGGGGTCGTTTTCTTTTTAAATCCTTATTAGATCGGTCTAACAATTTCGCGTAATATTCTCCGTTCGTTGTTTTTCCGTCTTGAAGGTAATCGATGTGGATTACGCCGCGTGCATCCTAAAAAATTTTGCCATATGAAATGCATATGGCATCAACATCTCACGCACAGTTACTCTTCGATCGGCCAAAACCATATCGTGGATTTTTTTTCGACATTTTCGGGCGTACTGACCTCAGTTGGCCGTCCAGAACGTTCAGCGTCATTTGTACTTGTTCGACCACAACGAAAGTCAGTAAACCACTTTTTTATCATTGAAATCGATGTTGCAAGGTTTTTTTTCGCAGAAAATTATGTTTAATGAGCACTCGAAATTCACTTTTTTCCATTTTTAGAAAAATACACGATGTTTTATGTATTGAGCAGCTGCTAAACGCAAAGTAAATGACGATACTTGCTTAAAATTTAACAGTTGTCTATAAAGAGATGCTACTTGATGGGAACAGTGTAGCATTTCATATTACTACGAGGGAAGAATCAAAAGTGACAGGCTTATTGATCCGCCCTCGTAATATCAATTCTTTATGTAATAAAAATAATGCATATATGCATGCATCGTTAGCTGAAATGCAAAATCACCACTTAAATAAACTTTTTATATTTTATAGGAGAAAGAAAAAACTACACGAAAATATTCAATATTGACTGTAATAATAGTACTTTGCGTAACTTTGGAACAACTTTGTAAAGAAATTTACATTTACATTTATTTTGAAATATTATTTAAAGGCCACTATAGAGTTGTGTAGCTCATGAACGAATTAGTTCAATTGAACGATTCACTTCACTGAGCGCTGTGAGCCATTCAATTCACTGAGCGCTATCAGCTCAGTTCTGAGTGGCTTCTACATTTGTATCGAACACTTTCAGTAGCTAGTTTTAGACACAAACCTAAGTAATTTAAGTGGGTTAGTGTCTAAAACGACCTAATGAAAAAGTTCTTGTGCTTTTTCAGCAATTTTTTGTGTCGCGCTAGTACATAAATGAAGTATACATATATGTAGATATATTTATTAACAAATTCCACTCATTAAGCTATTTTAGTTTTATCTATTTCTTATATTTCATCTGCCTTGTTTTGTAATGTATGAACTAGGGATGCCAAACGGGAAATCCCGAATCCCGAAATCCCGGGATTTTCGGGATTTGTAAAATTCAAGCCCGGGATTTCAATTTCGGGATTTCTTAGCAATTTTTATATAAAAACCATTTGTAAATTAAAATTTTCGTTGATTTTATGGTATTTATTTATAAAATATAAAAGTCCCATAAAATTTTTTACGTGCAGTTTTAACAATTTAATGACTATTCGTAACACATTTCTTACAAATTAACAACAAGAGCAAATCAAATCAACTACTTTTTCATTGTTTTTTCATCAAAAGCTCTACAATATACAACTAAGAATTATTTTGAAAACAAAAAGAAACTCATGAGCTTAGGAAGGGAAATAAAATTTGGAAAACTCATAAGTTTGAAGTAGAATACAATACAAGGCAAGTGCAAAGTTTTTGTTAAGGGGTTGACGTAAGCGTAAGAAATATTTACCGAATAATGCGTTTCGTTTTTCAAAAAGGCCATAGATATGTATCTATATTCGTTTTTGTTAAGATTATAGAAAAAAATTTACATATATTGAAAAGAAAAACAAATTTTCAGATTTAGTTATGGTTTTCAGTATAAATTCTCTAACATCAAATGTAATTATTCAACATAAAAATAGATGAGACAAATTCTTTTGATTTTTATTTCATACTCGTATTAGAAGATTGTTAACTTTAAAGAGAATTGTGTAATGATACATTATCAACATAAAACCTTTTAAAATGCATAAAATTTGTTATTAAAGTAATAATTATTAAAAAAATATAATTTATTTTACCAAAAATTGTAGATCCCGAAATCTCGAAAATCCCGAAATCCCGAAAATCCCGAGATTCCGAAAATCCCGGTATTTACGGGATCGGGATTTAGAAATCCCGAATCCAAAAATCGATCCCGATTGGCATCCCTAGTATGAACACACACACACACACATCGTATAAATCTGTCTCTTTTTATGCTTCGGTTTTCGCTCTTTCCTTATGCTTGTAAAAATGTTTCACTACAAATGTACTGAGCTAACTGAATGAAATACTTCAGTAAAGTAAGCTGAGCTGAAAAGAGCGGTCGTTCAAAAGAGCTGATAAGCACAAATCTAGGCCACTCAGACTATTATACATGTATAAAGACTTTTATCATACTCTACGAGAAAGAAATCTAAAGACCTTTGTTTCGACTGCCAGAAAATCTAACGTAACGTAAGTGACATTTTATGTTCACACCTCATGTTACATTAAAAATTCAATTATAAAGCAAACAGCTGTTAGGATTAACATGCCTACATTAATCGTTAACTTCCGGTGGCAAAGCAGTTTCATGCACGGTATGGTCGTGCAGGCCTTTCAAAATAGGCGGTGGTTAAAGTAGTTGATTTAAATAAGATAGAGATAAAGAAACTACGATTATTTCGTTGACTTTCAGAAGGTGCGTCACGAAAAATTATTCAATACAATAAGTATATTCAATATTTATATCCGGCTTAAGACAAAGGCATATATGTACAATAAATGAAGGTACGGCAACGGCATCGAAACAGACGACTTGTTAGTTTGGATTTCATAATAATACAACTCTGATCAGATGAAAAGTATTATCGTTTAGAAAAATTTCAAAAAATGGTCAAGTATTATGGGATATCAAATTTTTATCATTCGTTTTGACATTTTGCTTTCACAATATCGCACTTGCACGTATTATTTGATTTTTTTTTTGACATGTATAAATACAAAGTATAATAGTCTGAGTGGCCCTTTAATCACATTTGGATGTTAAAAAAAATTTAAAGACTTTTTATGTTTTTTTTATAAATGGATTAATCATATTAGCAACCTTCTTACTATGTTCAATACATGTTAAGCGGCCTTAGTAATAATTTTTTATTATGATATTGCGTTTATTTATTTTTATTTTTTTTTTTTTTTGATGTATTTGCGTTTTCTTGCTTAAACTTAGTTTGCAATCGTAAACACAACAGATATTAAATACTTAAGTTAACTTCATTTTATGAGTGATGTATAAATACTATAATGTATAATTACGATTGTTAATTAAACATTAATTTTACTTACGTTAAATGGAGGGAGTCAAATTGAAGTGTGTGTTTTTTTTTCAACCTTTGCCGTTTGAATATTCATCTAGATTTATGTTCTTTGCAAGTTGGCTAAAGTTTTTGTTTATTTTTAATAAATATTAACATGTAGATAAAAAAAATTTAATAATTATATAAAATAATTTTTTATTCTCGCTCTTCTTTTTTAGCTTTTATCTTCATGATTTTGCTTAGTTTCACAGTTGCCGATTCACGGGTAAGTAAAGTCTGTTATTGTTTGATTTCCTGTCTGATTTATATAATTAATGAATTGGAGTTTAAATGAATACTTGTATGGTGGGATTACTGGTTGTAAACGAACTTTAGTTGCGTTGCCAGTTGCCAAAATGATATATTATACTATGCATGGTAACTGGCAGCCAACAGCTGTTAATTTCAAATGCCAAAGAACCCTTAAAAATCAACCTTATTCCATTTGTCGACATCGACGTTACTTGAATATAATACTAAAAAAAAAGCAATGTGAGCCCGATCACATGGGGGATGTGGAAACATCTAGTAATGAAAATTTTTTTTAATATTGGCTTATGGTAACTAAAATAAGATGCATAAAGTTTTGGACTCTACTGTATTTAAAAATCTATGGAAAACTGCATCTATAGTAGTGGAATTATTAGTTGTAGGGGTTTGTAGAGAATTGCTCATATATAAGTGGAAAACGTCAAATAAAAATTTTGATAAAGCTTGCGACTGTGGGTTTCCAAAATTTGCATTTAAATCTTCACCCATAATAATTGCCATGAGATGGAAATTGTTACCCAATTGTCGTGCACCAGCTTTAGTGTAAGGCAACAGTACGTAATGAAGATATTTTATAATAAAATATTAGAAATACTTTATAAAGGCTGCTATATATCTTTTAAAGAAATATTTGACATTTAAAACGCTCTTTTATTTAAAAGCTTATATTTATTTTATGTATTTTATATTTTCCAACTTTTTAACAAAATTATCCCCACTGGCAACACCATTACACTTCACAAGCAATTGCTCCTGAAGGTGTGCTTTAAAATTCGGTTTAGTTTCTCTGCACTTCTTGTTCGTATGATTACACTAACACACGCATACATAGCTCACAGCGATTTGATAACGCTTTACGATCTTACTCAAAATTTGTGATTGTATTGTGAAAAAGATTTTTACACCCTAGCGTATCGATGTTTATACATCAAAATTGGGGCTTGTGTACCGGTTGTCGGTTTGAGATTATTGCATTCTATCGAATAGTGTAATAATGTGGTTCAATATCGTACGCCATAATCTCAAACTGAACTAACATGATAGAATCAGCTCGTTATTGATAGCGATGATTAGACCCCGTGGTTCAAGCCCGGTTTCTGACAGTCATTAAACAACAATAACACGCATAAGTGTTCCATTATATCACTTGTTGTAGGACAGTTCTAGTGATGAAAGCATAGACTCTGGTCACTGAACTGTACCGGCTTTCTTTGTCGGTATTGGGTAGCATATTCATCAGTGAAGTTAACGAACCAATCAAATGGCTACTAAGCACAGCTTCGATTAAATACGCTTCATTAACATAAAAAATAAAAAAAAAGCTTTCCTCAATCTCTTCTTTCACCTCCTGTCTTCTCTATCAATATCTCTTTCCTATCACTCTCGCTCACTATCTACTCTTCAACTCACAAAAGGATCATAGTATAAACCTCAAATTAGCTGTACTCTTATTTCAGCCTTCCTTACCAAAAGCCTTTTAACCTAACCTGATCTAACCCAAGATATTATAATTAGAAACGACACATGCACCAACCCCGACAAGGGCCATTATATTCAGGGTTTTTCCATCTATAGTTATTAGACAAAGTCATCGTACATAGTGAGCCATGCGGGTTTTTTCATTATTTAGTTTTTTAGCAACATCTTTAAGTTTAAACTAAATTAAAATTTTAAATAAACTCACAACATATTTAAATAAATGATTTTTCTTATTTTTCGAAGACTCACATACCAGCTCGTATATTGGCCAAACAAACTGGCGCTACGCAATTCGAAGAAGAACAATACGAAACCCGTGCAGACTGTAGTAATCACAAGCATCATCTAAAGAAGAGAGCTTCCGATGAAGATGTCGACTATGAAGTGTATCAAGGCGTGGTAGGCAGGCCAGGCATTGATTTCCCCATATATCCACGCATTCCAAAAACAACCTTCAGCTGTAGATCATATGGCAATGGTTATTTTGCTGATATGGAAACAGACTGCCAAGTAAGCAAGACTTATATAAATTTTCTTTTAATTAAAAATAAAATTATATTCTTATCATATTTCCCCCTTTTTATAGGTCTTCCATATATGTGAAGAAGGGCGCAAGATATCATTTCTTTGTCCCAATGGCACAATCTTTCAGCAAAGCGAATTAACCTGTGATTGGTGGTTTAAAGTTAATTGCTTGGGTTCATCCGGTTTCTATGCTGACAGTACCGAGCTGCTAAATAAACAAAAAGTACAACGATTGAAACCCTCTATACCGGTACAAGGTTTCAATATTGTAGGCGGTGGTTTGAACATTAAGCCACAAGTAATGACGAAAACAACTGTTCGCTCTAAAATCAATGAAGGTAAATCAGATAGACGTATTGATTCAGATGAGGCTCCTTCAGTGGAAAGTGTAGATTTTGATGATTTATCGGCTGAGAAGCAAAAAGGAGCATCAGCCAAAATAGAAATTTCTAATATTGACAACAATGACAATGACGAATCCCAAGTTGCCGCCGAATCAGCTTCTTTTGTCAGTAGTCGTAATCGCAACAATTATAATTATGACAAGCCTGATTTTAAGAATACAGCCAAGACCAGTAGTTCAGTTAAAACTGAAAGTGGACGCAGGTCATCTGGTGAGCGTAATTCTCAGCGAACCAGTTCTATTGAGCTAAACAGTGATACCACTGAGAGAGCCCGCAATGGCTACAGAGGACAACAACGTTACCGCAATGAAAATAAAACGGACACAAATGAAAGTAACGAAAGAGCAAAATCTAATAAAAATGATAGAACAATAAACGAAAGCAGCAACGAAAATCAAAATAGTCCTACAATGTTTTATAATGCCGGTACTTATACCACTGCTAAAAGATTTGAACCAACTCGAACAACACCATTTTATACACCGACAGTTCCTTCAGTTAGCAAACCAAAGACAACTGAAAGCCGAATTTTTTATGTCAAAGCCAGCCCAGCTACCACAGCAACTCCTCATCGTTTCAATATCAAGGCAAATGCTGCTGCAGCATTTTCGCAAAATTCTGGAAATGCTAAAACTACCGCTGCACCAGTACAATTTGAGATAACCGCACCAACTACTCTAAAACCTATTATTATTGGTATGCGTCACAACTTCGGTAAGGACTTGTCATCGGAAGTAGAACTATTTAAGGTCAGGAGCAATAAAGATCTAGGAATTTCTTCTCAAAAATCAAATCAAAAATATGACAACGATGACTTTGTGCCATCCACTACACCTGCAACTACCGGTCCTACTTATTTACCAAAATCAAAGTCAGCTCTCAGCGTTTCCCAGGATTCTGCAGGCGACCCGTTTCTAGCTGCCCCTATAAGTGTCTCACAAGAGGAAATTTCGCGCAATGTTAACAACATGTTGAAAACTATAAATATGTTGAGGCATAACATAGAAGACGTAGAACTAATTAAAATAAATGGCAAAAATCGTTTAGGCTTGGATATACCACCATCTTCGGGACCAGATGCTTTGATTTCCTTGGCTAACTATTTTGCCACTGAACAACATAATGACAATACAACAAAAACTTACAACTTTTTAGAAGATGATGGCAAACAAAAGACAAATTCTAAAAATAATGCCAGAAATGACATTAAAGGAAAAGGAACCCTAAGTGCCAAGAGCAAAGATAAACAGGCTAATGATTTTGGAAACAGAAGCGGAAAGCCTAAAAATACTTTAATTCCCAAGGAGAAGCCCTCCGATACAATAGCCACCTTGACTACAGAAACAACACCAGCTTTGGCTAAAAACAGTGAAGATATTCGTTTCAGTTTGCTAAGTAATAAAACTGTTAAGGAATACAACAGCTTGTTTGGTTCAAATAACTCTGATCACTCTAATAACAATACAGCGCGTAGTATAGCTGACAGCAATGTTGCTAGAACCCAAGAAGTAATGACATCATTTCCACAAACCGGAACTTCAGATGCTACTATCAAGGACTTGGCTGAAAAACCCGAGTCACGCAAAATAGCTCAAGTGTTTTCAAGTGCTTTAACGAATTATCTTAATGATCCTGAAAAATTCCGTGAGAGTCTTGTGGCTATAAGACCCACAGATCCGTCTGCAGATAAAACTTCAAATACTGCTACCGCAACTGATAGTTCTTTCTTTAATCAGGGCACAGCAGCCACTTATTTGCCAACTACACAAACTTCCAATGAAAGAGACTACACCACACAACCAAATATAGCAGCGATAATTAATACAAATCTTATAACTTCCACCTTTGCACCAGATACTTTCAGTACTACAGAATATTTGGATTCAACAACGTTTAAAAGTTCTGCCGAGCAAAAATCCAGAGAGAGTTTGGAACTCTCAGCAGAGTTGGAGCCTCCCACACCGGAGTCGGGAGAAGGAGAAGAATTCTTGCAAAGAGAACAAACCCAGTCATTTGTGAAACCTAGAAATGAAAAATCTGAAAGACTAACGACAACCACCAAACCATGGTCTATCATAGAAGAAGATGACATCTTGGATCCGCTAAAGATAAATGACGGTTTAATGAAATCCAAGACTACAACACTGAGTCCTCATGCCTTCTTATCTAAAGCAGAAGAAACCACAGCATCAAGATACCGAAACAGCGGTAATGGGCAAAGAGGTCAACGAGGTCAACTACGTCATGCCAGCTCGGAAGCAATTGAACCCAAAGATAATTCGCCATTACATTCCAAATTATCAACTTCAGCAGATGTGTGGCAAGATATTTTTGACTCGTATGATTTGCCCAAAGACTCCTTACCTTCCAACACCGGTTTGCAACGTATAGCCAATAAACTATTTGGCGGTCTCGATGAAAATGAAGCATATCACTTGAGAAACGTTATGGCTGAGGCCGAGCATAACCGCCAAGTTTTACGCTTATTGCTGCTGCTCATACAAACATGCGACGATCAAAATGGCAAAGCTTTAGAAAGATCTCGCAAACATTTAATCAATGCTCTCATCAGCATGGATGGCAAAATTGGCGATGAAACAAGCAAAGATAAAAGCTCTCATACCAAGGAAAAACCCTTAACTACCACGGAACAGTTGCCAGTCACAACCTACAGAAAAACTGGTAGCGGCGAAGAGATAACAACCACAACCTTAAGTTATCCATCCACCACCACAGAAATACCAACAACCACTACTACAACTGTTTTATCCACTACCACCGAAAGCAGCAGTACCCACAGCACAGTGTCTACTACAACACCGAAATTTGTTATAAAAGTGGAGGATAATGAAAGGGAAGCTTCTTCCCATTCGACTCGTTCGGTGGTAAAAGCCAATAGGAAGGTTGTAAGTTCGGACAAAAGAGCTTTGGAATTATTAAAGTCATTGTATTCGTTAGCTGCCAAGTTCTCAAGTCGACGGTAAAAACTAATTTAAAAAACAATTTATATTTGCTACAGTGCTATCAGTAAGAAGAAAAAGCTATGAATGTATTTTGTCGAAGGCAAAGCTTTGCTCACACACACACACACACACACACACACGTCAACAACGATTCCTAACATTATTCATGGTGTTGCCAGTTACAAACAATTCTTAAATCTTTTTGAAAAGCTTTCTACTCAATAATATACATATATTCCTAATAATAAAGTTAGTGTTGTCGCTTAGGGAGAACACAGAAAGCTTAGTTCAATTTTATAAGTATTTTGTTATTTTTTTATGAATACATGCAAAAAATATATACAAATTTAGTCAAAATTGTCTTTCCGAAATATCTTGTTATAAATAAAATTTTATAAAAAATAAATAAATATGTAGTCTGTAAGAAACTCTAATATTCTGCTTCTGCTTCTTCTTCTTATTATTATTATTATTATTGTTTTACAAATTCTAAACGCCTTAGTTTTAAAATTTATTTGTATTTTTTTAATAATCTTAAGTTTACTCTGTTTGCTTAATTTTTAAGTCACACAAATTCGCCTTAAATTGTCTGTATATAAATGTATGTAGGTATATATATAGTTTGTGTGAAATAGAATTGCCGCAAATTTGAAGGGAAATATTATTAAATATTAAACAAAAAATAAAACAATTGTTAAATTAAATACTCAATTTGTAATTTTCTTTTATTTTTATTTTTATTTTTTTGAAGTAGTACTTCTTCCAAATTGTTCTTGTCTTTTTTGTAAATATTTATTTTTATAACTTTGCCAATCTGTTACTTTTGTACTTTTTATTATTTAAATAAAATAATACATTTATTATGGTGTAACAAAAAAAAATTATTCTTTTTATTATTTGTTTTTTGCTGTACAAAAGAAAGGATTTTTAAAGTATATTTTTTATGTTAAAATAAAAAAAACACTCCCACATGAGGAAAAACTTTAATCTTCCTCGGAACTTTTTTTAAAAAAATTTGTTGTTGTCTTAAGGCCTTACGTTAAACTTCGCTTTTTTCAACTGACACTAACGCAACGACGGAGAGGGTTGGCACAATGAGTACTTTATTGACGTAATTTGAACAGCTTCTATAGGTTGATTCTCCATTTTATTTATTAAATTGAACTTTTTTATATATTTCGTTTATTTATTTTGTTTAATCTACATTAGAACATACTTAAAAAACCAACCAATATCAGTCAAACTACTCAACGTACGCAAAAAGTTAAAATTTTAAAAAATTTTGTACTTTTCATTGACGGATACGTACTTAGCGGACGGACGGATTCATCGTGCCCAGGCCTTCAATCATGCTTATTATGAACAGCAACGTGCGGTTGATAAGAAAAATTTAAAAAAAAGTTGATAAATCTTTATTACGAAATATCAGCCGTTGAAAAGAGGTATCAATAACGGGACCAGATGGTTTTTGTAAAATGCGGGACATGAACGATCAAAAAGCGGAATTTTGAAGAAAATACCGCCAAAAGGTGGGATTTTAAAATAAATATATTTAAGAAAGCAGGATGTGTAATACGCACATACACAGTTTTGTATGTATGTACTTAGAAAACACAATTTTCAATTAAAAAAAATGCTTTTCAATAAACAAAAGTATTTTAAAAAAATGCACTTCAGATTCGAATAACGCAACCCTCGCTCGATAAGCGCAATATCTCGATATTTGCAACACCCAAACTCTCAACATTGGTGACTCTGTTAACGCAACTTTTGAAAAAACCAGACCTCAATTATCGCAATTTTGCAAACAAATTTAAGATTCTCTCTTTCGTTTTGTTTTTAACTTAATTTTTTTTTTAAATAAACTCAAAACTATAAAGCTTTGAGCATGAAATCTTATGCTTACGTACAAAAATCATTTTTATTTCCCGCTATTCCAGGAATGACTAAGAATTTTATAGTAGTGCTTCTGTTTTTGAAACCAACTTATTTCCAGAAATTATTTGTTGTGAGTGGTTATCCTACTAACGTACCTTTTCACAATGTATGGTTAAAAGATAACAGGAACTTTAACTGCAAGTTTTATATGAAGAACTGTCAGTTAAAGTTCAAGTTAACTATAACCATACATTGTGAAAAGGAACGTAAGAAAAACAAAATACCTGTAGTCCCTACAGTATAGTAATAAAATTTGTTAAACTAAGGCTGAGTTTACATCTGGCATTTCTTGTGCGTCATTTGCCCAAAAAAACCTAACCAACTAACTACTAATGAAAAACTGTTTGATTCAGACATGTACATATTTATTGATTTAAATAGTTTGCAATAATTTTGGATTCTATAAAATTGTCTATTAATTATGTATTAAACTGTTTAACTTAATAAATACATGTCTGAATCAAACAGATTTTCATTAGTAATTAGTTGGTTGCGTTTTTTTTACGCTTGTGTTGCATTTGGCACACAGATGTAAGCCCGACCTAATTAGACCTAACGAAGCGGCTGCTTTCATAAAGAGTTAAGGCTCAGTTAGCCCACTGTAATGTTATGTAACTGCAACAGTAGGAAACAGGTGATCGATATTGTTATGTAAAAGTATTTGAAAATGGTTATAGAGATGTAACCTACGTTTCATATAAAAATATCGATCAGCTGCTGCTTTCTACGTTGCAGTTACATTCCATTACTGTCGGCTAAGTATTTTGTTTTATTAAATACCGCAAATCACGTATTCGCCCAACTATCACTCTATGGCTCCTTCCTTGGGAAGGCGTAAAAATACCTTACAGCTAAAAAGAAATTGTTAGATAAAAATTATTTTAAGCAACATGTTATACTCACAGCAGAGAATTTTAATTCTCCTTTAAATGAAGGCCTATAGTATCAACATTTCTTACTCTCTTCTCTTGATCGAAAAATAATGCCACTGAACTAATCGTTTTTACTATAAGTACTTTTACTAGAGAAATTCCTGTTTAGCGTTTACTTTTCTTAATATTTAAAGATTTTTTTACATTAATCATATTTTTGAAAACTTTTTGGCAACTGAAGAGATTTGCCATACATATTACAGTTGATACTGCAACAGAAGTTCTATTGCCATTAGTGGAGTTCCTTCTAATATGCTCAGGTGTTCACCGCATATAGTGTGCATTTGTTTGTGACCAATTGAACCAATAAAATGTTTGGGAAATACATATAAAAATACCAAAAAACAAATTTGTCAAAAAATACGAAACAAAAGGTGCTTTTTTGTTTTGCTACTCCTCCTTTGCCTGTTATTTAGATCGTATACAAAAACAAATACGAGTAGCATCAAAATACGTTTCGAAACAAAATAATATTTGGGAAATTACAGGCCGCATTTCAATGTATAGATATTAGACTTGGGCCGAACTCATTCACTAGTTAATTTTTGACACAAACCGATTATCAATCCCATTTAAATTTAATGGGTTGAACCAGACTCGGTTTATAGGTTGCGGCCTTCTTAGTTATTATTTATTTGTTGCCAATTTTGACGCTTTTCTGAGCTACCGTGTTTACCAACAAGGTATCGCTAAATAAGTCATCTTAAAAGGGCGTCCATGGTATATACGGTACATCGAACAGTTCTCAATGGCCTGTCACACACGAGACTAATTTTTATGCCGGTACAATTTTTGTTCTTTTTAGAACACACGAAACTAATTCATGTGGCATAAAAACCCTGCAGGAAATCGAACTAGTGCCCAACTGATATTTTACTAGTACAGAAACCACCACCACTAGTTCCCAACTGTAAACTTTCCTATAACATCTTAATGCTCAAATTAGCATTGAGTGTGTTTAGAAAATTACTAGTGCCATTGGTACTAGTTTAGGACTAGTTTCTTACTAGTTCTTTTGTAAAGAAAAATTCCATAAAATTTTTTGTTTTATTCCTTTGTTACCCACTGACAACCGATAGTTAAAATTCGTCATTACTTATTAAAATTTAAATACATACATATATAAAAGGGTAATTATAAATATTTGATTATTATTACTTTTAAATGATCCTATAACTTTAATAATTGTATGATACCAATTTTCATATAGTGCAATGGCTTTGTTAGACAGTCAAAACTTATTTTGCAATGTGGTGCCTTGTAACTGCTTCAGATACTAGTACTCATCAGAACTAGTAATTTTATACAACAACTTTAACCCTTTTCGCACTAGTTCTTGCCGTTCTAGTAATTATACTGGTAGACAATTAACGCACATTCCTACAGGGAATGTATACGTAAACACAGCCTTGTGTGTATTAGCGTTTTTTTGTATTCTTTTAACATTTGCTGTTTTTTAAGTTGTGTGTGAAAAAAATTTAACAAAAATTGGTTGGAACAATTTCTTAATTGTTCCAACCAAAACAAACAAAACCCATCTATTTGCCTCTCTCACAAACAAACTGGCATGTTATGCCAGCACAATTGTTCTCGTGTGTGAAAGCGCAATTGCACATATGTAAATATAAATTGAGCATAAAATTAACAACCTGCTCTCTTGTTATATCACATGGCCGTTGCGCTTGTAGTAGTAGTTCTCAATTTTACGCAGGATTTGAACATAAAACTAAGAACTAGTAAGAGAGTGCGCGGTATCTTGGGGATGTCTGCTTTAAATGGAGTAGTCAAAAGAGTTTATGGTGATTACTTTACAACAAAAAACTACAGCATTGGAAAAAAGTGCATTTATAAAATGTCTGAACTATTTTGTAGCATGTTAGTCTTTGTCCAGACTTGCAATTTTTGTTGCAGCAATTCTTGAGTTTATTGGTGAGAGGCGTGAGAATATTGGGGACTATTGGAAATATTGTGTACCCCATTGGTACATTGGGGAATATTGTGTACCCCAGTTTCATATTCTCGGCAGTTCTCTTTTGATTTTAAATTCGTAATTGTTTATATCAAGTTGTTAGTTGTATACAGTGATGCCAATTTAGCAATTTTCTGGCTAAATTTAGCCATTTTTCATCCCATTTTGCCGGAAGAAAAGCGAGTTTGGCTATTAGCTATTTTTTTAGGCATTTTTAATTTAATCTAGATATTTTTTAGCTCTTTTTAAAAAACATGAAATATTTTTGAAACTTTTCATAAAAATTTTAACTCGCAACAAAGAAACATTTATTAACTACCAAAAATCACACAATAGAGTAAGATGTTATTGTTTTCGCATTAATATCAATAAATCACGGTTCAAACTTGCCATTTTTTTTGCACCAGTCTAAAAGCGCTTGTATGAAAAAGATAACTGAAATGGTAACAATAAGGTTTACTACTCCGTTCTTATAATCGTTGCAATGTTGTTTTAAGTTGTCAAATAAGGGTAATTTTTGTTTTACACGAGTGGAAATAAAAAATAAATTAAGGTGAAACATGAAAGTTTAAAAAATAGAAAATTAATAAAAATTATAAACAAAAATTTCACAAGAAATGTATTAGTAACTCAAAAATTTAGAGGCTGAATAGCAGAATGTACAAATGAATAGAAGGCGTACTGCAAGTATTGCAAGTTTGTACTATATGCGCAGTTGCTAGATTACTTGAAGAAAAATTATTTTATTTATAACTTCAATTTATTGTTTGTATTTACTTTAAAAAGTTCTCGATTTGCTTTAAAAACATATATGAAATACCTTCTTGTTTTTGCTTAAGTTCATGATTATCGCATGATGATTATATCATGATTTTTGGCGAAGGAATTCTGGCATCACTGGTTGTATATGACGTTTTTTATTATTTTAAATTTATTCAGTTGTGTGAAGAATAAAAACTATAACAAAAATAAATAGAATTGTTAATTTTTCAGGGAAATTTGTGGTGTAACAGAACTTTTTTAATGCATAATTCCAATATTAGAATTTCATAATGTGGACACTTATGCAATTTCAAAGCAGAATTTTAATAAACTGCAGCAACAAAAATTTCAAGTCTGGACGAGTGCTTAATTATGAGTACATTTTTGACGAGAAAAAAACACAAGTTACGAGTATCGAAAAGTGGAACGTCCTGTCTTTAACGCTTGAATGAGTTTAGCATTTGTTTCCTTATCAAATGACGGGAATGAGTCCAATTATAGAGATATTGTGATTTCTGAACACATATATTACATACATATGTATATGTATATAATACTAGCTGAACGCGGCAAGCGTTGTCCTACGCCCCTACTTAAATTCATACACAAAAATTTATTCAAGTCGATTCAGCCGTTTAGTTGCAATATAGATAAATAAGCTAGATACCGACTGCAGCGCCATCTGCCGGAATTGATTTGTGAATCTTAACCATCCAGGGTACCACTTAAACGCATACAAAGAATAATTCATTTAAATCGGTCCAGCCGTACTCCTTCTACAGTGACATACACACGTTCAGTAGAATTATACAAATATATAAAAAAGTTATACTTTTTCCTCTAAAATCAGCTGGTATACTTTTTTCAATTTGTTCGACCAAATTCACATGCACATATGAAATTTTATTCAACGTTTGGTAAATTTTATATAAAAAACGAGTTAGTGGCGTAAGAGTAATCGAATTGTGCTGTGTTTTATGCATAATCCCAAACAGTTTCACGCATTTTCTCCAAAGTTAGAAACGCCACGCAAAGCGCTGAAGTTGTATCTGACACGGCCTTAAGTGTGTATTTTCAACACTGTTGATTTATACAGGGCGAAAACCTTAATAAATGATGAATCTTTTTATACTATGTCCACACTTATGTGTTTAAACGTGCTGCAGGCAAGTGTTTTAAAAACTCACACTATATTTGAGATGTTTAAGGCTGACGTTTTATCAGTAAATTATTTAGGGCAATTATGAATCAAATTCCGTGGGAAATTTTTCCCGGGAATCAATTTCAACTAATGGCAAGTAATAGTGAAAACAAAAAATTCTAATTCGAATAGGGAGAAATTTATCGCGGAATTTTATTCATAATTGGCCTGATTGTGTTTGTAAGAAATTCAAAACAATTATGTTTTTTATTTATTTTATTATTATTAAACAACAAATGTTTTTGTAAATAATTTAATATTTTTTAAGAAATTACTTGTGTAGCAAATAATTTTTTCTCATACCGTCATTTAAGAACAACACAAGTATGCCAGAGTTAAGGCAGAATTAGTTTGTACGTGCTGTTCTGTTCTGAATCAGCTGTTTAGTTTCGGTTTAGTTGAAAATCTGTACGTGTGGCTAATTTTTTCTTTTTCGTTCTGTTCTGTTGCGGACAGATCTGTAGAAAATAGAATTCAACGTTAAAGCCCCGTTCAGACTATTATACAAGTATTAATACTTTTGTGGAAAATGCAGCTCTGACATGTTGAGTTGTTATTGTTTTTTTGAAATTTTTGAAACAAATATAAGACCAGGGATGCATTTTCGTCAAAAGTATTAATACTTGTATTATAGTCTGAGTGGCCCTTTAGTGACAGCCAAAAGTGTTTGTGTATTAGTGTGTTGTGATACTTTGTGTACAAGTGTAATCAATTCTATAGGTTGCCAGCTGATTTTTTTCACAGAAAAAGTAATTGCAAAATATTTTATACGGAATAGAACGGCACAGAACAGCAACAGAAAGTAAAGACTAATGAAGCCTTTATCGAAAACGCACTAAACACACTCTTTTTACGTACTTAACGAAGTGTTTAAATCCAAAACACTTCAAATGAGATGTTTAACAAAATAAGTCAATTTATGGTAAAATATATCAAAATCGTCGTGTTTAAGCCCTTAATTTCAAAAAGGTTGTTTTTTTTGGTTTTCGTGGCTGCTTACTACACGCACACATTCAAGTATAATATAGATTATTCCTTTTTGAAATAACCACTACTCCCATCGGTGTAAACCTACGTAGAACCCTTAGATACGGTTCTTGGTTTTGATACGGTTATCGTTACTAGATCCAACCCGACGCGTTGAAATATCTGATAAGGTCAATCAACCCAATCTCAGATAAATCTGAAAGATTGTCTACTACATGACTGCCTAAAAATTTGTGTCGAGAGATGCAAAAGTTTACTTGTGGGTTGTTTTCTCATTAATTTTGAGACGCATTTAATAAATAAAACTAAGAAATTAGGAGAACATCATTTTCGTAGAAAAGAAGAAGAAACCCTAAGACTTCTTCTCTGAAAAATCGAATACACCACAAAAATATATTTGAATTTCTTGTGAAATTGCAAATTTTTGGTACAAATATTTTACAGGTTAGGTTAACAGGGTGCTGGTAATAGGGAAAAAAAGATTCCAGCCTGCTTGAAATATACTGAAAAAGATAGCTGAAAAGTAAAAAAGATAATGGTAGGCTTACGAGTTTGGGAATTTGGGTGGAATTTTAACAGCTGACGTTTGACAGATCACAAATTCTAAAAAGAAAAAAACAATTGCTGGTTTTGCTTCCATTTATCGCTATGTAGCTTCAATATCAATCCGCCCTCGTAATTAGAAAAGTTGAGTTGCGGAGAGTAAAAAGAGAACGAAGTTAGACGAATAGAACGTAAAAATTTCGCACCAGGGGGACAATTAATAAATTAAACGGGATGTGGGGAAACAGCGAGAAAACCAAAATCTGCTCCTGATTTAAGAAATTATCTTCCTGAGTTCCATATGTCATATTTCGGATAGGATGCTGAAGGATATTTTTCCACAAGGTGAAAGCGGTTATGCTTCAAACCGGGACAGAGGCATAGATGGTCCGTAGTATTTTGCTGTTTTTCTTTTTCGTCGTTACAACTGAAACAGAGACAGCGTTTAACGTGGGTGCCGAAAGTGTAGTCCCTCGTGACCTATTTTTTTTTCGCGTCGAGGTGAGGCCAAAGATTTCCCTCAATAGACCAGGTTGACTCATCCATCTGGTTTGTGTAGTCTGCATAAGATACGCATGAATACGTCCCTAACTGGAGACGAGGGACATCACAGAAGTTGTCAATATTGACATCGCAGTCGAATCATCCAGCACGTTGTTACTTTAAATGGACTTATGTCCGAGTACCTATATGAGGGTGATATCTTATGTCCTAATTCAATAAGAAGATTTAGGACGTTTTTGTATGAAAATACTTTTGAGTTCTTGTGTTTGAATTCTCTAAATTATTTTATTCGAAAATGGTCGTTGTCTTTGATAATGAAAAACAAAAATATTATTGCCATGTGTCCAAACTAGTTGGACAAAATTAAGTATAAATTCATATTTTTTATTAAGTTTTTTTATATATATTTGAAATGTTTAAAGTTATAAGTTTGCCCTCCATGAATTATAAAGTGGCAACACTTAAATAACTTGCGCTACAAAAATATATTGTAGCTTCTCCTTGAATCGGTTATTAAAACCCAAAGTTTACCTAAAAAATAACCTTTGTTGATCCCTTTGAATTGTATCTTAACTTACTTACCTTTTTGCCATCGAGGTGTAAACTATAATTACACACAAAAACTCAAGTGTAATACCTACATATTTACCAAATTGTGAAAATTAAACTTATAAAAAATCTGTTGAAGTGAAATACATTAATAAAGGTGAGCATCCAATCTCAACCAAACCCTTAAAGAAAAAATAAAAGTTACTAATTGTTGTTTCTTTTATTTTCCCATAACCCCAATAATTATGATCACGACTCTCGGAGTGATGATAATAAAAATCTTCCCTTTAGATTGCTCAACGAGGATAAAAATAGAATTCCCTCGCTACCCTCTGCAAAATCATAAAGGGAGATTCAAAAGCAATAATCCTAAGACTATTCATCATGTTTTTAAAACATAAAAATTAAATTAAAGTATTATATAATAGTTTGAAAAATATATGAAAAAATATGTGTGGGAATCAGTATTTGGAACAAAATCATGAAGCAAATACACGAACCTTCTAGTATAGACAATAAATAATAATTGTTTTAAAGAATCACAACTGCGGTTTTTTTCCGTCCATAGACAAGACAATACAATCGTCGAACAGAATTAGGGCATTAATGATTCGGCATCACATTAAGTTATGTCCGGCATTCTGGGATTATATTGGATGTGGTGCGCACATCGGCGAGGGCATTGATTACCTGTTTACTATCGGTTATAATTTAGATATCGTAAGTCGATATCGTATGAAACTTCAGTCAAGTCTTTCCTTTTGTGATGCAGATAATTCTGCCTGTAGAATAGTACATTTGTCAGAAGTCTGAAGGATGTTTGGATTATGTAAGATGGACACTGCCGCCAGCTCTTGGTAGCCATTCGGAGCTGTTTGTGTAAAAACGCCGGGCTCTTTGTATTTTTCAGACTCCTTTCCCGGCAAGGAGTATCGAAATGCTATCATTTAATTTATTAAATTTATTTAAAATGCTTTTATGACCCTATTGTCGATGGTTCTATACGCCTATCCACCGTAGGCCAGAATATTAAAATATAGCAAACAGCGCCTTCGTAGGCTTAGATTTTAGATTACCAGGTATAATAGTTACCATTAAGCAAACAACCCTCTCTACATCTTATTGTTCGCAGAGTCTGGTGATTTATACCAGACTGATTTACCCTAAAATAATATCGTTTTAATTAGAGGAAAGCTTAATTCTTTTACAACTCTGCTTTTTTGCACGTTTTTTAAGCGTCTCTGGTGTCAATGACACGTATTAAAATTCGAAGATGTGTTTAGTGTCCATTTTATTGGTTATTTTACTTCGCCGATCATTATGCTACACAATGTCGACAATCGAGGGCGTTCTGATGTTACACTAGGTTTATTATCAGCTGAAGCTTATAATAATACACTTATGGCTCCAAAACTGACGAAGTTGAGTGTTGCGGAGTATTCATAAAAAACATTCCCTTTCATTGTGGTTGGCGTAGTTTGTCTTTGACTATGATGTTTTTGTAATAGATTAAAGACCACCGCAACACTTTTTCTTTAAACTATTATCCATATTTCGTAAGCCCATTATCTAGATCTTTGTATTGCAAAATGACTTTCCAAACACTGCAGTGCTTAACATGTAGATATACTTGCCATCGAAAAAGAAGCGGATGTCTGAGCCGTTATTACAGCCATGAGTTTTAACTCTTGAGAACAACAATTGCAATCGACTGCCGGTCATCTCTGAACGAGATGGTAGAACAGTTTCAATATTAGAATCATGATAAATTTTCAAAACGTGGTAGAACCTTACGTGTTCTACCGGAACTGGAATGCACCTCTGTACTATTGATCTTTCTAGTTACAGCATAATCACCAGATATCTGTTTTTCGTTAAATTTTAATTTACATGTAAATTATACATAATAGATTAAATTAAGGGCGATACAGCAGTAACCTACATTAAAACTCTTATTCGTAACATAGGGCGGAAAAAAGCAGTCCGTTGTCTGTTTTGTTCCATGATCTTAGCCTGTGGCCATGACCCTTTTAATCTACATTTTGCATGTAAGAATCTTGTCTACGAAAATCATATTTTGCTCTGTTTTCGTTGGGTTTGTATAGCGTGCGACCTATTCACTGCTTTTCCGGCGTTTTATTTTAGTTGTTAGTTATCCTTAGTACGTCCACATTATTGATCGTGGAAGTATAAAATTTTCAGGCCGAATACGTCGCTGGCATTTACAGATGAATACCCAAAGCTTATTGCATATACCGTCCATTACTTTTTAAGTCTAAGAGCCATAAACTAGGACCGGTTTTACACCTGCGGCGGCGGGCCAAACTTTTTTATGTTTCTGAAATATGTAGCAGACTTTGTTTATACGTGCCATTACATCATTATCCGCTTCACCGTTTTTAGACACAACGCTACCAAGATAAGAAAATTGTTTTACATTCTCTATTATAGTCTACTTGGCACCTATAGCTGCACTATGGGCTACTTAGTGTACAGTCTCCATTCACATAAGTTTCGTTAACTTGACATTCACACGTAAGCCTACCTACCATTCCGGTACTTGCAATTAATTTCTCCAGTTTGCACCTCGTTGCAGTAAGTGTGTGTTACAAAAATAAAATGTCATCCGCATAGCCCAAGTCACATAACTTTTTGATCGGCAACTTCGACATTTGTCTTGATTAAGATACCATCAAGTACTTCAATAAGTAAGAGTGGCGATTGAGTGCACTGCTGTCTTACACCTCTCTGAATGGAGGAGGAGGTAAGAGTTGGTCAAGCAATCTGCTAGGAGGGGGAGGGTGAGTCAGCGGCTATACCAGGCACTGTTCCTAATATAAAGGCTCAAGCTTTTTAGTTAAATTTTCGATAGCTGGGATAGGATGCTGAAGCATATTTTGCTAAGGAAGTTCAGGCAGAGATTTCCAGGACGGGAGAAAAGCAGAGGACATGCGGGATACTTACCTCTTCTTCCTCGTCATTACAACTGAAGCAGTAGTCATTGCACGGGAGACCCATACGCTTAGCATGGGCTCCAAGAGCACATTGAGCGGTCAACCTGGCCACGAAGTTCCTCAAGTGCTTCCTATTGAAGCTCATGAGGTTTTTCGTTCTGTGGGAGTTTAGGCGAGGCTAAGGATTTTCGTTGTTGCACAGGTGGACTCATTGCGCCATCTATTTTGTGCTAATTCAAGAAAGATAACATCGAAACGGATCCAGCAGGACGAGAGTGGGAGACTAGAGATTTTCGATATCGGCTTTTCCTAGTAGGTTTAACAGGTCATTCGCAAGTATGTTGCCTGAAATAGTCCCGTGTCCACGCACACAGTTTACTAAGATGATTGAGTGTTGCGCGAGTCCATGCAGGGGCTTCCAACATTCTTTTACAAGAAAAGATGTGGTACACACATCTATTAGGCACTCAATTGCAGATCGGCTGTCACTTATGGATATGGATATCTCTATTTGAAATCCGATAGAACCTTAGCCAGTGAATCGTTCTTTTAATGGCAAATAATTTTGCTTGTAATATCCCTGCAGGAAATCGAACTGACAATAATAGTCACGTGACCGGCACCCAAGTGGTAGGGCCTAATCCGAGTTCAAAAACTTCCTATGAGGCGGACCAGTCACTTTTACATGGTGATGGCCTATAATGGGGTTAATTGACACTTTGTATGCACTTTGTGACTTGTCACTGAACTATCCTATAGGGACCTATTCATTGTAGAATAATATAAATTTTATATAAACAAAACTCCGACATTTAACTGTAGCAATGAAAACTTATATTTTTTTATTGTTACAAATGCAATTTAATTTATTTTTAAGCAGAAAATTTTTTGAGATTCGAACCGACAACCTCGTGCATGACAGGCTTGCACACTACGCACTCCACCACATGGCCACTCATATTTTAAAAGTATAAATGCCAGTTAAACTAAGGTTAATATATCAGTATAGTTACGGGACTGGTTCCATAGTCACATTGGAGGGAGCAATCCACATTATATTTACACTATTTGATAGGTCCATGCATTCAACCACATCAAACATGCTCAGTGCCATAATACTAGACGGAGTCCAAATTAAATTGGATCAAGATAAGTCTTTTTTTCACCATACACTTCTCCGTACTTTTGATAACTCTCGCATTTTCTCAAGTTATAGAACGAGTACGTTTGGATCAATTGTCACCAAATTTTCTGCAGGGATGACATTTAAATTCCGTATTTTGAAATATAAACACCCCCACCAACTCTCCACTTCTTTTCAACCGTCTGTGAAACCCTGTACGGCTCCGTTCAGTCGGGAAAGCCCTTCTTTCAATGAAATTTTAAAATTCCTGTTGAAGTAGGGCTTCAGAGTGCAGTAGTCAATAAAATCCGGTATATGTCTACTGTATTTAAAATGCTTGTATGATCCCAATGTCGGTAGTTCCATGGCGAACCTACAATAAATGTATGTGCTCTTAATGAAGAACGTGTTGCATGTGAAAATATTCGGGTTGCGAGAAAAATTTCACTGACTGAATACTATACATTTCACTGAAGTTGCGATAGGACACATTGCGTCAATGCTCTAGTGAGCCAATAGTCTTAGATACTCGTATGTCGGCGATAAGTAACTTTGCCTACTTCTATACGCGTTCGAGCAAACTAAAAATAAATTTTGAAGCGCCAGTCCATATGTGAGATTTATGTTATATTTTCTGTCGGATAGGTTAGTAAGGATATTGCAAGGTGCAACCACGAGTGTTATTTCGCCTATTATTGAACTGCTATGAGTTCGTGCCTAGTTTTGCTTAGATGTTCTGTTCGGCTAGACAGTTTATAATATCCTGCTCAGGCACTTGTTGGTGAAAACTCTTTAGGAGCACTCGTTGAGAAGTACATATTTCACGCACGCATTAAGCATTTTCATCTTTGTGCGAATAGAGATTGATGATGATCCCCACACTGTGCCGAGTTTCGTCGATTTTTCATGATACAGTTTGAGACGTCTTGAGAAGATACGCCAGCTGGTGTTGTAATTTTCCCAAGAAGGATACTAGCGGCACGTTCTGTACTTAACTGTTCTAGGTGTAGAATAATCTGTAGCATGTGGCATTTAGTTTCATTACATTCGTTAATTAATGCTTTTGTAGCTTCCTTCTCTAGCGCTTTGAGGCTTTCCACCATATTAGTAGGCAAATGTCGTGAGCATAATCAAGGTTGGCCAGACGTCCAACTAGACCTTATGTTATGACTCGTTCCTCATGACAATGTGCAGCACTAAGTTAACAGTAACGACCATAGGATGTGGTATTGTCTTATCAACTGCTCTCACGGTTGCCAGAAATGCAGATTTATCTGGATTTTGCAGATTTTTACCTTCAAAAAAGACGAAATCCAGATTTGAAGATTTTTCGCTTAAAAACGCAGATTTTTCAACTCCAGTGATAGTGAGTTTTTGTTAAATTTTTGCTATTACTGTTATTACTTTTTGTTTCTTTTATGTGTGAACTACTCACAGTTTAGAGAGTTACAATTTTTGAACTTAGAAGACATCATTAAAGAAAAAGAAGAAGTAACTTTGGCAAGCTTCTGGAATAGAATATCTGATATAAAACGAGCTTATTCTGAATATGATTTTGCAGCCCTAAGTTAAAATAAAATGAAATGTCTTTACCACATTCATTTGCAAATGTCGAAAGAATTTTGAGTCAAGTGAACTTGAATAACACAAAACTTCGAAGTCCTTTGGATATTTATGTAACAAATTAAATCACTTGAAGCTTTTAAGCTTCTTCTCCTGTATTCATAAAAAATACTTGTGATTTACAAAAGGTTTACAAAACAAACTTTTTATGGAAATTTGTTTGTTAAACGTTTTGTAACCCAAAATAATTGTTGTGAATATTACCTTTTATATTTGTTTACGTGATTCTTAATAACACATTCTTAATAAACATATGAAGTTTTTTGCCTTATTTCAAAACTTTTTTGGTTGAAGTCTGCTGATGAGTTTCTTAAGCAGAAACGAAATGCACATTCTTCGAACATTAAAGGCTTCTATTCATAAAAAAAAATTTGATTGAGTTATTTAAAAAAAAAATATATAACCCAGCTAAAAAAAATATATATGGTCCATATATTTTTAATGTATGAATGTATATAACTATATATGAATATGTATGAATTCATGTATGGAAATATATGGGATTATACATGGCAAAACTATTATATATGAACTAATATATGGACTAATATATGAAATTTATTATAACATATGAGCTCATATATGAAAATTTAATTATGAAGCTCTTCATATGTGGATCCATATATAAATATAAGATTTTATAAATGGGGCCATATAAGAATGTATAGATACATGATATCTCACATAAGATCGTTTTTGCAATCAAAAAAGATTGGAATTTTATCACTGCTGAATTGGAAATCCATTAGAAAATACATACGGTATGCAAAGTTTATATGCGCACCATCAACGTTTAAAAAAGAAGAACTTTTTGTTACAAAAAAACCATTCTTGTATGATTTTATACATTGTGGCCCCATTTAATATATCAATATATCAAATAATCAAAAGGATAATCCAATCATTAATTCTATAGAAAATAACAAAAAATAAAAAATAAATTCTCTAGATAAGAAACAAAGTTCATATTACTGTATTAAAAACTATTGTTAGAGGGATTATTTTTAATCTGATTTCTTAAGCTAAATGTTATGTACGAATATTATTTATGTGTTTTTTCAATAATTGATTCACCTTTTGATGAATGAAATGACTTTTTTTTCGTTTTGAATTATTTGTCCAAACAAATGTTTCATTAAATACAACCTCTCTCTCAAGTCTAAAAAAAATTTATTTTAGTAATTTAATTTATTGCACAGCAGTGCACTTTTGTGAATCAAGAGTGTATGAATATGAACTTTGCATACTGTGGAGGGAATTTACACATACATACATGTATGAAAATGTATGAATATATATAATCATATATGCCCATATACCCTCATTTTTCGGATCCGAACCATATATGGGATATCATATATGCTCCATACATATTTTTTCAGCTGGGAATATATTAAAAAGTTGTTTTAAAAATAGCTTTGAAGATTTTTTGAAGATTTTAAAAATAAAATGCAGATTTTGAAGATTTTTTCGTGAAAAATTTTTAAATTTTGCAGATTTTAGCCTTAGAAATTCTGGCAACACTGACTGCTCTACTAGGACTACCTAGTTTTATTCCTTTGAACCAAGGATTCATTGATGCGTGAGCGGAGAATAGGCGAAATGCATGTTTTGCTCCCACACCAGTTTTCAGAGCTGCAATAAGGAAGAAGTCCTAACAATTTCTGAACTTGAAAAGTCTTAAATAGTTATACGTGTTTACAGCCTTATTTATAAAAATTATTGTGTCTAAAGGCTTTTTAAGAAAAATGTTTTATGAAAATTTGTTAAAGACTTAAAATAAGGCTGTAAATATATTTGATATAAAGTTAAGTTATTAAATGAAAAAAGGAATATTGAAATTAAATAAATTAAAAGTTATTTTATTTATTATTGTTCGAACTTTGTGTGTTGCTATATTTATGATTTGATTAGGCTGAATTTCTTATCGCTCTGTAAGCCAAATTACATGTTATAATTATTAATGAACACATAACACAAAAGTTAATTGTAAATAGTCTGCCAAATACTAGAAGAACGGAACAACTAGCTGTTTTTGAAGGTCGCAACACTCTTATCAACAGAACAGAGTCAGTTGATGTAAATTTTAGCTGTATATACTCAGCTTTTACTGCATATGGTATATGTGAATTGTTTTGAGTTATCGTATTACAATTTACTGAAACCTTTTTCTGTAATGAAAGTTTAATTTTACCATCTCTAAATGTACAACAGTCTTGCCATTGTCATTTTTTCTTTAATAATTATGCACATGTTAGTTAATTTACTTGCTTTTCTTCCACTTAAGGCAAACATAAGTAATTCTGTTTCATTTTAAATAAAGAGAAATTTCGCACAGGCTTTGTAATGGTGTCAATATCTTAATTTTAGCTTAAGTCGGCTTAAGCACTTTTAGTGTTTTACCGCAGAATTATCCCCATAGAGGGAAAGAAGCTATGGTCCTATAAATTAAGGTTGATCAAACTCTAAGCAGATCATGGGTGCGACACATATTTCATTTTTTCTTGTAGAATGAGTTGGTAGAAAATATGCTGCTTTTCGAGTTGTGTATCGCTACCTGATTTTTTTCAATAAGCCATTTTTGTGTATTTCGATGCTATGCAACAGTAATTTGCACTGTAAAATAAAACAAGTTTATAGGTTTCTACACATATAAATCGTTTTCAGTTCTAAAAGGCAGATGTGCTAAAATGCTTACTTTAATTATCCACCGCATGCCACTTTAATTTATCACATTATATTAAAGAATTTTTATTAACCCAAACTAAGTGACAATTTAAAACATTAAAGTTAATTTTCAAACCCAAGGTCCTCGGTTTAAATGAAGATTGTTTAAAATATAAAAGAAATAAATTAAAAAACCAACGCCAAACAATGTGATAGTGATGAAAACAATAGTAAATTCAATAAGATCTTCTATTAGTATTTTGTGTTTTATTAGTATTCAAAAAATTTTCATTAGTTTTATGACACACACAGAACTTATCAAAATGGGTTAACAAGCACTGCAAGCAGCAGCAATGATACTAGTGAGTATAAGAAAAGAACAAGGTTATTGGCAAACCAATCAGTTTAGAAAATTCAAATTTTTCTAATTTACAACCCACTGGAGATACAAATGCCCACAGTTAAGGATACAATCTGAAGTCAATTCAGCAAAAGAATTGCTTTTAGTAAAGTGGCATGAAAAACTGAACAAAATACAATAGAAGAATAGAGTAGAGTTGTTTGTTTTACACTTTTTAACAAATGCTTATTATAGGGTGTCTGCTCATTCACAGCAAATTCAAATGGCAAACAATGGATAATCCCTGGTAATAAATCTCTCGAAGCTTATGCATAATATTTGATTTTAGAATTATATTGTTGTTGTAGTTAGCATATGTTGTTAAATGCTGATTTGTGTTGTTGCATTGCATTGACGATGTGATGCCAGTATGCGAAAAATACAAAAGGCAGGCAGGTTTTTAAAATATTTTATCGCCTGAGAAGCGTTTGGTAGGTTTTTCTTCCATAAGTAGAAGTTAAACGAGATTACTTTATTATTGTGAGCTTTGCCCACGTTTTAGGCTTGCATATATACATACTAATAAAGGAAAAAGTGCTTAAGTCGAGATAAGCTCATTTTGAGTTAATGGTACCCCCGTAATCTGCATATTCGAAAGTACCTCTGGTCAAAATCAGAATTAATGTGTGCGATTTTTCAGAAAGTTATAGCGCTATGAGTTGCATCTTATGTTTTTTAGACTTCAAACATCATTTGGAATAACAGCTTAATTGAGGTTATACTTTCGTATACTTTAACTCAAATGTATTATTTGTAGAACGATGTTTGCTTAAAAAATAAAGGTTAACAAAGAATTTTCCAATTTAACTGTAAAATAAATATATTTCTGAAACTTGCCTTGAACCCTTAAAAGTGCTCTCCTGCAAAACAGTAAAATAAGACATAAGCATTTTTTCCTTGCCACAGATATATTAAGTGAACGAAGAAAAAGGAAAAAATTAGTTTTATGTAGTTACTTTCATATCCAAAATAAAGATAACGCTTTCCAGCTCTGGAGCTCTAGTTTTTATTCCTATACCAAACTTTTCTTTCTAAAACATAAAATCCCCACAAAAAAATTCAAAAAAGGAAATCAGGTTTGGAATTAAGCATATTTGATGGAATATAATCCCTACAGGATTACCAAATTAATGATTTTAACAAGGCGTGAGACTAAAATAATCGATTCTTGAGAACTACTTACTTTTTTTAGTTGGCTTTTTGTTCACGTAATCTATTTAATCTAAAAAAAAACATTCTCCTCATTTAACAAATTGTACATAATTTTTTTTTAATTTTAGGTAATATGATTTGTAAGCAAGTAACGAAATTTGGTAATCAGAATATTAAGTCATTATATGGCAAGTAGTTCTGATGGTAATGTGTAATTTTTTGCTAGGTAGCTATACTACCAGACACTATAATGAAACAAATAGTCATGACTTTAAGTTATAAAATTATGAAGACAAGATTTTAGGTGTTATTGCTTTTCTTAAAATGCCAACGTTGGTAACACTACTCTCATAAATAAAATAAATATGGTATCCCTCTCACCACGGCGAATTCATACCAGGGGGTCTACTCTGTAATTCGAAACGAAAGCAAATGCTTTCGAAATGCAATGTTAATAACATACAAATTCTAAAGCATTTTCTTTCATTTCGAAATACAGAGAAGACCCCCAGGTGACCTCAACAGCTCATTATGTGTGTTCTATAGCTTGTCAGAAGCTCTCACGTGGAGAAAAATTCAAACATCCCATTTTCCACAGACCAACTCAAATAAAAAGAAGTAAGAGTGCTATATTCGGCTATGCCGAATATTATATACCCTTCTCCGACGTACATACGTATATTTTTTTAAAGAGAAGTAACACTCAGGCAATGAATGCTTACTACTATTACTAGGTGTTACCTTCTTTAGGAAAGGGATAGTGAAAGAGAAGACAGGCGGTGAAGAAAAACCGAGAAAAGCTTCATTCTCTTACAGCTATACTTGTTGCCCGTTTTTTTTAATAATGCAGTGTTGCAGCGCCTCTGGTGTTAAATGAGGCGTATTAAATTTTTTGAAGCTGTGGGTAGTAGCCATTTAATCTTTTATTTCACTTCGCCGATGATTCTGCTACATTAGGATTAGTATCAGGTAAAGTCGGTATAGTTCAGTGGCCAGTGTCTCTGCCTTCATCACTTGAACTTCCCTACAACAACTTATAATAAGGAACACTAATGCAAATCAGAAAAATACGTGGTAACGTGGTAACTACTTAAGCCAACGCCAGATACATACATGAATACATATATACGTATTTGTTTTGTGCAAAAATTTATTATTTTTTTTTTTGCTTTAGAGCAATTTTTAGTATTTTTCGATTAAAGAATCTGATTCAAATTTTTTTTTATGTTAGCAATAGTTGAATACGAGTATTTTATTCTACACTCTGTATTTAAGAAATATCTTACATTCACCCTAATTCCAATTGTCAACATCGACATCACGTTAATACAATATCTAAAAATTGGGTCTAAAATAGTCTAGGGGCCACTTCACAACCTGCTTTTGTTAAAGGTAGGATTTTGTCTGCCCGACAAAAGAAAGACCATCGATTTGACAGCATAATAAGGCACACAAACTTTCGTTTAGACCTAAAAAAAATCTAAAGTAAATATCTGCCTAAAACGTTAGATATGTTTAACTGAAAAAAAGAATTACTTTTGGTTTTTTAATTTTACAAAAAAAAAAAATAGTTTCAAACCCCGGAACCATAATTTTGATTTTTCTAATTTTTAATAATAATTTATTTATTTCTAAAGCATAGAAATATGCCTTGCTCAAGGCGAATAATATATGTATACATATCAGGCGGACTCAACAGCTCAGTTGAGCGTTTTCGCTGCTTGTAATTTAACTATAGCGCTGATGTCAACACTAATTTTTCAGTATTTTTTTTTTGCATTCCAAGTTTGAACTTTTCAAAGCGATATTAGGCGAGTCTACCGTATATGCCTTGCCCAAGGCAAATTTATATCAGATGGTTGCAATGGCCCACGTGGCTGTTTTTGCTGCTTCACAAGTGGACAAGCTCGCATAAATTTCATCAATTTCAAATGCATGCCCAAATATCTGAAGATCAAGATCCATCTAAACGATCTGTAGCTGTGTTTTGTAGGTTAGGTAGAAAATAGAGGCACTCAATCCGTTTCGCCATACACTTATACTTTTGTAGTATGGTGTGCACTCTTAAAACAGATAGAAGGTAATCAAGAACCATAAAAACCTAACAAGCTTAGTCCGCTATTCTGTAACTTATGAGAAATTTTCGATTCGAGTTAAATTAAACATTTATAAAAGTTGTCCTGTTTTCCACTGGAGAAAGCTTACAAGAAGCGACATCGAGAAACTAAGCTTTTTTCTTAGCCATTTTATGTTTAACAAAATAATGACAAAGTTTTTGTTTAAAAAAACTCTCACCAAAGTTCCTCAAACGTTGCAACGAAACAAATTAGATTCTCTCTCCTCCGTCAATGTCCGGTATTTGGAGACATAAGATTAAAATTTTTTCAGCAAATGCTCACTGACACTAAAGCTAGTTTCTATAACAGTGAGTTAAGCAAAACTGACACTTTTATTAAATCAACAAGCCCAGTTATAAGGTAATAACAGCAAGGAATATAGGAAAATGTTTGCGAAGATACAACAAAACAACAACAGACTCAAAATTGGGCGGTTTTTATCACGCCTTTCAACTTTTGAAATAGTTTTGTTATGATTGATAAATTTGCATTGCCATTCTCAACCAAATTAAAGATTGACTTTGTAGTAGTATTTTGGTATCGTCATTTACAACTCTGCGTAAGTTTGGTTGAGAAAAACGTTAAGTATACTTGTACACAACTGCTATTTAGTAGTTAAGTCTGTGGTCGGGGTTTTCTTGTAACAATTTTGTGGGATATGTCAAATTTTATATTTTAAGTGGATAATGCGATGATAATTTTAACTAAAAACAGTTATGGTTTATAATACTAAAACACAGTTTGGAAGTTTGTAAGTCGATTGGTCGTGTAAAAGTCGACCAAACTGAATTTAGTTGAGAGCCATTATAGGGGCCTAAATGAGTATTTCATTGTTTGATTTATTCCTTAGGTTGAGTTCGGAGACACCTTACAGTTCAGTTCAATGCCGATAATATTCGAAAGTTGCCCACACTCAAGAAAGAACATCTATACATTAGCAGATAGGGCGGAAGTCATTAACTTTTTTTTTTTTAAGGGAAGTAACACTCAGGCAAATGCCAACTACTACTACTAGTTGTTACCTTCTTTTATGGAAAATAGGTTACTTTAGATTACATCTCTATAATCATTTTCATTACTTTTCACATAACAATATCGACCAGCTGATTCCTACTGTTGCAGTGACTTTACATTAGAGTTGGCTAACTGGGCCTTAAGGCAGGCTATATTGCCGACTTTACATCTGGCATTTCATGTGTTGTCATTTTTGTTGCCTATCCCATCAAATTTTTTAATGACACACAATTTTGTTGTGTCATTATGACAGGAAAGAGTCCCATTCCTAAATAACGGCAGTACGGTATCATAGTCTACATCAAAAACTATTTTTGACATAATGACATTTAGTGTCGTTTCCTTTATCATTGTGAGACTTTGTTTTTTGTATTGTTTGTTAATTAATATTTTTTATATATACCAAACAGATGACACAACCGTCCGTATTCTAGATATATGTAAATAATTTTATTAAGATATAAAGAAAAATTATCGAAACGTCGTAAATAATTCATTAAAACACAGTCACACAGTATGCATACATATTTACATAAATAATAATTCGTACATGCAATTAAAAAAACAGACACAAAATCCCTTTATTAAAGCTAATAGCAAGAGAAAATACTACAAACACATATACACATGATTTGTTTAATCCCAGTTGACCAAGACTTTCGTTATTGATATCGATTTCAAATATATCTCGAATATTTATCTTGCAAAACTATAGAGAGTGACACTCAAAAACGAATTGAAAAAAGTTCACCTGTCGGTGAGTTTTGTACCAAAAAAAAATTAGATCTCGAAGTTTCGCTAGCAATATCAAAAGTGAGAAAGTATCGAACCAATTTCGATATCCCAAAAAGGCAGCAGAAAAATGTATTTTATTTTCTTTATTTACTTAGTTTAACTTACTTATTTTGTTTAATTTTTTAATACTTTGGCTTACGCTGCAGGATTTGAACATGGTACCTACATTCTAACAGACTAACACACATCCACTAGGCTATCGTGACAAATTTTATTCTGTTCAATTATTGCACATACATATATATGTATGTAGGTATGTGTTCTGATTTTATTTTTTAAATTACATGCTGCTATGCATCGAACTTGGTACCTCTACACTAACAGTCTAGTATACATCTACTCGGCTACCGTCACACATTCGAAAAACTATCGAGAGTAGTTCGAAGCTGGAAGTTTTAGCTAACATTCGAATTTTCTTTGGTTAGCGAACATTTCTTCGCTTTAGTGAGCATTCGTTTTTATCGACTCTCAGGACAAGTGGGTAAATGCGTGTGTGCTATGTGTACATGTAGTAGTAGCAACTTTAAACGCTTATAGCTCCCAAAGTACTAAGCCAATTTCAATAAAATATAGATGGTGCACATCTGCCCCAAAAACCTTTAAAACCATATAAATCTTTTCAAAATCAGTAAATCAGGATAGTAATTACCCATGTATTGATATAGCAGACATCTAGTCGAGAGACGATCGGTACGCGATGAACGTTTTCATTCTCAAAAGTGAAGATTTTATCAGTATATAGCGGCTCGATCTTCAGGGTATATGGTTATGGTGATCAAGGATATTGCTATTATTTTCACCTAATTCGGTATTTCCTTAAAGCAAAGAGTATTCACCTGGAAAACTCTGCGTGATTTGGAATTCTTTTTGAAGATCCAATATCACTGCGTATTAGCATTTTAAATGCAGAATATTGCGTGGATCACAACGTGTGTGTGTGGTATGGTTAATCCTCCATCTCAAACATGGGCAGACAACATTATCTAGTGGTAGAAGCTTTTAACACTCTACAGGGAGATACATTGTAGATGTGTTGGAGAAGTTGTTGAAATTTCCTTACCGACGAAGTTCAATGACAGTAGTTATAAAGGGCGAGCCATTTCTTCAGGTTTCGCAGCAAGAAACAGCCACTCGGGACTGAATCCGGTAGTCCAATTCATGGATTATTTTTCGGCATAAAAACTGCACGTGTAAGCAACCTGATGTAAAATAACTTTTACATCATTTTTAACCCAATAAGTTGACATAATATTCGCCATCGAATGCAGTCAATGTGGATTGCACCACGTGCATCCCTAAAAAGCCGCCTTTAAAACTAGGGCTACCGCTAGGAACAATAATTTCTTTGCAACTTCTACTGAAAATTTGTGAAAAATTTTTTGAATACATTTGCATGGTTGCAAATTAACACAATAACCTGTGAATTGCTTTTAAATTTTGCCGATGTTATTTTGACGATTTTTTTGATAAAAATAATCAGAAAACTTTTAATTTACTACAAGTTAACCTTTTTTTTTGAGAAGCTTCACAAAAAGAGGAAGAGTCGGTGATAAAAAATAAAAGTCTCCCAAAAAGTCGCAGACCGCTAAAATAGGGTTAAATTGCGACTTTATTCGGGTGAACTGTAACCCTGTTTATAACATTATTGGCTGAGAAACCTTCCTTGGAAAAATTTAGTTTTTTTTTACTGTTGTTTGATCTCTTGTTTGTTATGGTTTATACACTTTTCGTCCACGATTATGAAACTGTCTGCGACTTTTTCTGCGAAGTTGTCACACGGTTGCATTTATGGTTGATTGCGAGTAAACACAGCTCACATCTTACGAATCAGTGGTCTGCATGATTGCGAATCAAACGCCATAATTTTGCATTTTCTAAAATGAATATTGAGCTAGCACTTAACATTAAAATAATGAATGATTCGACACAGACAAAAGTATTCGCCAGTTAAGAATTTAATTGTATTGATTAAATTTTTAATTGCATTAATTAATTTGAGTGGAAAAACTTAATTGATATTATCAAATTGTTTATAGGTGAAAATTTAATATTTAATTAAAAATTAATTAATATTAAAATTTAATTAATATTACAAAATCAATCATATTGCTTTTTTGTGTGTATTGCATGATTTACATATATCAATGGGACTGTTGTTAACGAATACATGCCACTGCTTGCAACCTCTACTCATTCATATGGATCACTAAAGCAATAAATCAGTATAATTGTTTTGAATACTTCTTAAAACCCCTTCTGACAAATATAGTTTTATGTAATATTATAAAATAAAATAGCTAGCCCCATTTTATTTTATAAATTGTTTTAATACGAGAAAAATAATAATTAATACGCTATGTTTTATTAACTTAAGACTTCATATAGTTAACATGCTTTTGTGAGTTATTTGATTGCTATACACAACAATCAAACAACAGTAAGAATTTTTATTGATTTTTACTAACCGCACCAAAAACAAGAGAGTGAGTTAATGACAGTCAGTTGTTAGAGAGGTAACTCTGCAACCAATATCATTTACATATTGAATCAACTCATACAGTTCTCTGTTACGGATAGCTTTATAACACTTAAGTGAATATTTCAAATTGAAACCACTGAGTCATATGAGATAAGCATCTGACTTCCACAATCTCTCCCAATCTCTATCTCGGACAACACTATATTGTAAATTTTCCCATTGTTTCTGTTGTAGAGACCTAAACTGGGCGTGCAAAAACATTTGACATCTTCCGTGCTTGTACGATTACAACGAAATTAAGTAGACTACTGTTTTACCATTGAAATTGATGGTGAAGAGTCCCCATAGCATTTATCAAGCTTAGATTTGGTTTTTAAGCAATATTTTAGGTTCTATGAAACACATTAATAAATAACAAAATATTAACGAGTAAAACATCGAAATCTGAAATGGATGCTGTGTGAGTATTTGTGACCCGCACAAATGTGTAGATATTTCAATATTTATTTTAAAACACTTAATACTAAAACTCCAATCAAAATCCTGGGCCTATGCACCTTGTAGGAACTATGGGAACTTATGTATATATCGATGGCTTAATATAAGAAAGGGGGAACTCGAATTTTCACAATTTTATAGGAGAAACAAAAACCTGAAGAAAAACTTAAGCATTTGCATGCAGAAATAATTTTTTAAGTTGCCATAAGTCCTTGATTTTGAACTGCATCGTACTAAGATCTTCAAGGAGGATGTCGTTATACGTTGTCTCCCAGAAAACTTTAAAAACGCGATTTCGAAAAAAATTGAGATACGCCCTTTTTATATTAACCCATCGATATATATATATAAATATATACATATATAATTACGGCATTTGATATCGAAAAAATTTTCATACAATTTTAATTTTCATTTAATTTTAATTGTGTTTGTTTAAACATTTCTATCGAAATCGAATGCCGTAATTTGCACCCCATAATTCCACGACTGGATCCAATGTTGCACTTATCAAATTTGATCTGGCAACTACTTGCAAATGGTCACTTATTGATTCCACCTATCACAGCCTACAAAAATGAGCAAGTAGCAACCTAAAATGATGATGTTTGGAATTGATACGAGTATTGAGAGACCGACTGACAATATTGACGTATTCTGATATTCAAGTATGTGTGCAAACAACAAAAAAAAAATACTGTTAAGCTGAGCTGAACAAAAATTAAAATGAAAAATATTTGATAATGCATCGAAAATCGTAAATTTTAACGAGATGTACTGAAGGGAGGTTTTAAAAAGAGTTGCAGCGAAAGAAAAACAAAATCGCAATAAGAATACACAATTGAATACAAATGCGGATGGATACATTCTTACATGTAAGCATGTACAATGTACATGGTTCATACACAATTACAGTCGTGTTCAAAAAAATCAAAGTATTGCTCAAGTAGAAACAAAATTTTAATTTTTAGAAAAAAATAAATTGTTTTTTTCAGTTTTAATTTTTAAGTAAAACTTTAATTAATTTTTTATTGTTCGATATCTATCTATATTATTAGATTGTTCGATAGCGAATGCCATAATCACAAACTGAAAAAGGTGTTGGAATCAGGGGGCAAATTACCGCACTCGTTAATGAACAAAATTGCGAAATATTTCAATAGAGTTTATATGAAAATATTTTAAAATTTCGACCGGTATCGAGTGCAGTAATTTGCCCCCAGCTCTTTATCGAAAGCGATGATTAGACCCCAGGTTGGTAAGGGAGAGTTGAATTCTCTCTCGCTTACCAAAGTGCTGTTAAAATATCGCATGCTTTGAAAGTTGCCAGACTAACAAACTTTACCTATAAAAATATTTCTTACCACAAGGCATATTATTTTGAGCAACGCTGTATTATTTACACATGGATGTACATAGTATGTATGTATGTATGTGAAAACAACACATTTGCCTCCACACATGCAAATGTATATTGAGCTGTTTAATGCATACGATTAAAGAGCATCACCACCCAACTAAAAATGAGCGAAAAGATCAAGAAGCTTTTTTGAAGGCAGAAAAAATCATCCGTGTATAAAATGTTAGAACTTTGCGAACTTAAGTTGTAGTCTTCTCTCGCTTGTGCGAACTTCAACATTCGAAAAAATTTTACTAAAAATTAGTGAAACTATTTATATAAAGTTTATAAAAAAAGAGAAATTTTCTTAAAATTTCAAACAACTGTGAATTATAGTTAGCATCTTCTTTCTAACACTTCCAAGTTCAACTTTTCAAATGGATTTAAATTTGGTCATTGTGATTTTAAATGGTGAGTTGTTATCCTGCGATAAAAGGAATTGTAAAACAAAATCCATCTTGCCCTTAATACATGTCAAGGTCTTCAAAACACCATCGATCGAAACTGCACAGAAATTACTATGGCTGTTAAAGGTATTCGAATAATCGAATAAAAAAATACCCGATCCTCAATAAATAATTTAAAAATTTCTAATAGTGAGAATTCTGATAGTGAAAATTTTATTATAAAATTCGATTATTTTATCGATAGCTGAATAATAATTATGAATATAGAATATACATTTTTAATTACTAACTATTTTTATTTAACGGGATAACCGCAAAAAACATCTCACCAAAAAGAAATTTATCACATGAAAAACAAAATAAAATTAAATTCTCTATACAAAAAAATTGTTTATCTTTCTCATATAAATTTAAAAAATTTTGAAAGACACAAAAATTTATTTTTATTTCTTACCATTTAACTATATATATATATATCGATTGAAAAAATATGTATTGATAAACATGCCTCCCAAAGAAACTTTTTGGAAAAATAATTAAAATATTTTTCTTTAAAAATAATAAATTTGTTTTTTAATTTCTGCATTGTGGCAATTTTATTTTACAATTTTTTTAAAAAAAATTTTTTAGAACGCATGTTATTCCATAATATTATTCTTTTAATCAATATAAAAATTTGTAAGTATGTATGTACTTTCAAGTTTTCAATCTTAATTATTTTTTAAACTAGAGCTTAGCTAATATAAAAAAATGTTAGCAGCACTGAATTCTGCGTATACGACTTAGGTTTATTACAAGGTGTTATAAATACGAATAATCGGACATATCTACATATCGTCGGCTGGTTACTGGTTTTCCGCACAGTATATTAAGAATACATTATTACTGCCACAAACAAGTAACCACCAGAGAGATATTTAAAGCCGCAGAAATAAAACATAATATAAACAATCGCTTGAGTACTGCCAACTTATAAAACCAATAGATTTTGTTTACATATGGCAACTTGGATTTTCCGGACAAATTGACCCAAAAATTAAAAAGGGCTGAAAGATAATTGTAAAAAAGTGCTAGATTTACGCGTTTTTTATTTTAGGGTGACTAAATCTGGCCCGAAAAAGGCTAATTGCCTGTTTCTACATAACAAGTCAGTTCTGAGGCAAGCAAGCAGTACACAGGCGAGTACGTAACAAAATGAGTTTTTATACTACACTTGTCTAGTTTACGTTATATTTGGTACCACTTTTTGTATTTTGAATTTCATTATTACCATGGTATATAATTAGGAATTTGAGTTGCTTTTTTTCCATACTAGCAGCAGTATTTAATGGCAGCCCTAGGAGAAAATCATACAAAATAAAAAACAGCTGCCTTATAATTATAACTCAATATTAGGTCAGTTCATTTACTCTTCAAGCAAAATCGAATAACTGAATATATAATGATTATTTTTGCTAGAAGAGCAATAAAGAATGTTTGGATAAATTAAAAAAAGGTTGCATCACAAATTTTGAATTAATAACATCGATAATGACAAATTTTTTTATTTAAATTTTTTTTACATATTATGAGAACTTAATAAGATTTCACTGAAACAGGTCAAAAACCTTTCGTGCTTCTTGTCATTCAAGTAGTTAAAATTATTGTATTTGCTCAAATAAATATAAAAAAGAAATCCTTTGTTCATTAAAAACAATACGCATATCGTTAAATGTTTACTAATTTGCAGCATTTAATGAAAATGTTCCCAATATTCTTTCTCTGAGTACATCTACATTTCAGATAACAATTAGGAATATAGCACAGCAATTTACTCATACATAAAGAAAAATGTTTAGTAAACTTAAAAATTGTGGATACTAGGAAACTTTAGAGCTTAAAATTTTTTCATACATTCGAAATGTAGAAAAATTTATTAAAGATATAAACTTAATATATTTTATACACATTGAACCGGGGTTTTTTTTTAATACGATTCAAAGTATACAATACAACGAACACCCGACAAATTTACTTAAAAATACTTAAAATTCATAAACATGAAAACTTTAAACGGTATTTCGGCAATCAGTAAGAGCTGAAAATTAACTCCTTCAAGATTTGATGTAAACGAAGGAATTTCACTATAAAATAGCGAACCTCAGTAAAAATGTTTCACGTACTTGAACAAACCTATTATTATTTTCCTTGAGCAAATAAATTTGTGAACAAAATTTAAAATAAAATTGTGATGAAAATGTGGTTTATATGTAAAAATGTTTAGATCTATGCTTACAGTTTCCATAATGGTTCCAGTATATGATTGTGTGGACATTAATATTTCTTCTTTAACGTATAAAAACCTATACACAAGTACTTATTTTTGATTGCCTGTATTTGACATTAACATTAGATATCATTGCTTTAAATAACCGATTACTTTTAAACTAAACTCACTAAATTCATTGCTTTTCATTTTTTAACGCTTCACAACATCGAGAGTATTTCCTCTTTTTGGCGCGTTCTTTGTTTTTGTTTGCATTTTTGCTTCTTCTTTGAAACTTTATTAACAGTTAAATTTTCTTTAGTACATTTTGCCAAAGTTGGCTCAAACTAAAAACTGAGTAACAGTCTAAGGTAGATGATAAATAAAATTTAAAACTATTTTAATAGATTTTTATCATTGACCGGAGACATGTGTACTTGGCCTTAAATGTTTTGCCACAGTTGTTTTTTTTTAACATAACAAGAATATGAATTATTTGGCAAGTAATGTTTTGTAATGCATAACGAAAAATACTTAAAGGTACACTCTCTTAAATGTTATTAATTCAATATAAAGACAGAAGAATATAAAACAGAAGCCTAATAATATTTAAAGTAAGAATCACGTTTTGAATTTTGAAAGGAGAATTTGTTCCAATATTACACACTTACGAGGCAGTCTCGAAATAATTGGACAATTGGCTTCCTAGAAATCAGCTTGGGAGATAGTGCGTAAAATGTTTGCTAGTTTGTTTTTTTTTATAACTCCTTAATACAAAAAATATTAAGGAATAGCATTACCCGGCTGCAAATGAGAAGCATGCCCATTGGTATATAGTCCACTCGGTCTGTGTCATGATATTATGTTTGATAGAATTCTCATTTAGTTCTTATCAAAGTTAATACCAATAAGTCCCAGTTTATATCAAGAAATTGTGTGGCAGAAATATTTGCTAGTACATAGCACACACTAACCCAGCAAAAAATAAATGAACGCGTTCAAAATGAAATAATGTTTCATGCTATCTTGAGCATTTGTTTCCTCGAATGCATTCTGTATATCATCGCAAATCAAAAATAATGCATTACATAATACATTTTCATAAAACAAGTTTTATCTCCAACAAATAACAAGATCACAGTATCTCAGTGATAGTGAGCGTGCCTTGAGTTGTTTAGTATCTCAGTGATAGTGAGCGTGCGAATAGTTCAGTTCGTATCCTGCGACAAAAATTTTTATTTATTTGTTAGTTTTGTATTTACGTCAAAAACATCATCGAATCAGGGAACTTGCATAGGTTAAATTTATTAATTTGAATGGATATCAAAGTATTTAGATTCTCGCACGAACACGTGCGGCCCTATATAAACAAAAATTGGCATGAATTTAGCAAAAGTAACGAAATTGAATTAAGTGTTAACGAGTACCTCCATACAATTTGATATTAAAAATGTTCGCATTACCTAATCTTAATCCACCTCTAAGTCCTAGCATGATTTTTAATGTGAAGTTTCATGGCAAAACTTTTTAATATCATGTTCAATTTTGCTTATGCTAACTTCATACCAGTTTTTATTTATACATAGGGCCGATGATCTCCAATGACAAGCTAATGTAAAAATCATGCATGTTTCACCTAAATCGAACCAAGGCTCAACACATGATTTGTCATGTTTTTTTTCTGCTGGGAAACCATAAAAAGTCACAACTCGAAAAATCTAAGTAAGCGTAGCTTAAGCTCAATAATACTGTGTTGAGAAAGAAGTTTTAGCGGCCATTAGAGACTTGTTCCGTGAACTGGCCCCGTATTCTGTAACTTGCTAAAGCTAAGGCTAAATTCGATCGCTAAAATGCTGAACAAATATACACAGTTTTAAATTTTTGGTGATAACATAAAACAGTAAAATTTCGGCAGATTAGATTTCTAAGCCATTGCCTGATTTATCAATACACGTTTAAAAATTGTGTTCGTAGCCGAAAATCTATAAATCGACTTTATAGATGTTTAGCGATAGAATTTAGCTTAGCGAGTTGCAGAATACGGAGGCAGGTTCATGAAAAAAAAACAATGAATGATTAACGTGAACTTTAACTAACAGTTCTTCATACAAAACTTGCCGTTAAAGTCCCTGTTAGCTTATAGTTGTACATTGTGAAAAGGGCCGTTAGAGTTGTGACTGTACCCACTTTTCTATAGATTTTTAATTAACCGCCCGTATTGCGTATATCACGTCGAATATTCGTCTGGAAGAATTTCCAACTATATTAAATGAAACGTGTAAATGTTTGTTTAATCTCGGACAAAATTCTCGTGACGTGACAAACACAATACCGTTGAACAACTTTCATAATTGAATATAAAATTTTTATCAATACCTACTCAGTATCGAATACAAAGCACCGATACTTACTCCTCTCGGCCAAGTTCTTCCTATGATGTTTAAGTCGTGTACTAGCTAGAATGGAAGGGGTAGAAGTGAGACTAGCAGAGGGAGCAAAGTGCAACCAAAGGTAGTAAGCTGGATTTACATATCGGTTGTCAGACCGGTTATTGTCTATGGGGGTGTGGCATGGCGGGAGGTAGTAAACAGAGAACAGAAATGAGTAGTGAAAAAGTTAATAGAGTTAAATATGACTTATAATGTCTTATACGCAATACGCACTCATAGCATAGTGAGCATCGAACTCATCCATAGCAACATTTATGACATTATTGATTTCGACTCTCTTAACTCAAAGCCTATGGACGATGCAAAATAAATAAGTATGACTATGGTTATGTGTTTGTTTCTCTGTTGCTTATTGTTGTTTGTTTTTTTTCCTGGAATTGAAAAACAACCCTATTTATTAATATTGTATACTACTTGCATACTGTTTAATGACTAAACTTTTAAATAAACACACATACATGAGCTAAAAGAGTTAAATCAATGCGAGTAGTATAAGTACTTTCCTGAAATTACCCTGTCGGAAATTTGGCTGACTTTAAACTAACTTTAAGCTAACTATTTCGCCAGTATTACAGACTGACTAAGTGTCACTTCGCAATCTAATCAACTGACTACTTTAACATTGCGATGTCCTAGGCGGTAGTCAATTGGCTCACTCTGTATTACTTTTAGCTAACTTAAAGTTGACTTTTTTAAACCAACTTGTAGTCAATAAATTAAAAAAATTTTCTGGGGTTCGAACATGTATCATCACAATTTGTATACTCAACGTGCTGCCACTCAGCTAAAAATAAATAACAACAGCAAAATATTAACATAAAACTGAAATGAGTTTCAAAGTAACTGAGAATAAATTTGTTAGCTCCCATCAAATTCGACTCCGTACTAAACTTAAGCATTAATTTTGGGTTTGTTCTGGATGACATTGCAGTTAGCTTTCAGTCAGTCTAAGAAAACATAACTATAAGTTAACTATTTTTGTAGTCAACTACACATTCTCCGATAGGGTAGAAAACAAACTGAGGGGCTTTGTAAGTGTGAGTGTGGTATGAATCAAAACACATTCACCAGGTATTAGCGGAAATGCAGATGAGCTATTTTTTTTAAATTAAAGTAGCTGCCGTGGAGAAATTTTTTAACTTCTATTTAGGACTGCTTTTTGGTTTTTGTGTAATTCGAGTTTAAAAATTTTAGTTTAACACATATTTTTTAAACATTGTATCAATTGGACATCAGGATAACGAAATTTGCGTGTAATATGACCTACAAAAGTAAACATATGTTTGATTTTTATTTAATTCACCTGATAATAAAAAAGACTCATGGCTAGGGATGCAACATCATTCTTAAAAACATCGATGTTTGAAAACATGATTTATTATCATGTCTTTATATAAAAATAATGCAAAAAGAATACAATTCTGTAATTCATTTTGTGAAAAAAAAGTGCCAAAACTCAGAAAGCGCCAATAAATTCAGAAAACCCCCAAACTAAAAATAAACGCTTAAAACCGAAAAAACCCAAAAACGAAAAAAATACCAAAACTATAGTTTATATTGTTCGTGCCGGTTCGTTCCGGTACGGAACCCTTCGTGCGCGGGTCAAATCCAAAACTTCAAAAATTGTTTACGAAAGAGAAATTAAAAAAATCTTAAAAAATTTTCAAAATAAAAAATATTGTATAAAAAAAATTCTTTCAAAACAAATTTAAAAATACGAAAAAAAAACTATTAAGAAATTATGAAAAGTGCTAAACATTGCAAAAAATAAACGGCAGCTACCCGTGGAGAAATTTTTTAAACTTTTTGTGTATAATCTTTATTATTATTGTGTTACAACAAATTCTATTTTTGATATTTTGGTTGAACTAAAATCCATGTTTAAGTTAATTTTAATTAATATTTTTCGAACTTAATTGGTTTCTATATTTATGATTTGATCGGGCTAAAGTTCGTATCGCTTTTTAAGCCAAATTGCATGTGATAATTATTAATGAACAAATAACATCAAAGTTAGTTGTAAATATTCTAAAAACAAAACATAGTTGAACAGAACAGCTAAAGTGCAATCAAAACAATTCACATATTCCATTTGCAAAAAAGTTTCGCATATAAAGCAGAAATTTACATCAACTGATACCACACACAGTGGACCAAACACAGAAGAACGCTGATGAAGAAGTTTAGTGGCCTTCGAAAACTGCTAGCTGTTCCGTTCAACTATGTGTTGTTATCAGAATATTTACAACTAACTTTGATGTTATGTGTTCATTAATAATTATCACATGTAATTTGGCTTAAAAAGCGATACGAACTTTAGCCCGTTCAAATCATAAATATAAAAGCCATGTTGTTTTTTTCATTGTTGTATTTTTTCATTGTTCTTCTAATCCTGATATTACCTGGAAATAAATGTGCTTTGGTATGAATATGAATGTCAACGTCACATTGATATTTATTTCGACATACATATTTATAAATTAATGTCATTGGGGATGAGCGCACATCAGAGTAATTGAGTTTAAACGATGTTTTACGAATTTATATTTAAAGCTTCATGAGTCAATATGAATAACAAAACAATATTTATTGCGGATCACTGGTAGTAAAGTCATATGAGATTACTTGCTAAGATTCAGAGGTGTGTCTCTATGGGGCATTACAGGTGCTCAAATGAATACACCTTTCCCTGAATTGGACGTCATTATTCACCTACTTCCTATAGAGGACTTTATGGTGAGAACGGCGACTAAAAGTCTCTTTAGAATTCTTGAAGCAGGTTTGGTGAGAACAGGAGTAACAAGTCACACGGGGTCCGTAATGCCTGGGTTCACGGTTTGTAAAATTGATTAATTTTAGTAGAACACTCCTATTGGGTCAAAGCTATATAACGGCAGTGGGGTCTTTACAGACTAGTAAGAAATGTGAGATGTCAGGGCCACGGTGCTTGTGGCCAGAATTGTGGCTGAAGGCGAGGAGGTAACCTTCTACTCAGGCAGCGCTAAAAGCTTTGAAGGAACACAATGTCAAATCGAAAATAGTTAGTGAATGTAGGACAGTTTATGCACAAATATAGTTGGGTTCCTGACCACAGTAATGCTGAGGGAAATGAAATTGCCGATGAGATGGCAAGAACAAGGTCGGTCATTACTACATTTAGCATTGGGTGTCTAGCAGGACCAACCGTTTATGGGCAAGAAGGTAGGATTGAAGAGTCTCGAGGACTATGTTGGAAAAACTGGACTCAGGAATAATTGGGATTCTTCTGGTTACAATTGGGGGTTAAGTTTTTATTAACGAGCAACAGAAGGTAATCATAATCTACCAAACTACGTTTCCGAGTGTAGGTGTGTTATAGCACCACCATTATCACCTAACCTACTTCTTCTTTCGGTCAAATTCTTTATATGATTTCAAGTCGTGGAAACAAAAGTAAATACACACAGCATAGGAGCAGTATAAACGCGAGGGCATTTTAAATGGTTGTGCAAATTCGATGTGTTCCCGCAATTATACACGCTTTTCAAAAATTTTTTGCAGCTCGAAATTTTATCGTATTTATTGTAAAGTATCTTTAACCACACACATGGATTGGGGGTGCCATTTTCAAACATTTTTGCAAGAAGACCATCGAGAGTGTAGTACTAGTCAGTGAAAATCTTATTTACAATTTCAGATTAAAATTCCCAATTAGTCCAGTTAAAAAAATAATAATAAAAATTCTCTACGATGCCTTTATTTCTTTTCATTTTCTTAATTCAAAAATTAAACAAAATGAGCGCACAAATACTATTTTAAAAATTACACCAAAATTTATACATGAAGTTCTAAAAAAATTTATGAAAATGTGGGCAAAAACGTTACATTAAAATGACCAAAAAGCATAAAAATTAATAAATTTAAATATCTTAGTTTCAAAATAATCAATTCCGATTACTTAATTGGTATAGAACTAGTTTTTTACTCATTTAAAAATGTATTTGTTAGAATGTCCTAGATGCATTTCGTTGCAGCTAAGCAACACTTCAGTAGACTTCAACAACAATTCCAAAAAGCTTACAAGAGCTAAATGTTTATACACAAACTATCAATAAATTATTGAGAATTACACAACTATACTCATTAGACATTATCGGCTAGCATCTTATTGAGCATCTTGTTTGCTTACTCTTTTTTTATCCACTTTCTGTTTTTTTTTGGCTAAAAGCTCTAATAAATGCTTGTTTATTTACATCAGCTACGTCCAAGCCATATGTACAATATGCAAACTTTTAAAAAAGAGCTTTTGCACTTTCATACCGACGAGAGCACAACAGCCAATCAGGTCTCAGGGCTTTGCAAAGAAACAATAACAAAATTAAGAGCTTTCAACGCTGTTTACCTCAAATGCAAATATCAGACTATATATGTATGTGTGTTTGGACGTACATATAAATATTCACATGTAAATTATATATTACTTAATTCAGTTTATTTTCCATTTATTCCAGGTCTCCTTCTTTTTAGTCCGATATGTTGGGTATGTTTAATTTGAACGAAAATAATTTTAAAATACATATAATAAAACCTCAACGGTATTTACTATACATTAACTTATTGCAGGCTCAAAGTGGTTACAACTATGGTCGCAATGAAATAGCAGCGGGGAATATACCAGCTACTGCTGCTGCTCCAATTCGGTCATTAACTGCTGCAGGTTTTCCATCAGCCCCAAGTGCAACAGCTGCTTTTCCCTCTGCACCAGCAGGGTTTTCTGGAGTTGCTGGTTCAGCAGCAAGCCCTTCTGGGCCCTTTGGGGTTTTCCAGGCACAAAACCAAAGAGGGATTGGTGGTCAAACTGCCTATGGAGCTGCTCCCGCTAATCTGCCAAAACGACCTAATCTAGCGCAAAGAACAACTGCATCTGCCGGCCCCGGTGCCGCCAGTATTTATGCACCCAATACACAATTTCAAAATACCGGCACGGGAAGAGCTAGTACTGGAACAGGCAATAATATAGACGATGATTATGATGGGGACTTTTCGGCCATACCAGGAGTACCCGGAGTTGATTATCCCATCTACAGCCAAGTGCCACAAACGAATTTTGATTGTGCTCAGCAGGCCTTACCAGGCTATTATTCGGATATTGAAGCACAATGTCAGGTCTTTCATATTTGTGCCCTCAATCGTACATATTCCTTTTTGTGTCCCAATGGTACCATCTTCAGTCAAGAGGTATTGGTATGTATATGGTGGAATCAGTACGATTGTGCCTTGTCACCCAGCTTGTATGCCAATAACGCATTCATCTATGATTATGGAAATGAGCGAATACCCACAAATGCAGGCTATCAAACAGGTTCAACGCAACAAATTGGTAGACCACAAACAAATATTTTGACTTCGAATGCCGCCAGAGCACCCACAGCCGCAGCTGGCCTATTTTCTTCGCAGCGAATACAACCAACGGTAACAGGCGGTGGAAATATTGCTGTACAGCCATCTTCCCTCACAGGAGTATCAACGAATGCGGGTCGTTTTAGTCCTTCACCGTCCAATGCTGGCTCGCAAACATTTCCAGCCACTCCGACACCCTTTGGCTCCGTCTTACGACCTGCTAATTCAGCAGTTGCCACCACGCCCGGAGGCGGTGGTGGAGGAAGTAGTTTCAATGCCAACTTACCGGAAACTGCATTCGGAAATGCTGCAATTTCTACGCCAACAACTAAAGCCAGAGAATACTTGCCTCCTCCTTCCCGTAGACAATAAAATATGAAATATTTCTGTCACCTGATGTATGGAGATCGACATACATATGTACATTGCTACTTTCTTTGTAGATCCCCACAATTGAATTGATAATGATTTTCGGCTTTTGTACCCGGTTAAAATGTTCTCCATTCTACTTCTCTTTTAGCACATTTGATTTTTTTCGGAAAGTAAAAGTTTATTTCCGTTTACAATTTATTTTTAAGTTAAATTTAATTCATCATTAATCGAAATTCTTGTAGGCATGCCTGTTCATTAATGTTTATTAATTCAACAATATTATTTTTTAGTACAATAAATACATTTTTTATAACAAATAAAATAATATATTTTAGAATGCAAAAACACTATCGTAGTATAACATACTTGTATTTATTTATTTTCGGTTCTTCTGTTTCATTCAAACGATATGAATTTTGAACATTTTACCGGAAAGGCTTTATTTTGTAAATGAGTTTACAACTACTGGAATATTGTTAGGGAACCGGTTGCAGGTTACATAGAGCTCGGACTCATGTCACTCACGTTCCTCCACACTTGATAAGGAGTTATTTAATACAAAGATGGGTATAGAAACAGTTTTTCCTTTGAAATATTTTACATTTCCCCAAATTGCAATCGTAAATAATTTTTTCCTAGAATTTCCCTTATTGTGAATAGTATTTTTCATTGGATTTTTTCACTTTTCCCTTGGGTTTGTTCACTTTATTTTTGCTGGCGAGCTGAATTAATACACTGCGTAATTTCAATATTTTACTTGCAATTATATATTAAAAGTTATAAAAAATTATATTTAGGACAAGATCAATAAAGAATGTCCACGATTAATAACAATAATAATAATGAGACATACACATATTTTGTGTATTTTATTAAACTTAATTTATTTGATTTTCAATTAAGTTTTAAGCTTTCCAAGTCTTCTTCCCATTGTTTACATTCACTATGCATTGATAGCGGGAACAAACGTTCCCATGAAATTCATGATTGTAAATTTCCCTTCGTGGAGAATGAAAATTTAATGGGGAAATGAAGTCGAACTGAGTATAGGCGTAGGTGGTACTTTCCATACAATATAATTATTTATTACATAACTTGAAAACAAAACATTTTTCAACCGACACAAAATAAAAAGGAGGAGGTTATCAATTCGTCTGCATTTTTTTACATTGTTACTTCAGAACTCGGTACATTTTAGACCGATTATAAAAATTCCTTTTTGTATTTTGCTTTCAATTGGTCCTATTGTAAAAAAAGCCCACGCCCACAAATTGATTTTATGATATTCTATTTCTTTAACTGCTGCGAAATTTAACAAACAGCTTTAGTTCTAGCAGGTACACAATTTTAAAGTTAAAAAAATGGGCGGAGCTACACCCACTAAAATTTATTATAATATTTCAAGAGGTTCTATTCAACCAAATTTTACGAAACTTACCACAAACCTTAAGCTCTAAAATAGTCAACATTTTTCATTTAAAAAATGGATGGAGTCACACCCATTAAAATTTAATATTTTTTACGTGGTTCTAGTTTACCGATTTTTACAAAACTTAACACACACCCCGAGCTCTGAAAAACACATAATCTTGCATTTAAAAAAATTGGCGTGCCCAATCAAGATTTAATTTTATATTTCACGTACCACTTAACCATTGGTTTTTTTGTTTGAAATAGTTTACTTCCAGTTTGATCCCAAAAATTTATTTCGAAAATGTTCTATCAAATCTTCGCATTCAAGTCATTTTTTTTTGCGGAATAGTTTTCCTTTTTTAATATTCTGGGCCAGCAGAGTGGGCCGTATTATCTAAAACATTCTATAACGGTACAGAAAAATTTGCAAACCCAAGAATCGCACAAAAACCCTAAGACGGAGAATAGCCGAAGCAATCAAATCAAAGTAAATAGGGAGAAAATATGGCCAAAAACAAAATAAAAACCGTTTTCACCAAAAATTATCCAACATGTGAAAAATCGCCTAAACGAAAAAATGCGACCAAACGGACCAAACAGAAAAAAGTCAACACTATAAAAATTTTAAGAAACAGGAAAATAAAAAATTTCTAAGCATTGAAAACACAAAAGTCACCTGGCATCCTATTTTTTGATTATGTAAATTTAAATGTTATTTGCAAGGCCCAACACAGGGACGGCATTGAGAATTTTTAAATTGTACCAACAACAATTTAAAAAAATTTTACTTTTTTGACTTTAATTGTACTAAAAGATTTTTTTAGATCAAATTACATATTTTTATTTGTCTTTATTAAAATATTCAACTTTGTTCTGGCTATCGAATCGTATTCACAAATTTGCTTGTAAGTTGGGATGTTAAAACATATGGTTATATATGGCTGTTTAAGTTGAAATTTAAATTATACAACTTAATAAATAGCATGTGCTGCAGCATCCGAATTTAGAGGTAAAGTGATTTGAAAATGGAAAAGTCCACATTTACTGATTTCCTTTCTTAAGACTATTTTCAAGTGAGAAGAATATAAGTTTAATTTTTCCAAAAAAAAATTGACATATGCAATCGTTTGAAAAGAAATGCGGAGTGAAACTGACGAGATTGCTTAAATGTACTAAATTAGTCATTGGTGCACCTATTGTAGTTTCCGAGTTTGAGTATTAGCAAAAAAAGTACAATTTTGCCATCCCTGGCCCAACATATTTTATGATATAACATAAAAGAACGTGGGAAATATTTTATTGAAAGCTTTAATTCTCAATACTCTTGACTCTTACGTCCGATCCATATTAACTAGAGATGGGCAAATGAAAAAAAAATGTATCCATAAACATATTTACATATGTATCGATATTTTTTAATTGATTGTGAATTCTCAAATAGTTCTTGAAAGTACCCTACAAGAACACTACCAGTCAATTGACTGCTCATTTGATCGATAGTCAGGCAGGATATATTCATCATTGCGTAGAACAAAGTTTCCATCACTTTATTAAAGGCAAAATAAAAAATGTGATGGAAACTTTTGTGTACGTGTGATCTTGCATCTCTCTCTAACTAACGAATATAACATATAGTTGAACTGCTCACTCCAGTGCTTTTTAATAATCAATGATAGCATAAATACTACTCAAGTTTGACTGATCATAATTGATTTATATTTCCCCCACAATTGAGTAATCATGATACAATTATACTAGTATAATTGTATCATGTGAGTAATCATACATGATTGATATAATGACAATATAGTTTTTATTATTTTAATTGTTTTTTTTTATTATAAAATTATATAAAACTAAATAAATAATTTAAATAGATATACTTCAGCAAAAAAAGAATAAACCAGGCGGTATATTGCCCTCTTTACACCTTTTCACCACCAACGCATCTTGCTTTTTACAAATACATATCTAAAATTTTGAAAAGAAATATAAATTAAATTAAATTTTGTAAATTTCTTTATTAAATATTGTTCTTACTTATCTTTTTAACACTTTTAAATTTTACTTTTCACAGACAGAATTAATTTTAGTTTTCTTTAAATATAACTCGATGTAAAAGTTTTGGCATATGTACATTAGATGTCCCACTCTAACATATATGCTAGAGTAGAACAACTATAATTAATAAATAAATCCATCATCACTTCCTATCAAATGACTAGTCAATTGACTATCAATATTGAATTCAATATAAATTGCTGCAATTGTGTTAGTGAAAAATTTTTTTGTGTTAGTTTCAGTCATTCATTTCTTGTAGGGTATGTGCATAAGATAAGAGGTTTGTGACTATTCAAAATGTGTGATTGAAGTCTACTGACGTTTTGTTACAGCAACAATGAAATGCATATAGACAAAGCTGAACCACCAGCAAATTAATTTCGGGTTGGGATCAATGCTGCCACAACCAAAACATTTTTACAACCAAAATTCGCTCTAAAAGTTACCAAATGAGAAAAAATATAACCAAATTTCAATATGTAGTATTTTTATTAAATAACATCCCAGCAAATAAAAGACACTCCAAAAAAGTCATGAAAATGTAGAGTTTGTGATGTGGAAGTAGTGAAAATTTCGATCCGTTCTAATAAGTTTTACATTGGGTGGTCATTGCAAGAAGTTCTCTTTTTCGATGCCTGGTCACTGAATTGGAAGCGATATTAAGAAAAATTCCCTTTTTTGTATTCTATAATAATATTTTTACCTAGAAAAATGGTAAATAGTTACCTATTTTAACTATTTGTTTCTTTTTATACGAATTTAAGCCTAAAACAGTGGTTTCATGTAAATTTAAGCAAATAACTTTTAAATATTAGGCTAAAAATAATTCATAAATTTCTTTAAAAAAATATTTTTTTTAATTCTGGTGAGTATGTTTTACCACTATGGAGGAGTTACAAGGTTTTGTATGACTAAAATAAGCTTTTACATAGTTTTTTTCTCACTCTCGGCAAATTAATAATATCGATTTTTTGGAAGCAATCAAAATGTAGTTCCAGTAGAATGACTTAAATTTTTTTTACGTGACGTGTAACGCATGTGATTTGAATACAGTTAATAATAATAACAACAAAACAAATACATATATGTATTTGTATATATTCTTTTACTTACATATGTATGTATGTAATAAGTTAACGCTTGTACATGTTTGTATATAAAAAATAACAGTTTTTTTAAATATAAAGTAAACAAAACTTGCAGTTCACAGTATAATAGTTTGAATGTGTGTGATGTTACATTTTAAAATGTATAACCCTTGACACAAACCCTGTGCTTTAACAGAGCTCTGTTAGCGTGTTAACAGACCTTTGTTAAGATATAAAAATTCGAATAATGCTTTTCCAAAGGACTTTTCCATTAAATGATGCAACCCAGACGGGAAAAATTAATGCAAATTTATAGATAAGGTGTTCCTTTATTAAAGCCCATGAATCTATTTCTGAAAAACATGAATTTGAACCAAACATCGTCAAGTTTTCAACTTGGAATTTTCTGAGGGTTACGCACTTTTCTTGGGAAGGAGGCGCATCGCCGAGCGGACAAAAGTGGTCACCTATTATGGACCACATAGTACTCTAAAATCTTTCATACTCAAAATTACCGGAAGTTCGAGTTTTCAGGAGACTTTCTAAAAACTTTAAATTTGTCCAACTAATTAAGATTTTCCAAGATGTGACCAATTTTTTTTAGGAAGTAGGCAATACGGGCTTACAAACGTCGTCACCTCCTATGAACCACATAGTGTTCTGTAGTACAGAGTTGCGACCATTTAGTTAAATTAAAAGTTGTTGACAGTGTTGTAAAAGAAAATTATTAGGTGTGTTTCTTTACTCTACATTGGGATCACGCGGGATATTTAAAAACATATGGTTTCATTTTATTGGCAAAAATTTGTCCAGTATAAAAATTTGCATTTACTCAGTAAATGAACTGTAATTTTTCTCTCTCAATTCACCCTCTCATTTACTGGAATTTGTGTACGCGAACGCAATCCAGTAAAAAAGTTTACAAATTTTTGAGTTCTCGAACGCACTTCATGTATTTGCATCAAACTGTGGTTTTTTCATATATTTGTGTTACAACTAGTATTTTTGAGCAAAAACATATACAAACAGTTCCTCAGCAGCAATACAATAAGCAGTGGTTATTTGTTTTAATTGTGTGACACACAATAACTCTTATACTATGTAGTTCTGTCGCTCACACTACAATTATATGGTACATACTAAGGACCTGCAAAAGACGTCTTATAAGAACTTTTAAGACATGAGGGCAATTTCAAATGCTTTACTACAGTGAAATCTTCTGAAACAAACGCTAAACAACGTGTTCGGAAATACATTTATTTAACTTATTGCAGGTATAAGAGTAAAGAAGAAAATACTTCGTGACTGAAGAATTTTTGGTGCTTGTGCTTTTTTCTCTCATTGACGCGTATACTAACGTCATGCATGTACATCAGTGATGGGAAATGTGGCACAATTGTGCCATTTTTGGCACTATTAGATGTTAGTTGGCACTGTGGCACTCTCGTCCGTTTTCTGGCACTTTTTGTCCATTCGAGCCATAACCGCCAAAAAAGTTTAAGCGGCATATTTATTCACTTCCCTTTTTAACGGAAATCGATTGTCTGCGATCGTAACTAATCGATTTTCGTCAAAAAATTGAACTAGAAAACTATGTTGCTAAAGATTTTTTGGCGGATATGGCTTGCATTAAGGTGGAAACGTTTCTTATTTCAATAATAAGTATTTTATGTACTATGTTAAGTACTAAAAACTTAGTAGGATTTGGGACTGACAAATGTTCGGTTATGGTAGGGAAAAGTAACGGTGTGCAATGAATGATTGTGACGATTTATTAAATGAAATAATTTTTTTTTGCAATAATGTAAATATTTTATAAATTTACCCAAAACGTTGGTTGTCTTAAATTTAATTCATGATGAGGCTGAATAAATGAAAATAATCTCGAAGTGCAATCTGAAGATGTAAGATTACATTTAATTTTTTGGAAATTATTTTAACAAAAAATATATTGATGATATCTATGTTAATATATGCACATATGTAGAATGAAGGAATCATGTTTTGTTCAATTATGTAAAAGACTAGCTGAGCCCGCTAAGCGTTGCCTTGCCCTCAATTATTTTCAATACAATAATTCGTCATATGTTTGTTTTATACATACATACATAAAAAGCTTATATTTACAATTTCATATTCAGAAGTCACTTTCACATTGGGTCAGGTGACGCTCAAGCGGACAGATAAGACTGGAAGCGGAACGTATGGTTCACGTTAAAATAGCTTCGTTTTTCTTTTGCACAAACTATTGCTTTAATAGATCTCTTCTAAAATTGTATTTAATATTTTCTTAGTAAAGGTGGTTTAGCGTCCTTGGACCGTATTTGATTTGAAAAAGTTTTTAAAATCAGAATTAATTTTGGAACGTTTTTTCTTGTGATATTGATGGAATCGTCTAAGTATATACAATAATGTATCATTCAAGGACCATAGTATACCACACGAGCATCAAGTGCCAACATTTAAATTATATAAAACGTGGTTTGGCACCATTCAAGTGATTTTGGCACTATCTATTTAGAAACAGATTTGGCACGAAATCAAGATTTCCAATTCCCATCCCTGATGTACATACATAACTAAATAATTTTTGTATGCTCTCTTATTTTTCTGCGCACATACAAACGCACATATGAATTTACATGAGTTGTGTGCGCTCGCTTTAAGAAACCTCCCTTAAACACAAACATAATAGCTTACCATATAAATCTTACACACACACACACTCCCAAACGTACAATATGCAAAATAAAAAGCATACATGTATAAACAGTACTAGACTTGTGCCATTTAGTTCATTTCAGTGACCGGTCAGTATAGTTCATTATTTATAAATGAACTAGTTCCTTCATTTAGTTCAATCGCTCTTTTTAGTTTAATGAACTAGTTAGGTCGTTTTAGTTCAATGATTGTACATCAACAATTCTACCTACATACATGTGTATGTATGTATGTTGTGGTCTTTAACAATATTAAAAGCACGGATTCTGTGATTAAAAAAGTTTGCGAAAACTAAAATTAATTATTAATTAATAAATTTGCTTTATAAAGGGTTTATAATATAAACTTTATATGCAAAACAAATTAAGTTTGAATTTTTTTAGAAATCTCATAAATTTAAAATATTTTGTGTGTGTTCGTGTGTTTTCTATTTATTTATTATTGCATTTGTGGTAGTAGTAGCCACCCAGCATACCATTATCGGAGCGCTCTTATATATGAGCTCATATATGAGCGATTTTATGAGCTTCTGTGAGTGTTTCCTGCGTGCATATTTCTGAGCTCATAAACGATCGATTTTATGACTTTCTATGAGTGTTTCTTGCGTGTAAATTTCTGAGCTCATAAACGGTAAATTTTATGAGTGTTTTATGCTTGGTTTCTGCGCGCATATTTCTGAGCTCATAAACGATAAATTTTATGTGATTTTTATGAGTAATTTCTGCACGCTGCCAGATAACGGTAAATTCCAGCTAAGCAGAAGAAAGAAGTTGATTCATTAGTGAATATTGATTCATTAGTGAATATTTTTGGAAGCGAAAAGACAAAATAGTGAGTTATTTTATAATAAATATAAAAATAATACATAATTAAAATAATGAAAATAGCAAGCTTAAAAGAAAGCAAATTAATAATAAGTGAACTTCGTTCAAATAAATTAAGAAAAGAAAATCCACCATTAAAAATAAAAAGTCATAAAATACTCTTTTATGGATAAAATTTAGAGCTCTTTCATGAGTGACCAGTTTATTGGAAAAGCCACTCAAATATGAGCGTTTTATGACTGTTTATGATTATTTTATGAACTCATTATAAGCGTCAGCGTTCCGACAAAAGAGTCTTTATGATCTCATTTCGAGCGCATATGCTATGCTGGGCAGCAAGAACAAAATGCACATACATACATACATATGTACATACATACATACATATGGATGAGTATAGAAGCAAAGCACAATAAAAAGGGAAAGCAAAACGTTGAAAACATTTAGTTCAGTTTGTGCGTAAAACAATTGAACTAGTTCACTTAGTTCAAAGTACTGAATCGTTCATTTGAACTAGTTCGTTCATGAACTACACAAGACTAAACAGTACTTCTTTTCATTGTGTGTCATAAACAAGACGTCTTGGCGACATCGCTTGTTAACAGTCATATACACGTACACCAATACAACCATCATGCTTCGTACTATAAACGACAGCATTTATTATTGGCTTAGTATAATACATGCCACGAGAATACATTTAAAAAACATGACGTATTTACATTTCAAGACTGCTTACGCAGGCCACTAGTACATACCGTGGTATATTTGTTTTGGCTATACAAACAGTTATACAAATGCAACACTTTAGTCGGAGTTTGTGTAAGACGTTGAGGGTGGAAATCTTGACTTTTCTGTAATAGATTAAGGAAAAGTTGTACGTTTCTTTTAATCTATTACATGAACGCCAAGAAATCTAACGTCAATGTCTTACACAAACATGGTGTTATTTACTATATAGCAGTAAATATTAGTGAACCCCAGTCGTTAAGCAGCTCTGGGTCGGGGAACATCTCTCGCGTCATCGTAATTATTTCTTAAGTGCGGTCAGGCTTGTGTGTGTTGTTTGGCCTTCGAGAGTTTTTCGTCTCGCTCGCACTGGTTGACTGATCTGCCACGGATAACCGTATAATCTTGCGGTTTTTTGTGGAATTTCTTTAACAACCATAGGTCGTGTACAGTCAGTCACAAAACCTTTTAAAATACTGTTAATACCATCTTGGTCTACGTTACTCCGCCCATATTTGTGCAACACCATATTATGCAAATTTACTTTGCATTAATATGTTTAATAAATAAATAAATAAAATATTAGTGAACCCGAATTTAATTAAGAATGAATAGATAAAAAATTAAAATTGATTTGAGTTTTAATTATGATAAGTTGTATGAATAACTTAGTGAAGTCATTGACCTGACCAATACTAAAGGAAACTTTGCTTTATAGAAATTTCAAATATGTAATTTTACTTCAAACTGGTTTATTTCTAGCATCGACCAAGGATCGTATTGTCAAACACTTGGCAATAGCGTAAGTCCTCACACATCCATTTTATTTTATTTTCTACTTGCTGTCTCCTTTACTTTCATGAAATAAAAATTCTGTGTTTACATATCACACACTAAATCATGAACTGTCGCAACTCAAAACATCCCAATGTTCGGGAATGCAAAAAAAAACTGAACAATGTCGCAAATATTTAACGTAAAAACACCCATAACGGTATTTTATTTGTTCTAAAAGCTGGTGTTGCAAAAGAAATTTTGGCGATCGTTACGAGAATTGTTCAGTGAACTGTGATTTAGTGTGTAATATGTATGTACATATTATATCAGATTTCAATATATATTGATGCGTTTATTAGCTTATGAACAAGGATTTTAAAACAAGTATAATTAAAAAAAATATATGTAAACTTAAATACGAATTTTAAAGCAGTTCAGTGGAATTAAAAAATGAATTATTTAAAAGGAAAGTACATATCGTTAAAAATTATTAATTAAATTAATTTAATTAGGTAGGTACTGTTTCTCTAATAATGCCACGATTACGGAAAGTAACCTGCTGCAAGCATACACAAAAACTTCGACTGTAATGAAAATTCAGTGCTAACGCTGAACGCTCATCGATCAAAAATATAAAGTATGTTGCGTTCTCATCTGGACACACTTCATGAGATACAACTACCCAGTTATCAGAGTATAGTTTTGGTTTATGCAAGCGTAATTGCAATAAAAACAAATCAGTGTCACTGACTATGCCCGAATATTTGGCATCGATACAATAGATTGATTTTGGTAATGGAAGAATCTTTATGGAGCCTATTGTTTTCATTTGTATAATGTCTTCAACGCATCGTTGCACACATTCAAATGCGTAATTATTGTCGCACACAATAGTTATATAACTAATATCGTTTGTTATACTGTGGAATATTGGAGTGTCCATACCTTCCTGCTGATATACGCCAATCCAGCTCACCAACTCAGTGCGTATAAATTCAAAAGTCTCATCATCGATATTAAGATCATTTTCAATGCATATTTTAGCTATAAGCAAATCACTATCAGTATAGCGCTTTTGCATTAAGTCGATTTCAGAACTGAATTTTCGTTCGACAGCTGAAAAAAAATTAGCGTTGCGAGGATCTTTGGCGGAAAATTTATTCATTTGATCCAGTGTGGAATTCTGTGCAAAATTTTTTGTTTGTACACCAGCATTAGCAGTGGGTGACGGATTACATAGCTTGGATTCTATAATTTTTGAATCGTGCTTTGTTTTTTTAAACTCTTGAAAGGTTGGTGCAGCTTCGGTTTTTGCATTCAAAACTTGGTTGTTTTGGGGCTTTGCAACATCTGTTTTATATTCAATTGCCAGCAGTTTCGGTTTACCATTTTTAGAGGGTGATTCAGCTCCCAACCCTTTGCGGTCAGATTTCTTTGCCAGTATTAAGGGTTCGAGTACACCTTCGGCATTTTTACCTAAACCTTTGCCATTTTCATAACCCATTTTCACAAGTAACTCATAACCTTTATTGTCCTCCGCAATTTTCGTTTCTAGGCCTTTCTTCAAGTTGGCATCTTCTAAAGCCTTTCTTTTTCCGATTTCCACTTGATTTCCTTTATTTTTCGATTTAATGGCAGAATTACTTTTCTTGCGACGTTTCTCTTGACCCCGTGCCGGCACATTATATGGTTGACGGTTATTATAGTTGCAATTGTAATCACTGTAACTATTTTCATAATTGCAATAATTTGAATCGTCAAAATAATATCCATTAGAATTTAAATAACAAATTAACCAGTTTAACATATTGATTCCTGTAATAATTGGCAATGTTTTTTATTTTAGTTTTTGGTATTCCGAGTAGAAATTAAAATGGCGAAGGAATGCAGTCAAAGATTCACGTGAGGAAACTTCCTTCACAGGCTTTAAGCAAACGTTTCAAGATCCACTTATAGAATTCTTTATAGTCTGGAATGTCCAACAGAAACTAGTCCGACCGTGCCGACCGTACTTAACAACAAATTACGAAGAGCTAGAGCTTATTCTTCCCCTGGAGCCCTGGATATTTATAAAACTAAAATCTAAACTAACGGTACTTGAAATGTCATTATGAAGAAAACCAAAGTGGTGATGCCAGAAGATTGATTTTTCAAACAGTGTCAATGACTCTAGTAATAGGTGATCAGTTGCCTTGTAACCATTTACTAGTAATAGTTTACCAATGCTTATGTAATCTGTGACTGGCAAAAAAGTAGCAGAGTAAGCACTTCAGATATATGTCTTTTAATTAATAGCGATTTCTTTTCTGACAAATATGTTGCATATATGTGTGTTCGTTTGTACAAAAAATACAACTGTGGGGAAAATTTTCAATTTCGCTACAGGAAGGCTACCAGTCAATTGACTAGTGATTTGACTAGTAGCGACGACCCCCGTCACTGGCCCCAGTTAGTTTATTAGGGGCTTGGTGAAAAAAATGACCAAAACATTTGTGTACGTGTGATTTTTTTTCTCTCTCTCTCTCTAACTTATTAATTTCACTTAATTAAAACATATATATCTGAACTGCTTACTCTGCTACGTATTTGCCAGTCACAGATTACATAAGCATTGGTGAACTATGACTAGTCCATGGTTACAGCGCAACTAATCACATATTACTAATCAATATTTACGTAGAAACTGGTAAAATGTAACTTTTGAATAAAAAATATAGTTTATATTTTTTTTTAATTTTATTTGCTTTTTTATTACAAAAATAACTTTAAAATACATAAGTAAATAGCATTTAAACCAAAAAATTCATATATACAAAATCACCAAATAACTTAAACGGTATATAGCCCTCACATCTCTTCATCTTCAACGCACCTTGCTCTCTACAAATATCTAAACTTTAGAAAATAAATATACATATTAAATTAAACTTTGTGAATATCTTTTATGCACTATTTTACTTATCTTTTTCAATACTTTTATAAACTTTCACAGACTGCATGAATTGCGCATTTTCCCCTTTCCAAATATCTAAAAATTGGAAAAGAAACGAATACATACATATGTGTTTGTGTTAGTTTCAGTCATTCATTTCTTGTAGGGTAGCGGTCGGTAGTTTTTGTTAGGTTTAAATAAAAAGAAAAAAATTTAAGAATTCAGGAATGGGAAATGAAAACTCCTATTATTTATGGTATCCTGGTTGATCAAATTCCGCAGGATATAGAATTAAAACAAATCGGAGGATAAAATAAATAGAAAATAACCGGTTGGAAAAAAATTTATGTCCATACATATATACCGGAGTAAAATATATAGATCCCGTAGATTTGCATTAGTATAAATAGTGAAGAAAAATGAGAACCGCACTTATTTATGATCAGTTTTTGATAAAGTGCGGTTGAACGTAAAAAAACAGAAGTAAAGTGAACAGTGCTGTTGCAGTGATGCCAAAAGTAGGGAATTTTTTATTTTAATTTAATTTTTAATTTGTTATTTTATTTTATTTTTTATTTATTTTATTTTTTATTTAAGAAGTTTATTATTCGACATATTGTCATAATTATATTTTAATTTGAAATTTATTTGCTTGTGGTTTAGCTTGGTCTATATACGTATTTCATTGGCGCTTAAACCAAATCATCAGTAGACTTCAACCACAAATTTTGAACAGTCACAAACCTCTTACTTTATGCCTACCAAACTTATTTTGTCTTTGTGATTTTCAAAAATATTATTGTTCTATGAATTCTCATATAGTTTTTGAAAGTCTGTGCATAAAGTAAGAGGTTTGTGACTGTTCAAAATTTGTGGTTGAAGTCTACTGATGATTTGGTTTAAGCGCCAATGAAATACGTATATAGACCAAGCTAAACCACAAGCAAATAAATTTCAAATTAAAATTTTATTTTTTATTTTATTTATTTGTTCATATTGTAATACAAAAGCCCAGAGGCTTTATTTAATTACATCCGCAAACAATATCTTTTTTCGTTATCATTAAAAAAGTATGTCAAATCTTGATACTGTTCTACCTGGAATAAATTAAATAAAAATCGCATTCCAGTACAGAAAATCAAAACAAATTGTACAGTTCATTAATTAAATCTTGTTTTGCATTTAATACATACATTATTTTTTGAATTAATCTCTTTTTGAAGCTAAACAAACCAAAATTTAAAACTCCGTCACTAAAATAACAACCTACAAAAACGTAGTTACGATCGAAATGCAGAATACATAGAATCGAAAGAGAAATCGAAGAACGGAACGCAGAATACCAAAGTTTGCCACACGGAGAAATTTACGATCCGAATCGAAATACAGAATAAGGGTGATTAAGTATAAGTTCTCAGAAGCCCCGATGAAAATGTGCTTAGCAAATACATATATACATACTACCACATTTTAAGATATTTATAACTGAAATGTAGTTCAAAATTTTTTAAATCAACTTATGTAAATATCTATATACATATTTACAACTTTATTTGCCCTTGAGCTCTTTATAAAAATCAAAATATGTTTCTTTTACTTTACATTTACTGTGAACTGCATTTCGTTTCAATATCGACTGGTAATAGGGTTTAAAATCCTTATTAATGAAATTTAAACTGCATTTCTTCAATTTAGGTTCACATTGTTTTGGCAGAGGAATAGTAGGATTGAATACCATTTGAGTACTATCGAATTGCTCAAACAACTCGAAAGCAGATCTAAAATAAAAGTGATAAATTTATTGTCAAAATAAATACATAAATAAAAACTGGTGTTTACTCACAATTTTCCTATTTCTGAGGGCAAACAGCCATCGCCAGATGCTGGCACTCCATTTGCAATATGCATTGCCATCTTACGCACTGTTGGATGATAATGTCTCGTCAAAGTGCTTAACTCATATAAAGCCGTACACGAGGCATTGCAATATTCTGGATCCTCTAACTCTGGATCGTATTTCCCAGAGCCAACAGAATCGTCCATATCGAGTAAAATGTCTAAAACAGATGTCAGTTGGAAAGTAGTTTTAATAGTGCCCAAACATGCCAGTGTGCCGTGGTGCAACAAATTCAAACTAATTGTTAACAAACGCTTGACGAATGCCATCAGACGTTGTTGACTCATATTGCGTCTTCTTTTAACAAGAACCTCATCAAGTGTCTCCAAGATAATGCGAAAATCTTCATGATTTTTACCAGCATGTACTGACAGCATATTTTTATAGAAATGTTGATAGAATCGAATGGGATCGATATTTAAGACTTCACCCTGGCCAGACAGTATAACGAAAATTGTTTTAATACAATGCAGCTGCTCACGATACCCTAATTCTTCTTGTGTCTCTAGGATATTATTTAAGATCTCAATTAAATCGGAAAAGAAATCCAAATTAATAACATGAGCAAATCTGTAAGACGTAATAATAATATCAATATTTAAAAAGAACACAGATTAAGAAAATAAAAACAATTTCATTTAGCTAACAAACGCTTTTCAAATATAACCATGAAATATATTTGAATAATAATAATGTGCATAAGAAAACATAAGGACTCTGAATACTTACTCTGCCAAACCTTCCAAAATTGCACTCAAAACCTTCGATGTAGGATCATTTTTTAGTACACGAAAATAAATGTTAAACAGCATTTTAACAATTTCAGTCAATTTAAAATGTTTAGTCTGTTTATTTTCTTCAGCTTTAGTTTCTTCTAATTCCTTGTTCAATTCGGCCAACTTTTTGCGCCTCTTACGTTCCTTCCTAGACATACTCAGTAATCGTTGGCGATGGGCTTCCAATTTCTTTTGCTTCAATTCATTTTCTTTTTCTGCATCCAAATTAATGCTTTTTATTTTAAGATCTTGAAGACAAGTGATACATTCAATATGCACATTGTTGCTTTTCGTTTTTATCAAGTGATTTAAACGTCGTATAATGAAAAGGGTCATGTCAAGTTTTTTATCGTTCGCAAACACAAAACGGAAACAGTTGTTAACGGCAACCCGCATACGGGGATAATTACAGTTGAGCATATAAACCAGCAGTTGGGCAACATTTTTAACATAGTTAAAGTAAGGATGAGCTATAAGGAGATCACACATTGATTGCACTGCCACTTCAGCCATCTTAACTGATTGCTGCGTTATACGACCGTGACCCTTACGATTTACCGCAGCCGTAAGTTTTTCCAGACGTTGCAGGAATTTTTTGAATTGTTGCAAGAGGGCATTTTCGTAGGTTACTCTCTCCAATGTGGCTTTGCGCACCTGTTGCATTTTTGTATCAACCTGGCCGACACGATATTCCGGTAAAATATCCTTAAAGATTTCAGTTAAAGAAACAATTGCCACTTTGCGAACTGTAAGAAGGTTTGGAAGGCCATTCTTGCCGGCTTCATCCATTAGCTCGAAAAGAGCATTAAAATTACGCATTTTATCTTCAGGTTTCTCCAGAATACCAGAACATATAATACCTATACGATATTTTTGACGTTCTATTTCTTGTTGGCGGGCAATAAGCAAATCGGTGGTAGAAATCATTTTCTTCTCGGCCGCTGCTTTAATTGCATTTTTCTCTTCGTCGTTTACAATATCATCGTCACTATCTTCATACTCTTCAGATTCAATTGCGTTACTCTCTAAATTTTCTTCGGCTGATTCTTGGTTTTTATTAATTTTTGCTTTCGGTTTGTAATCAACTTCGGTTGAACGGGTTATAATTTCACCGTCTCTACTTTTTATGGGCAATAAATCGACCTTAATTTTTTTGACGTCTTCCTCTAAAGCCGTATCCACTGCAAATTGTTTCTCCAAGCCCATAGAATGTTTAATATCATCGTGTTCTGCTTCATCATCAACAGCATGTTTGCGTTTACGATGTTTAGCTCCGCGTTTCAATTCTAAGTATTCCAAATCTTCTCCGTCTAACATATCAGCGACATTATCCAACAAAGCATCTTCATCTTGATCAACATCATCAATATTCATAGGTAAGCCCAAAGACTCGCGTTTATTTTGTTTCTTCTTTTGAAATACCTCGTCCTTTTTTCGGGCTTTCTGTATGAAAATATTAGCTCCTCTCTCCTTGGCCGATTTTTGCTGGGCTAATTTATGCTGCTGTTGCTTGCTGAGAGGAGTTCTTTTGTTTTTTAGATGAGCTGCTCGCTTAACAGAGCTGATTTTCACCTTTTTCTAAAGAAAAAATTTATACGCTTAATATTAGGACTTTTTTATAATCGAATGTACTTACAGTCCCCATTATCAATTAACAATTCTATAAGATAATATTGAGAAAAACTATTTTAACAAGCAATTGAGCTCATCCAAAAAGAAAAGAAAAACAAATATGACGTTTTCTAGAGCACATGCTACAAGACGGAGAGCTACCATACTAATATACAAAATGCAGTCCACAAAATCGGCTTGCCACAGATTTTTAAATACAGTGGGGAAATCGGGCTCATAACGGATCTAAAGTGCCATCGTTTGTCCCAATTTACACGAGGTAATTTTACTTGCGCAAGTCATAAAATTTTCTATTAAACTTGCTGTAGTGTTTAGATAGAGCAACTTTACTTGCGTAAGTCTTCTTCGGTTGCTTATACATATAATTGCTTATACATATACATATACATACAAAGAATTGTCAAATTTGATATAGAGCGAATGATAACAACAAAACAGAATTGCCAGTACGGGCAGAATTGCCAGTACGGGCAAGTCTGTACTGCAATTCTGCTGGTTTTTAAACTCTTCACTTCTTTGCTCACAAATTCATGACTTGCGCAAGTAAAATTACCTCGTGTAAATTGGGACTTTCGTTAACGGTGGAATTACACGACTGTGTAAACTGTAAATGTTAGTGTTCGAGCACATGTTTGGAAAAAATTGCTCGAACAAAAGTCTGAGCAATTATGTTAGAGCACAAGCTGTCAAATTTCCCTTATTCGTAGAAAATAATGGCGGAAAACTAGAAATAATAAGTTTGTTATATAAAAAATCAAGCAGAAGCATAAAATATATGTTCTGTTGCAGAATGAGCACACTTTTCTTTTTTTTCAAATATTCTGCCGACATAGTATTTTTGTGTTCGTTTATTACAAATAATGTTATAGTCCACCGAAAAATTTTAATTTAATTTAAATAAATATGTTTAGAAACAAAAATGAAAAGTATAATTATGTATTGCAGCTTATAGACCTATATAGAGGCTATGAAGTTTTGTTGTCTTAAGCTGTTTCTTTTGTCAACGGCTTATTGAAAATAAGCTTGCTTGGAACTTGCATACAGCCTACGTCACAGCTTTTAATTTAAACGAATTTTGACAACCAGTATGTGTGAAAAACTTGAAAGCAAATCTTGGTCGTGTAACTGTAGCGTAAGTCCTAATGGTAGGTACAGACTTAGCAACATGTTTATGCAACCAGGCAGATTTCATTGTCGGTCGCATAGTGTGTAGTCTTGTTTATGGTTGCGTTCGAAGTTGCATTCGAAGTTTCGAAAATGTCAAAATGTTTTGATGTATTGTAGGTTGCAGTGTCTGTATCAATATATTCGAAAACTTGTTGCATAAGCAGTTTGCAAAGTCTGTACCCACTATAAAGGTTCAGCTGTTCAGGGTTGGTTAAAATTTTTTAACCTGCGCCTCTGCTCATACATGTAGAGTTTCCCCACAGGAAGGCTACCAGTTAATTGACTAGTCATTTGAGTAGTAGCCGCGACCACAGCATCGATCACTGTCGCCAGTTAGTTTATTAGGTGTTAGTGAAAAAATTTCGTTTGTCTTAGTTTCGGTCATTCGCTTCTTGTAGGGTTTTCCAGTTTCTGCATTTTGCACAAGTCAAAAGCAAAACAAAACTTGACGAGTGTAATCAGCATTAGAATATGTAAAGATTTATGTATATTATTTCTGAAGTTTTTCGAGACATTAAAAATTATGGCATGTCGTTAGAAAAAGTGACGAAGTTTAACTAGATGGTAAAGAGTGCTTCCAAACAATTTCAGCGCAAAATTTAGTTTTAACTTAAACTTTAGTGACAAATACTTGACTTTTTTTATAACAAACGCAAACTGCGAGGCTACATACCTTGGCTTGTCTACATAAACTTCGACCATCCGACTACTAAGGTAGAATATTATCTACATAGCCGGGGGCACTCAAACCCATATGATAAAATAATTATTACAAGGATTCTTTTTTAAAAATTACGGGAAATATGCAACCTTAATTCGGGTAGTATTAGCTTGGGGCTTATACGTGCAAGTGCGAAAAACTCAATACTGTATACAATACTCAATACTTTACTAAAAATTACACTTTCAGCCTACTTCAAACTCAACTGAAAAGGAATTTTACAACAGTGAAATTTGTTAACTAAGGCCGGGCTTACATCAATGTGCCAAATGACACACAAGCGTAAAAAAAAGCGTAACCAACTAATTACTAATGAAAAACTATTTGATTCAGACATGTATTTATTAAGCTAAACAGTTTCATACATAATTAATAGACAATTTTATAGAATCCAAAAGATTGCAAACTGTTTAAATCAATAAATATATGTCTGAATCAAACAGTTTTTCATTACTTATTAGTTGGTTACGGTTTTTGGGCAAATGACACATAAGAAATGCCAGTAGCTCGTTTCTGTATTTCTCGCATCGTAAAATTTCTCACATGAAATGTGAAACACAAAATTCCATAGTTTCTTGATATGTGAGAAAAAAATGTTTCTGTATTTGAATGCGAAAACAGACAACACTGATTCTGTTTTTACTGGAATATTTTCAGTAATCGAGTCTCAAATGAAAACAAAATGTCACAAAAATATTATTTCAACAACAAAAAAGGAAATAATTTACAGGAAAAAGAAAATAAATAATGAGCATGAATATAAAGTTAATGCAAAATGCTTGAAATAAGAAAATTACGGGAAAACTATTCTAGATAAGCATAATCATATCGATTCGTTAATAATAATTTTAGTACAACAATTGGTTGCATATCTTTTTAACAAGCGTATTTTTCATATTTTCACACACAAATTCAAAAATTCATATGCTTTTGTACAAATTTGGTTGTTCTCATACCAATTAGAAGTGCGCGTTGTTATAACAGTTCTTGCGAGAAACTTTTCACAAAATATTGTTACAGAAACACTTTTTCTCACATCCTTCCAATAATCACTGGATATTTATTCAAGTGACAGATAGTTCACGAAAAGCAAATATACAGAAACACCTATGCGAGAAAACCAATTTTCTGTTTCAATTTACACTGTTTTTGTTACGATTCCCTCGTTTCATGCGGGAAATTTTACGATGCGAGAAATACAGAAACGAGCTACAGATGTAAACTCAGCCTTACAGTTAGTAAATGAAAAATTAAATAACTATGTCGTCCTAATAAAAGCTTATGGCGATTTATTTTCTGAAGAAAATATGTTACACTATATACATATGTGTAACATTTTTGAATGTTACCTAGAATCACTCAAAGTGCTGCATATTCTGTTACTACAATCGAACAAAATAAGCTGCTTTTATTTACAACGGTTACATTTTATCATTAATGTGCTTCATTAGCGATTTTAAGACTATTTGATAGGTTTTCCGCACACTATTACGATTCATAATCACACATTTACATCACTAATTATGTTTAAAAAAACCAAAACAGGCACAATATTTAAATAAATATTTATTTATATTAATTTTTGTAATAATAGTTGTGTGGGAGTTGTGAATGTTAGGATCTTTAGGAATATTGTATTATTTGTTATTTCTCTATTGATTCTATACTTGTAATATATTTTTGTATTGGTCTTGAGGCCATATGTTTTACATCCATTTAATGAATAAATAAATAAATAATATTTTTTATTATTTACTATTTAAGAAACCTTCTCTCGAAATTGTAAGCATGACATGCAAAACAAAACCTTCTTTACCACAGTTGGAAAAAATGGCAGCATTTACACCTTGAATAAAGTGAGGGTAAAATATGTAACATATTTACATGTTTTTCATGCTACATATTCAAGAAAGAAAATGAAAATTTTTCGAACAGTTGTATTTTTTGTAAAGAGGAACACAGAAATGTAAAACATGCAACATATATGTCAGAAAAGAAATCGCCATTAGTACTTATACTGCATTGCAGTGTAATATTATATTATTCGCAGGGTAAGATTGTCCTAGAAGTGGAAGCTATTTAGTATTTTCTTATTGGCTGATGTGGCAGCCCTCTTATTTACATTTTTTAATATTTTCATATATTTGAAGCATCCTGTTAAATAAATGTGTAAACAAACAGCACTTTGAAAGCAAAATTTTTTAAGTTAACTTACTAAAACTAAAAAGATTCTTCTGCTGGGAAACATGTCCGACGAAGAAGATTACATGTCTGATAAGTTTTTAAATGGGTATGTTTTCTAATTTATTTTTAAGCACACAATTAAAGTTTCATAACAGATTACAGGACGTAAAGCCTAGCCTAATAAACAATCGTGCAAAAAAACGATTAATTCAGGTAGAATCAAAATGCAATGAGCATAATAAAAAACAAAAAGATACAAAGAGTAAATTAAATAATGAGAGCCTCCAGATAGCATTGAGCAAGCCGTTAGCACAAGACAACAAAGGATTTAAGCTATTGGAGAAAATGGGTTATAAACCCGGACAAACGTTAGGAAAAGCAACAGCGAAAGAGCAAATCGCAGGCAGTCATGAAAATCGTTTGGTAGAACCAATAGGCATTGTATTAAAAACAGACCGGCAAGGCTTGGGTAGAGAAGCAGCCATACAAGAATTAAATGAAAGGCGACGAGAAATACGCCAACAACGTTTGAAAAAGGAATTGGGTGGCGAAACAAGTGTAGAAGATTTTAGGCGCCGCACGAACCAAAAATATGAAGAAAAGTTTGTACTAAATTCATTAAAACGATGCCAGGTGACTTGTGAAAATTTAGATGTAGAATCAAGTGTTGACAACCCGGAAATGCCATGGTTTTGGCCAGAAAAAATTACAGAAGAAACGACAGAAGATGATACAGATGATTCAGATAACAAAACTAATGTAAAGGAATCTGAGGGAATGGATGAGTTTTCTAATCAAGAAAAGCTGGAAATGTTAACGAATTATGTACGAACTTCGTACTTGTTCTGCTATTGGTGTGGGGTGCGTTATAATGACTTAAAAGACTTGAGAGACAATTGTCCAGGTTTAACTAAAGATGATCATTAAAATACTTTTAACGTACATATTTGTCAGTAAATAAATTTGCCAGGTGTTATTGTTTGTATTTAGGTTTTTTTACAATTTGAAATTTATATAGTAAGTTAAGTAAAAGTTAGATTTTTTTTACAGATACAAATGCTGGATTTTAAAAGAAAAATATTTAATACACTTTTATATAGTTAACTAATTATGCTTATACGTAATAAATAAAACAATAGAATGAAATTAAAAGTTAATAAAAAAACGGAAAGATAATCCATGGAATGCTGCTAGACGCGTCCTTCTAGTTTCTGTATCAAATCATGACACTTTTCTATAACGCTATAGATAAATGGTCTCTCCATTGGATCCATTCGCAGCATATAGTAGATTAGCTCATTCATGTCCTGAAAATAAATTTTGACGCAATTAAAAATATTTTTAAATTTAAAATTTATGTTCGTCATTGATAGTTTGTTGACCCAGTTCATTCAATGCTATATCCCTGAACTTAGAATAAATAATTTAAAAAATAATATTTTTCTAATCAGTCGTTAAGCAGCTCTGGGATGAAGAACAGCTCTCGTGTCATCGTAATTATTTCTTAAGTGCGGTCAGGCTTGTGTGTGTTGTTTGACCTGAAAGAGTTTCTTTTGTCTCGCTCGCACTGGTCTTGCGGTTCTTTTGTGGAATTTTTTTTAACAACTACGTTGCTACTTCCTGTTAATAACATCTTGGGTATATGGTTCAACCATATTATGCAGACTTACTTGGTATAATATGTATCGATAAATAAAAAAAAACATTTTTCAATTCTCAAAATTTTGAAAATTTTTAACCAATTTTACTTTATTAAATTTGAGATATTTTTAGAAATTTTTACAACTTTTTAATACAACATACAGTTTGTGTAAATCTTTTTAAGGGAGTTTACAGTTTAAGCGCCAATCCCACGGTGTCGACAGTGTTCGACTTGCGACACACTTATATTTGAAACAACAACAAAATATTAAAATTGGTTTTTGTTTTAATTACTAAAAATATCTCAAATTTTAACAAAGTAAATTTCGTTAAAAATTTGTGAACATATTTCCATTAAACTTAATTTTTACTCATTGAACAGTTTTATTTGCATTTTAGAAAATAGTATTATTTCTACATAACTTACCTCTGAATAAATGGAACTTTCCGGTATGTTAATATTTCCACTTAAAACTGCTAACGCCACACTGTCTCCCTTTTCGTAAATAGGGTCGAACGGACAGTGAAAGAAGCACATGGCATATAAAACACAACCCAGGCTCTATTAAAGATTGGATTGAAATTGAACTTAAAAGAAGTAACAACTTTTTTGACTCACCCATATATCAGTTCTTTCGTCTATGGTGCAATATGATTTAACTGAAAATAATTCTGGTGCTCTATATACAATTGAACTACGTTCTTCAGCTTCATCTTGCAAACGTTGAGCTTCCGACTGACCGCAAATTTGCAGACGTGCTTCCGTCATTGAGCCCAAGTCGACTATAATGGGTTCAAAGGAGTCCGAAAGACATATATTCGCCGTTTTTAAGTCCCTGTGGGCCAAAGGCACTGGTTTCGCTTCATGAATTGCCCTCAAGCCTTCACATATGCCCAAAAATATTTGCATTATCTGAGCCTCAGGCATATGGTCTTGCTTTTTAGAACGTATTTGCAAGTGGTCAGCCAAGGAGCCATGCTTATAGTAGGGTAGAACAATGTACAAAGTACTCGTTGTATTTATCACAATGTCTGCAGATCCCTTGAGTTCATAATCAATCACCTTTATGACATTTTCAGAATCTATTCGTCTACAATTTTCTATTTCACGCAATGCAATATTTTGATCATCTATGCTATGACAAGTGATACGTTTAACCGCATACAATTTCCGGGTGATACTATTTTCCGCAAGGTCAATTAAACTGAAACCGCTATCGAAAACACAAAATTTTGTGTAAAAATCTGATTATCGCTTTTATATGATAAGATGATTTTGTTGCATTGCGGAAGTGCTGTTCTCTTACCCCTGTGCTAGACTGTCTTTCACAGTGTACTTGGTCCCACTGATTGTAAGCGTTTCTTTGGAGCAAAAGCAACCACGTTTGACAATAAGAGCCCATCCTAAACTGTTCATAGTTTGTCTAATACAATTCAAACTTTTAAACTTCGCAAAATTTAATAGTACCAAAAGTATATCGTATTCAAGAAAACAGTCTTAATTTATTTATAAATTAAAGCAAGTTTATGTATATTTTTGTAAAATAAATGAAATTACTTTTTAAGAGACCAAAAACAAAATACAAATACCAATTTCAGCCACACAGCTGAACAGCTGAGAGCACAGATAATGATAGTGTGAAAGATGAATCAAAATAAAAGTGTGCCAAAATAACGTCGAATTTTTTGGGAATTAAAAAATTGGGGAAAAATCGTGGGTATTTTTAAAAATATATCAGCTATAACTAAGACTACCGTACAAGAATTCTAACGAGCCGTTTTCGAGAAAATCGACTTAATCGAAAATGGCAAAAAAACGGTGGTTCAATTTTCCCAGGAGCACTCTTGGACCCTTACGCCAAAGTCTCATATATTCCTAAAGTGGACGCTTGGGAAAACACCCTTACGCCAAAGTCTCATATATTCCTTAAGTGGACGCTTGGGAAAACAAAATGAGACTACCGTGCAAAAATTCTAACGAGCCGTTTTCGAGAAAATCGACTTAATCGAAAATGGCAAAAAAACGGTGGATGAATTTTCCCAGGAGCACTCTTGGACCCTTACGCCAAAGTCTCATATATTCCTAAAGTGGACGCTTGGGAAAACAAAATGAGACTACCGTGCTAAAATTCTAACGAGCCATTTTCGAGAAAATCGACTTAATCGAAAATGGCCAAAAAACCGTGGATGAATTTTCCCAGGAGCACTCTTGGACCCCCACGCCAAGGTCTCATATCTTCCTAAAGTGGACGCTTGGGAAAACAAAATGAGACTACCGTGCAAAAATTCTAACGAGCCGTTTTCGAGAAAATCGACTTAACCGAAAATGGCCAAAAAAACCGTGGATGAATTTTCCCAGGAGCACTCATTGACCCCCACGCCAAAATCTCATATATTCTTAAAGTGGACGCTTAGGAGAACAAAATGAGACTACAGTGCAAAAATTCTAACGAGCCGTTTTCGAGAAAATCGACTTAATCGAAAATGGCCAAAAAAACCGTGGATGAATTTTCCCAGGAGCACTCCTTGACCCCCACGCCAAAGTCTAATATATTCTTAAAGTGGACGCTTAGGAGAACAAAATGAGACTACCGTGCAAAAATTCTAACGAGCCGTTTTCGAGAAAATCGACTTAATCTAAGTTGGTGCGCGGTGCGCTTTTTTTAAATTTTGGTGCGTTTTTAAATTTTTGGTGGCACCAACGCAAATTGAACACGACAGTGGGTTAAAACTGGAAAATTTTTGTTGTGAAACTTTTACCAACTTCCTGATAGTGTTTAATAGTGATTAATAGTAATGATGTTTACAAAACATCACAATTTGAAATTAAATCTTTTTTATGACCCTATGATAACAATATTGATGAAAATATTAGCTTTATTAATTTGGAATAAATAATTTTTAAACTATTTTTAAAAGTTTTAAGCAGAATTTATAAAATTAATACATCCATCGTGCTTCGTTTATACTGCGACAGCATTTATTATTGGCTTAGTATAATGCATGCCACGAGAGTACATTTAAGAAACATGACGTATTCACATTTCAAGACTACTTACGCAGGCCACTAGTATGTACCACCACCCTTAGAGTGGGCAAAAACGACTAAGAAGTTTTACATGAAATTTTCTCAAAATATATTCCCAATGAATTTCCTTTGTATTTGCACCACTGCTTCCGAGACATGTTTTGAAGAATATTATAAGTTCTTTTGAACTTACATCAATGAAGTTAGAAGTTAATATTAGTAAAAGTAAAAATACGTTTTGTGCCATATACATCACTTTTCTTAATTTATTTGCTAAAAGGAGAAGTCCGCCCTAAAGTCGGCTATGCAGGAAATATTTACTTTATATCAAGGCACATTTATTTCCTTGCTATATATTTTAAAACAAGATTAACCCTTGAGAAGTAAATATTTTCAATTAACTTCAAAACGAGCAAAAAAATAGGAAAAACTACTTGATTTTTCTTGAAAATTTGTTTACCGTGTCATAATTTAGATAATCTTTCATATGATATTCATATTGTTATACTAAATCAGAAACTTACCACGAAAATGCCAAAAGACATTCAAAAGTTAGGTAGTTTGTGGTTGACTACTTCTGAGGCGACGATATGTAAGAGGATTACCTACCTATTGTAGTCGCCCTGTATGTCACTGAACAGCTGAGTAGTACGAATTTTTATTTATTTTTGCTACATACAGATGTATGTACATATATTCTGTGGATTTTACAATTCAATATATTTAATAATAATGGTAACAAATAATCAAAATTTATGTAGAACTAGTGGAGTGGAAGAAAGTGAGGACTCCTGGCAGGATTTGCTAGGAATAACAGCCGATCCACCTGAGCATAGAGATAAATGTGAACAGTGCAAGTGAGTACGTAAATATCGTGAGATAAAATGCAAACTATCTTAATTTACAAAAAATTAAAATCGTCATTTTTATGGATCTAATCTTGTTCTATAAATCAAATTAGCTTTTTCAAAATTTTCAATTAGCATAAAACATCTTGCTTATTCAGTAGTTTCTTAATTTTTTAAGCAGATTTTTTGTTTCTGCAATATACCTTTCAACAAAATGTATTTATGGGTTGGCTTGCATTTCCGGTATAGATATGTAAATAAATATATATGTATGTACATACTTATGTAAGTATGTATTTATTGCATAAATTTAAGAAATTTACTTCTTACATTTTTTAAAGGCGCCCGCAAATTGTGTGTTGGTGTCCATCGCTTCCCAGTCCCCCGCTTAGTATCGACAGTTCTGTTGTCATTCTTCAACATCCAGCTGAGGAAAAACGTTCGCTGCGCACAGCGTTAATGCTGCAACTTGGTTTGCGGCCCGGCAAATGTATAGTTTACAAAGGCAAAAAATTCCCTACGCCAAAGAATGCATTGGAACTTGAACCAATTTTAAGTTCACAAAACTCCCTATTGCTGTATCCTAGTAAAGAGTCAGTGCCTTTAGAGACAATAACAGAAAAAGCTCAACAACAACGTGGCCCAGTTGGACCATTTACTCTAGTTTTAATAGATGGCACTTGGCCTCAGGCAAAAGCCATATATGCTAGCAGTCCTATGTTACATCATATGACTCAAGTTAAACTTATAGCGGCTGGCTGTAGCGATTATATTATACGCACCCAACCAACCGAAGGATGTCTTAGCACTTTAGAGACTGCTGCTCAATCCTTAACAGTGCTGGAAGGGCGTCCGGAATTGAGAGAGCTGTTGGTGCGCCCCTTACATACACTGTGCAAGTATCAACTTGAAAACGGTGCTGTCGAACATCAGTCCAAAGAATTTAGAATAAAAAATAACCAATATCCGAAACAAATTGGCAAACGCCTTAACCGTTTACTTAACTATAGTACGATTTGTAGGCCAGAAGCTACTGAGATGCAAATTAGCGTTAGCACATCCGATTGTCATTTGCAAGACACATGAACTATGTGAAATTAAGAAGATATGTATGTATGTACATATACATATGTGCATGCTCAAATATAAGTACATTTCAAAAGTGTATTTACCATTATTACTAAATAAAATTTGGAAATACATACTCAACTTTGATAGTAATCAAATAATTTTTTGCTTAATTAAATTATTCCTTCTTATTCCAGTTGTCAAAATCGACGTCACATCAATACAATACTAAAAAAATTGGGGCTTCTTCGTCTACACGTTGTCTAAAACGACTCGAAGGAAAACTTGTACAAGTTTCCTCTAATCTATTACTAATCTAATTATAGTCACGCTGTTAATCTAGTACAAAATCGTCGTAGTCGGCGTTGAAATACAACAAAAATTAATTTACTTACTTTACAATGTAGCATTAAATATTAGTGAAGCCGATTGATTAATTTTTAATTAAGAATGAATAGATAAACAATTAAAATTCATTGGAGTTTTAATTATGATAAGTTGTGTGAATACCTTAGTGAAGTCATTTGTATACCTTATCAGTACTATTGGAAACTTTGTTTTATAGAAATTTCAAATAGTTTTAATTCAAACTGGGTTATTTCTAGCGTCGACCAAGGATCGTATTGTCAAACACTTGGCAATAGCGTAAGTCCTTACACAGGCATTTTTTTCTTTAGCTATAAATATAAAAATAAAAAATGTTAGAGTTTTAATGGTTAGTTTTTTTTAAACATTAGATAATAGGTTGTGTCTAATTTTAAATATGAATAAAAATAGTATTTGCTTTTTGTTTAAAAATTTTTTGAGAAATTTTTAGATTCTTTAATTGAACTGTAGTGAATTTTAATCAGAAATAATTCATAGTCACAGTCTTATTAACATCAGCTATTTAACTTAAATTTACACAACAATCGTTTCTCATATTCCGTTTCATTGTAAATTTAAGTTAAATAGCTGATGTTAATAAGAATCTCTACCCAAGTAGATAGACTAGGGTGCTGATGAAGTGCGTGGCTGCACAGAAAAGTATCGGTATTTCCCCCAGCTTAAAGTCTAAGTTTAATTTTTCTTCTCTTCTTTAGAAACTCACATTAATTAATAAAAATATTTCATTCAATAAGAATTGAAATTATTGAACTTGAGCCTGAGAGTCTGAACACAATGTAACGATTATTTATGACGGTGCGGTTCGGAATAATATTAAAATCAATTTTATTTTCATTTTTGATACTCTTTCTCTTGCTGACGTTGCCGTAGTTTTTGAATAATTGGCTGTGTTCACAATATTTTTGTTAAAAATAACATGATTTTGAAGTTCAAGCATTTTTGTCATAGATTATAAAAGTTTAAAAAATATATCAAATATATCTACGAATGTATAACATTTTAATAATTTTTTGTTATTAGTTATAAAAATGTATGCACAAAAAAATTAACGGTGTATTCCGGTGTATTATGTTCATTTTTCTCTCCCGCAACGAGAAATCGCACCGCACCGCAAACATTGTGTTTAGACTCTGACTATGAATTATTTTAAAAATTTGTATTAAATCAGAAACTTATGGATATTATTCAATATAAAAGTAAACATTTTTGGGGTTTAAAACACATTTTTAAGTTTTAGAACTAATGCCATTTTCTTGTCTAGAAAAAGTGTAAAAACTTTTTAACGTTTTTTTTTAAAGAAAAATGAAATTCAGTGTTTATTTAAACTTAAAGCAACAATTTAAGTTAGTAAGAGGTGATGCAATATTTTTTAAAAACTCTCTATGTGTGATAACAATTTTATTGCAAACTTCCATTGAAAAGTGCAATAAATGTAACATCATTTTATAGAAAAGAAAATACCATAAATGTTAAATAACCTTACCTTAATATAGAAACGCCCTAACTCATTATTTTTTTTTAAATATAATCTTTTGCATATTCGGATATATTAGAGGTTTATTTATGGAAATATGCAAAAAACTCATTTCTATATTAAGGCAATGATATATGAGAAATAAGTTGTTAAAAAATTCGGTTAAAAGGCTAAATAAAAATAATACACAATAAAATAAGTCCCAATGAAACGGAACAAATATTTATTAACAGAAAGACATATGAAATATTATTAAAATAAATAGTAATTAGAAATAAATTTACAAAACGTCCCTGCTTACTTAAAAGTAACAAACCAAAAAAGTTTCTGCCTATGCCAGGATGTCGAAAGAAAATTTAAGAGAACGAGACAGTCACTAATTTTCTTGAAAAAAAGCGCTCCACACTATCTGTCGTCTTAAGCTGGGATCACACAATTGCCGCAAATGCACTAATTTGAGCCAATTTTACATTGTGTCAAATTGGTGCACAATAAAAAAAAATCGTGCCAATTAAATACCCTGCAGTCCCATGATTGTCCCATTTTTCTTTACCGAAAGTTGGCAAAAAATTATTTTTTGGCGTTCATATAACATGCACAGCACAGTGCTGCTGATGTCTGAGGTTGATTCTATGTATGTATGTATACATCTAAATTTAACACCACCAAAAACCTTCGCCAGTGTACTATTTGTTTTGGTGCCCGATAAAGTTTATTAAAACTTTATTCTGTTGCAAGTTTAACAACTGCTAAAAAAAATTTTAACTACAGATTGACAAAGCGTTTCAAATATTTTCTCGTTCCTACTACGGCCACACTGGATTGCTGTGCCTTGCAGCGCACTGCTGATTGATCAATATGATGACAATGGTGCTAGCATTCCTGTTTCGTGGAGAAATTATGTTACACTGCTCTTACTGAGATATTCCCAGCTCTTACATAAGTAATGAGGCAAAGGCTAATAGGGGAGACTTTTAAAAATATTTAATGCCAACAACCATGTAATCAATAAAATAAATTAATCTTACATTATTTTTGAAATAAAATTAATATTAATATTATTAATTAATTAAAAAACAGAAAAAACGAATTAAATATATGTATGTACGTACACACATATCGTTAGCTTAATAAATAAAGTCCCTAACTCATAATAAATTTTTTGATATCGAGTTTTTTGTATATTTCGATTGAAAAACATCTAATGAATCAAAAAATGCAAGAATTTTGATTTTAAAAATATTACGAGTTATTTTGCCTTTTTATATTAAGGTAACGATATGTACATATAAACAGGCATACATATCGTCGAGTGGATACTGGTTTGCCGCACATTTATAGTAAGAATACATTATTACTGCAGCAAACCAGTAACCAGGCGACGATATGTATGCATTTATGTTAAAACTAATTATCTTCTGCTTCCAAAGCGGCTTCCACTGCAGTCTTAATAAGTTGCATATGTAATTTGTTGGCGGCTTTTTTATTTGTTTTGGCTAATTCACGCATTTGTGAGGCCAAATACATACCAATCGTATGCCAGTTATCTTCTTCCGTCCTTAAGTATTTAACCGCACTGTGCACTAAGTCAATTTGTTTTTTTTCCCTGGCGGCAGACGAAATATTCATTGATGAACTGCAGCCTGGTTTTTTATCTCTCTCGTCCTGTGTATGTTGTGAATCAGGCGTTGATGCTAAGTCAGATAAGTCCTGACGATTAAAAAATTGCATTGCACTCCAATGTCGCCAATGTGGATGAGTGTTATTTGCACCCTGACCAGATTTGGTTTTTAGTTTTTTTTTATTGTTTTGAAAAACCGTTTTTAAATTAGCCCATTTGGCTTTGCAATCTTCTATTGTATGCCCGGGACAATTTGTTTGAATTTTCCGCCACGCTTTTTCCCGTTTGTGACGATCTTTATACTCTAAACATGAATATTCCCAAACACATGGGTGCTCCTTTATGCTCAGTATGAGACAATTTATATCTGCGTACGACCACTGTGTAGTAACAGTGGGTTTCTTCCTTTTTTTATGAACAGGTTTTATCAAAGTATTGCTTTCGCTTTTGCGACACATGGAATCATCGTCCGAAACAATACAAAACTCTTCATCGTACTTCATATTAGAACTGCAGATAAATTATTGTACAATATAATTATACTTCATTATACATACATATGTATGTATATTTTTGTTACTTACAAAAACAGCTGGACACACGCAATAAATGAAATTAATTGGTCAAAAATGGAAATATTGACGCGTATTGTGCACTTACATTGTCGCACAAGAATACAATAAATAATATTGGTACACTTGACATTTTTATTGGCGCACGGTTGCATATTAAGTAGTCACACGATTGCCGCAACAAGGTTGCATTTGATTGGCCAAAACAAGCACAATATTGACCGCGATTGCCGCATGACCTAATTGCTTGTGCGAAAAATATTTTTTTTCTCTTAAGTTGTATGAAATAATTGTAATCTATCATTCATTCTGCATTTTGTATTTATAATAGAAATTAGTTTAATATGACTACAACAGCAAAATAAGAGGCTAAATTTTGATGGATATCGAATGCCGTAATTTATGCCCAACATGGATAACATCCTGTCGCTATCCTCCCTGCCTTTCTGTCGTCAAAATTATCATTTTCATATACATACAGTTACTCTCAGAAATATTTTGCATACATTTTTTTTTAGTAAAAAATTCAATAAATTTATTAAAAATAAAAAAATTAGGCAACACGTTAAATTTATTTCTTTTGTAACTGAGAAAGCAAATCATATACGTACATACATACGTATGTCGACGGCATTTATCCAAAATGGTTTATCTGCAGATTTTGTAAAAATGAGTTGTTGATGCCAAACTATTCCCTGTAATGCACTTTTCCTATGGTATGAATATCTGATCAAAATGTTGATTTATTTGCGACTTATTGACATTTTTTGTTTGGTTTATCTACATAAACACTTTTTTTTTTGAAAGCAAAATGGTTTATCTACAATGTTTTTGTTTGATTTTAATACCAGTCGTATATTAAAAATATGTAAGAACCAGGGATGGCAGAGTTGGTACAATTGTACCTTTTTTGGTACTATTTAAACTCAGAAAGTACAGTATTACACCCATCACAAATTAAGTTCATTTGAGGAATTTCCATAGTTTCACTCCGCATTTCCTTTCAAACGATTGCATATGTATGTCAATTTTCACTTTTAAAAAATGAAGCCCATATTCTTCTCCTTGAAAACAGTCTTGTGAAAGCAAAACGCAGCAAGAAAATCAAAAACATGTGGACCAGTCCATTTCCAAATCATCCATAGTTAGCACATAATCTAGAAATTATATAACACCCTTACGATTACAAATTTATATAATGCATACGTATTGTACCAAACACGAACTTGGTCAACATTTTTATCTCACTACTTTTGATGGCCGAAATTTTGGAAAGGAACTTGGGATTTTTTCACATTTATGTTTTTGTAAGGATCTGACTACTTTTTGGAAGGTTTTCTTAATACAACTTTTTAAACTTTAAATTTCTAGTATGTTATAGTTCTAATCATAATGTCAGTGCCAGTTCAAAAGGCAGAGTTACATAAAATAATGGGTTAATGGGGTTATATGTGCACCATTGTGTCATAATAAGGACTGAGTAATTTGATTAATTTTTTAAGAGTCATCTCAGTAGAAATATGTAAAATATAGTGTAAATTTTATTGTATTTATTTATTTATTTATTTATGAAACATATTAATGCAAAGTAAATTTGCATTATATGGTGTTGCACAAATATGGGCGGAGTAACGTAGACCATATGCCCAAGATGGTATTAACAGTATTTTAAAAGGTTTTGTGACTGACTGTACACGACCTATACCTTCACATAGGAAGTAGGCAAAGTGGTTGTTAACAAAATTCCACAAAATACTGCAAGATTATACGGTAATCCGTGGCAGATCAGTCAACCAGTGCGAGCGAGACGAAAAACTCTCGAAGGCCAAACAACACACACAAGCCTGACCGCACTTAAGAAATAATTACGATGACGCGAGAGATGTTCCCCGACCCAAAACTGCTTAACGACTGAAAAAAATTTTAGTGTAGTAAAGTCTACTCAGACGAAGTCCTTTAGAAAACGCGAAAGTAAATGCTAGCATGAGTGAAATGTGCATGCAAGGTTTCAATACAGTAGCTTGTGTTTTAAATTTATCTAGTTGGTAACTTACATAAGCCTATTTTTTTTTTTGCAAAATTTCAGTTCTCTTCCGTATAATAATTCAATACAAATTTGATAAACGTGGTCCTACTTCCCTAATTTAACAATCGGTGCTTTCAGATTTTTCCTCTTCGTAAATCCTTTAACTTAAATTCTTCATTTTGAGCTTAAAGTGCGTGTTCATGTCCCCAATTGAAACTTCCAGAATTTAAAATCTTTCTTGGTGATCACTAATTTAGATTTATTTTTGTATTGCATTTAAGCTCTCTTGTGTAAATTCTAGCTTGAAATGTTATGGCCGTTTCCCCCAGTCTCCGTCACTTTCTAAACTCAAGATTTTGCTATGAGCAGCGCTCAATTATCATCGTACACTTTTTAAGATGATAGCTTTTAGTTAAAGCTTAAGTTAAAACCTTCAGTAAAAAATTATCGTGACCTCCGCCACTTCTGGTTAACATATTTGGGTTTTTAGATTTTTCTATTTGGTTTCTCATCTTGACCTACTTGCGTAGCAATAATTTAATGGTTTTATTCTTATGGGCGTATTTCCGCCCACTTTTTTTAAATAACTTTTCTGCCAGTGCCAATCATACGTGTCAACGGAAATGGATGTTATACGTGTCAACGGAAATGGATGTTAATATTTAAATAAATAGTATATTTAATTCTGCTGATCCGAAGTACATGAAATAGGAGGTTTAAATTGTATAGGCGTGTTAACTTCCACTTTTTCAAAAATATTATTATTTTATGAATTCTCATAAAGTTTTTGAAAGTCTGTGCATAAAGTAAGAGGTTTGTGACTGTTCAAAATTTGTGCGCCAATGAAATACGTATATAGACATGCTAAACCACCAGCACACAAATTTCAATTATTATATGTAAACTCCTGACAATATGTCAAATAATAAATTTCTTTAAATAAAAAAAATATATAAAAGAAATTTTTTGTTTCTAAACTAGCAACTGTTGATGGCTTTTCCATCAGATCTATAAAAAAAGTTTATTCATAAGAGAATCTTTTTTACTCAAAAATTTTGATTAAAACCTGAGCGCAATGTGCGAAAACTTATTTTAGAAAACTTTAATAATGTCAAAAATGAAATCAATCAAAATATCTACTCCCATTTAAAACAGCTGCAGATTTTCATATATTATGGATGAATAATAGGAGATAACCAAACATTTGCATGCATGGAAAAGTCGACTGATGACTGACGATGAAAAGTATGTACATATGTATGTATGAATGAATGTATATTTTGAATGAAAAAGTTTTTTAGTTTAATTTTACAGTGGAATACAGAACCTATGTATACTAACTTCCAGATTTTTTATTTCCTCTCTATAACCTAAATATAATATAATATATAATATAATAACCTAAAATCCAAAAGGTCGTAACAACCAAAAAATTCAATATATACTTAAAATTTTACTCACATATGTTCAAAAATACAGATTTTATTCATTATTCAATTTGGCACCTAACAAAGAAATTGTCTTAAATTTTTTAAGGTTTTTGCTTCTCCTGTAAAACAGTAAAAAGTGTACTTTCGGCCTTTTGTATTGTATAAAAATCTTATACAATATTTTTAGCAGAATTCTTAAATATGTTTCAGGTAGGCTCATACTTACCTCCCTCTTCTTGACAAACTTCTATGGTATCGCCCATTGCTGGCCAAATATTTGCACGAATTTTTTCAGCATTTAACTTCCAATTTTCAATTAAGCCAGATTTTTCATATAAACATCGTATAAAACACTTAAAGGGAAATTTGAATAATATTAATTTTTTATATCAGACAGAAACATAAATTATTAGTATTCGGGCCTATCATGAATTCCACATTTCAAATTTTTCGCTCGCATGAAGCGACCTAAAGGCTTACATACTTCCACTCTTTCCAACAGACACATCTTTGTGAATGATTTTCTTCATAAATTGTCATAATATTTCGCAATTTTATGAAGTTCTTTGACACCATTATAAGCCTGATTATTTCTAAGTGAATATGGAATGAGTGCTTAAGATGAAATTAACCAAAATTGAGATACTAATAGTAACACTATTATTATGATCTGAGCGAATTTAATTTTTAAGGGACTTCAAAAAAAGGAGAAAGTTGTAATTTCGTCTGTATTTGTTTTATATATATAAGTATTAGACCCCTGCACAAGACCACTTACAAGAACTTTTAAGACATGAGGGATTTTCTTCTAAAAAAAAACGCTAAACAACACTGTTGGCAAGACATTTGTTTCAGTTATTGCAGGTATAGGAGTAAAGAGGAAAATACATCGTGACGGAAAAATTGGTGATGCTTGCTTCTTTATACGTATGGGCACGTATACATACTTCTTTTGATTGTTTTTTACGAACAAGAATTCTTGTACATCAATACATCCATCGTGCTTCGCTTATTAAACGACAGAATTTATTATTGCCACACGAATACATTTAAAAAACAAGATGTACATGTTTACATTTCAAGACTGTTTACGCAGCCCTCTAGTAAGTATGCTACTTCATAACTCCCTCATGAAAGTGTATATCCACCAAAACTAGGCACATGCTGTGGGTTCTCTTAATGATATAATCTTAAATTAGGTCGACTCACGCCCATTAAAATTTAATATTATATATCACGTGCTTCCACTTAACCGATTCTTACCCAACTTGACACACATCATGACCTCTTGCAAGATATTGCTGATGGGATCACTAATATTTGTAAAAGTGGGCAAAGGATGAATGAAAGGCGGACCAATCAACTTATTTAATTGGTCAACTGCAAAGAAACTCAACGAAGGGATATCGTACACCCTTCAAAAGGCAACGTTAAACCACTGAAATATATATCCCCAGAACAATCACATGCAGTAACAAATAAATAAATGGCCCTCAATCTCCGGTAACTCGAGGGTGCTAATAATGCCTGTAGGTGCAAACATGGTACATGGAACATTCTTAGCTTATACGAAACTGGAACACTGAGTAACACCATTAAGTCCTAATTTACACTATGCAAGTCTTATTGCCAAGCTGATTAGTTTGTTAGGAGAGGCTTAGCAATAAGCCTTGCATAGTGTAAATTCCGACTAAGTAAATATACCGTGGATATTATTTCCCTTTTTCTTATTATCCGTTCTCTTTTTCCCGGACACTGTCCTCTTTTAAGTATCTCTGTCCTCGAAAAAAATTAGCGTCTGGGAAAGTCCTACTTTTATGACTTATGGTATATTATTTTAAGACGTAAAATTATTCAGATGTATATAAAATATCAATGGAGTTACGAAAAAAGGCCAGAATAATATAGTACATACAAAACTTTAACCTATTTTAGGAACAAATACTTCAAACTTCATTTTATTGAAAAACTATCCCCCCATACATAAAAAAATTAAATTAATTTGAAATTCATTTTAGGAAAATTTTGTATGGAAAATTTTAAATAAAATACATTTCAAATTCGTTTTTAATTTTATGAATATGGGGGTATAAGTTTAAAAAAATGTATCCAGCATTTTAAACATTTTATTTTTATGTCCTACTTTTTTAGGCGATAACACCCCTATTTTTTATGGACCTTAATCCATAGTAATATTTTTTATCCATATTATGGTTTCTGTTATTATAAAATTACATGAATGAAACCAAAGTAAACTCTATTTAAAATTTTTTAAATTTCTTTCGTTAATGAATACCGTAATTTGCCCCTAATAAAAATTTGTTGGTCATGTGCTACATTTTCTTAAAAACCATATTTTAAACACTTACCATGCCTGTCTTATCCACCAAATCCGGTAATTCAGCCGTGGTGTTGAATGTAGTATAATAGTCTAAAATTTAAAATTATAAAGTTAAATAAAAATAAATACATACAGCATAATAAACAAGGTAAAATCGTCCGGGATCGAAATCCGCAACAGTGAATTTTGAAGTGTTCAATAATTTCAGTGTTAACTTGTTGTTGCGGACTCCCGCCCCAGGTATAGATGTGTATTTAAGTTTTGTGTTTGTTCAAATCAAGGCGAACTCATACCAGGTGGTCTCAACCTTATATGAATATGCCTTGGCCCAACTTTTTATATTCTCTGTTATTGATATATACAAATTGTTAACACTAACAACAGGTCCTGCTATTTTTAATGTAGTTGTAACTGTTTATTTATTATACTAATCAGAACTTTTTCGAGATCTAGTGATAACCGTTCGAGGATTGGATGGCCTTCAAAGGTAGCCATAGATTATGCAATATTATTAAGTACTTTGTTGCAATTATTATTGTTGTTTTGCACCACATTATTCAATAAATTGCACAATATTTGAAAATAAAATGTAAAAGTAAAGTATGTATATACTGACTTATTCATAAAAAATATTTCAGGTTTATTAAGCGATTATTTGACATATTTCTATGGGAATTTTGTCAAATAAACTTGTAATAAACCTAAAATATTTTTTATGAATTAGACCAATAAAGATTGAACAAGTAGCAAGTCCTAGTTTGCACTAAGCAAGTCTTCTTGCTAAGCTGATTAGTTTGTTAGGAGAGAGACGAGGGGAAAAAGAAACGTTTCTCTCTCCGTCAAACTAATCAGCTTAGCAATAAGACGCACCCCCTAGTGTCCGCCCTCCAAAGTTGTCCTTCAAGACCATTTTTCGATGTAATTTGTTTGTATATGACTATCTTAAAAAAAAACATTTTTCAAGAATATGATATATAGCTCTTCTAGTCAACAACATTACCCAAAAGGAAAGTTTTTTGTTAAAATTAATATCTTAGAAAATAATGAAGAAAATAACGAACAAAACACCAAAAATTATACATACATAATATATATGTATATACCAAAATTATAGATATATCGAAATTATTTATACTAAGCATGTACAATAAGAGCTTATATATATTTAATTATTTCATACATATGTATACTAAATACGTATAGTAAAAAATACTAAAAAAAAAAATCATTTAATATATGGGCTTGGAGGACAATTTAGGGTCGGATGCACTCCCTAAAACAGAACTTATCGCTATGAAATAGTTTTGTATTTTGTTTACATAAAACTGAATTGATTTACGGGTGAGAGAATACAAGAAATAAAAAAAATTCTACATACAACTAACGGCCACGCTACATACATACGTATGTACGTGGCACTTGTCCCTCTCAAGTGCCCAAGAGACGATCAACTAAACTCATCAGTAAGATAGTTCTGTGCTTGCAGTCGTGTCTTTTCGGCAACACTTACGTGTTGTCGCTAGTGAATGATGAAAATCGAAATATTTTTATTTGACGACTGGTTATTTGATCGTATTCAACACTGACTGACGAAAAAAATTTCACGGATGAAAAATAAATTTATTTTTAATTTTATTTCATTTCAATTCACGCAAAAGATTTTCTTTTTTATACCAAGATTTCATTCAGAGTTTATTTTTATATATTTTTAACAAGACTGCACTTGCCGCTAGTAACAAAAAGTCACCGTCTGACAAGGGCATGCCGTGATACGAACGCTGCACACACACGTACCCAGCAAAAAATTGCACATTAGCATCAGAATTATTCAGCAAAAAATTACACATTACCATCAGAAATACTTGCCATATAATGACTAACTTTTCTGATTACCAAATATCATTACTCGCTTACAAGTCACATTACCTCAAATTTAAAAAAATTATGTACAACTTGCTAAATGAAGAGAATGGTTTTTATTTAGATTAAATAGATTATGTGAACAAGTTGTCAAATAAAATAATTAAGTACCACTTCTCAAGAATCGATTATTTTAGTTTCAGGCCTAGTTAAAATCATTAAGTTTGTAATCCAGTAGGGAAGAGGTCCCACCAAAAATGCTTAATTCCAAGCCCGATTACCTTTTTTGAAATTTTTTGCTGGGTATGCACTGATTGACGGATTTATTTGATCGTCTCCAGGTTCCATAAAGAGGGTTAACTCAAATTTTACAAATTGTCAGTAGAGGCAAAAAACTAATTTTTTAATATCAGTGTATTATAGTTTGCGAAAGAGTAGAGAAAATGATGTAAGATTCTTACAGTGGTGAAAATTGTGTTAACTTCCTTTAGAGAAACAAATACAATATATACATTTATATACACTTACGCATTGGTATGTAAAAACTTGAATTGCACATGGCAATGAGCTCATCAAAATTAATTATATTGGAAATTTCTGCAATAGTTGTAGTACTGAAATTAATATCCTTAATATCTTTGATAAATGTCTCTTCTTGCGTTATATAAATATCGCCATTATTCTTGGCTTTTTGAAAACTTTCTGTAGAATCCTTAAGGATCAAGTAAAAACACATCAAGTAAAATTGTAGCCGACACATTACACAGTACGAAACATGCGCGTTGAGTGATGAAACTAGCTATTCGAAAGTGCTACAGTTTAGTTTTTATATAACTGACTTGATGCTTCATTTGAACATGCGAAACAAATTATTTATATTATTTTCATATTTATTCAGTAATCTTATTCAGAAAAATATAAATATGTATGTATAATGCATAGTTAAATAATTTAATTGTATAATTTTCTTTTGCGTGTAGCTTTTTCATTCAAATTGTAGTAAAATTTAATTGTTTTTTTTTAATAAAAATCGCAGCGCGTTCGACTATAATAAAATTTTACAAATGCTAAATTTTTTGCTATTTTTATTATTAATTCATTTTTTATACATACATACATACAAATATTAAAAAAAGTATGCAAAAATACAAACATATTACAGTGAAACAGTGAATTACTTAAGGCCGTGATTTACTATCCTACACAGTCGTGCAACTTTTGCGAAAATACAACCCTGGTATGATAGAGTTTATGAATTAAATTTAAAATCAGGTTTGTTTTTTTTTTTGTAAGACGTACGTCTGTGTAGGAGATAGTGTCCAGCACAAGACCATTTATAAGACATTTCAAGACATGAGAGATTTTTTAAATGCTTTACTACAGCGAAATATTCTAAAACAAATGCTAAACAACACTGTTGGCAAGCAAACAACTGAAACAAATGTCTTGTCAACAGTGTTGTTGAGCGTTTGTTTTAGAATATTTCGCTGTAGTAAAGCATTTGAAAAATCTCTCATGGCTTGAAATATCTAATAAGTGGTCTTGTGCAGGACTTTAGTAGGATAGTGAGTCATGGCCTTTAGCAAAGACTCTTAGTTCCTAAAATTTTTATATAAAATAGTGTTAATTAGGCGGAAAGCGCATAATTGCTATTATCCAAATAAGTATATACTACATAATTATAGTGCATTAACACATGAAAGAGCTAAACCTCGTACATACTGGAAGACACATCTTTAACAGTCAGATAACGATTCACACACAATTACATACATTCGCTGATGCATCTGAAAGGGCATATGGAGCTGCCGTCTACCTACGTTCAAGATTACAATATGGAAAAATTATTATTAGGCTGTTATGTGCAAAATCTCGAGTTGCTCCATTGAAAAGGTTGACGCTGCCGAGACTAGAACTATGTGCTGCTGTTCGAGGGGCAGTGCTAGCCACAAGAGTAAGAAAGGAGCTTCACCTTAAAGGTCATAAAACATATTTCTGGTCCGACGTAGAAATAGTATTTCACTGGATTGATTAACAACCATCATCACTGCACACGTTTGTAGCAAATCGAATCACCAAAATACAAGAATTAACTATAAGCACCCAATGCCGACACGTCAGCTCAAACCAAAATCCTGCAGACCACATTTCAAGAGGATTAAGCCCCCAGGTATTGGGCGAATGCACTTCATGGCAACGAAACCAATTGACCTAAATAAATATAAATAAATGTTTTGTTGATAACCCGTTAAGGGCCGCAACATAAAAAACGACTACCACCCAGCACTGAAGAATTCATATCTAACCCTTTTACCGTTTTGTCTACTGTGTCGACTGGACTAAAAGACATAACATACAAGATAAATCATCATGACTCTTTCATGTGCCTTCAAAGAACAGTAGCATACATGCAGCGATTTATTATAAATACCAAAATATCAAATGACAGTCGGCCATCAACTAAGCTACTCACCCCTCATGAGATAACCTCTGTAATGCATCTGATAGTTAAAGCCATACAAATAGCTGATTTTAAGCACGAAATCATGAGACCACAGAGCAACAAGGAGATAAATAATTCGAGTTCTATATGTACACTGTCTCCCTTTCTTAATGAACATGGCGTATTACGAGTTGGAGGAAGGCTAGAAGCCTCAAACATTTCATGCAACGCCAAACATCGAATACTGCTTCCACATAACGATCCGATCACAAAACTTATAATAAAAGTGGTCCATCTTGACAACTATCACTGTCATCCTCAAGCAATGTTGGCAATATCCCGATAGCAGTTTTGGATTGTCATTGTCAAGGGAAAATCAGTGGCCAGAAACATCGTCCAGAACTGTGTGTGATGCACAAGATCGAAGCCGAGGTTACTAAATCAAGTTATGGGCGAGCTACCGGCAAGCAGAGTAACTCCAGCTCGCCCATTCATAAAATCAGGAGTGGATTACTGTGGACCATTCTGGGTCTACTACAATATAAGAGGTAAAACACCGCACAAGGTGTATGTAGCGGTATTCATTTGTTTCGCAACGAAGGCTGTTCACTTAGAGGTAGTTTCTGACCTTACTCTCAAGAGGTTTATAGCACGTCGAGGACGTTGTCAAACAATATACTCATATAACGCTACAAATTTTGTTTGCGCCCGAAATCAGCTAGACGAACTAAACATGGCCATATTTGCTGACACTTCGCAAGAGGTTATTGCTCGAGCATGTAGTAAGGATGGCATTGAGTTCAAATTCATACCACCGAGAGCACCTCACTTTGTCGGACTATGGGAAGCAGCAGTCAAATCTGCAAAGCATCTATTGTTAAGAAGAGTGTCAACAGCGTCCCTCACGCACTGAGAATTTGAAACAGTTATAATTGAAATCGAAGCAATTTTAAACTCGCGACCATTGACCCCATTATCAACGGACCCTAACGATTTAACGGCATTAACACCAGGACATTTTCTAATTGGAGAACCACTCACAGCTCAAGTGAACTCCAGGGCTGCCTCATCCAGTTATCTTGCAACACGATGGAGACTTGTTTCCCAACTGAAGCATGAGTTCTGGACGCGTTGGTCAACAGAATATTTACATAACTTGCAGGAGAACGGAAGTGGAAAACAACATGTGAAAATGTGCGTGAGGGTCAAATGGTCATCATAAAGGAAGACAATATACCTGTTATGAAATGGCCTCTCGGCAGAATTCTCAAAACTTACAAGGGAGATGATGGCAAGGTTCGGGTGGAAGACATAAAAACGTCCTCTGATATAACAAAAAGACCTATTCACAGGCTAGCTAAGCTCTTTAATGACGAAGGTCCAGTGGAGACTGAGCCATCAACTTATGTTAAAAGGGCATCTACGCGTTTCCGCCCAAAATCTAGCGAAGAACCAAATAGAACCCCATCAAAGAGGGTTAAACTTATCACCAGCACAATATTACTCGCCATGATACTAACAGTTCTACTCATCCCTGTCGCCATAGGGAACAGTATTAGGAAAAAAAATTTTCGTACAGATCCAGTATTATATTTTGAAGGGATCGGAATAGCTAATTGGTCACCGCTGAATGGAAATTAATTTTATGATCTGGCTCCATTTTATTCTGAGCTTAGATCTTTCCAGTCAGGACTAAACAAGTTCCAACAACTCTGTTCAGGAATTCAACAACAGGCAACGTGTAGGATTTTGGTTAATAACTTCGAGCAAATTTTGAATGAATTAACCGAGGAGAAGGAGTTATTTGCAAACAGTAGAACAAAAAGGGCTGCATTCAACATTGTGGGAAACATTGCACGATCATTATTTGGTGTTCTCGATTCAGATTATGCAGAGGAGATGTCAAACACAATTAAGCAAGCTAAGGGCCAGACTCATTACTTGTTTCAACTATTAAAAAAATTAGACATCCATTATTGACTCAACTGTTAATATTATAAAACAGGACGAACTCAATGCTCAAGGTCAACTAAATGCCATCATCGAAAGAATTAATAAAGAAACAAATTAGATAGACAAGGAGTCCGAACAAATCAGCCAAACACAATTAATAGGACTACTAGCAAATCAAATGAAGCTGACGGCAATAAATCTCCAAAGAAGAGAAAGGGAAATCATAAATGTGCTCACCGACGCCCACAATGAGAGAATCAGTCCACTCTTATTATCCCCCATCAACTAAGGAATGAACTTACCACAATCAAGGCACATCTTCCAGCATTTCATATACTTTCAGTCGAAAATGAAAACTATAAAAGCTAATGATTGCCAAGGGAGCTGTAACTAAGGATGAAGTCATTTTCGAAGTCATGCTACCGCTAATGCATGAAAACCCTCACGAGGATTGCTGTATCTAGTTATGGGGCACTGCTTCAGCATTCAATGTAGAGAGAATTCAACGAAGACAAAATAAAATTTTAAGGTTAATAACATCTGCTCCATGGTACATTAAAAATTCAAATATACATCGTGATTTAAATATGCCACTAGTGATTGAAGAAATTCCAAAATACGCAGGCAAATATTTACAAAACTCGAGTCACATTCTAATCCTCTTGCTCGTAATATTTTGAACTTTATTGGATACATCCGCCTAAAAAAGAAGGATTGCATAATATGAAAGTATTATTTAATTTGTTCAAATGAAATCTACTAAATATTTCGAAATAATAAATATATGAGTTACAACACTTTCATAATCATGGACACATATTTATTTCGTTTACATGTACATATATCTCGACCAAAGATATGTGTGACTTTTTCTACCACTTTCATAATTAAGGGCTCAGATGTAGATTTGCAAAAAGACTTCAACTGATTTCTTGATATTTATGTATGTAGTTTTTTTTATTTTAATTAAAATTACTTAATTAGCATTTGAGAAATTTATTATTTGATATATTGTCATAAGTTTATTTTAGTTAAAATTTATTTGCTGATGGTTAAGCCTGTCTATATGCTATTGATTGGTGCTTTTCCAAATCATCAAAATGTGTGGTTGAAGTCTAGTGATGATTTGGCAAAGCACCAATGAATTACATGTGGACATTCTGCACCACCAGCAAATAAATTTCAATTACTTAACTAGTTTAAATTACTCTATGCATTGTCTGTGTTGCGTCCAATCGTCAAAATTAGACGCCCCAGGCATGTTTTATCATATCAACACCCTTTTCGGCAATCATTACAGCAGGAGCATGAGTATTGCCAGAGGTAACTTTGGGCATTATGCTAGTATCCATTACTCTTAAGCCATTTATGCCTTTCACTCTTAATTCATGATCCACCACAGCCATTGGATCTGAGTCTGGGCCCATTTTACAGGAGCCAGCTTGATGATTTTCGGGCGCAGTTTCGTATCTGACAGCACATCGCCAGTAGTCGTCTGAACTAAATTCGAATTCCTCACAACCCTTGACAACTCTAGTATCTAGTCTCATGCCAAACTTTTGTAACGCTTTAGTTTTTGATAATTTAATGGCAAATTTAATTCCTTCTATCAACACCTTAATATCTGCATCGTTGGTTAAATAATTGGCAAATATGCGTGGTTTTTCCGATGGGTTATTGGAGTTCAGGGTAATATAACCTCGAGATTTTGGACTCAATACGGTGGGTAGAATTTGTATGCTGCGTGGATTATTTGATAGAAGCTCATCAACGGCTCCTGTTTTAGAACAAGTAGCTAAATAGCCTCCAAAATAAAATTGTATGTCTGGTACAGTATTGTTGTCAGCATACTTCGAAATAATTTTGCCAGTAACAGCAGAGATGCCAGTACCTGACATTGGACCACTATTAGATTGCAGGTATTTATCAAGATTCTGCTTGTTAAGTAAAGCCGTATCATTGTCATTGACGAAGAAATTTGTATAATAAGTAACATGATTATGCAAATTTTTGCCAACTCCTTGCAAATCGTGCACAACTGGAACACCGACCTTAAAGAAATAAAGACGAAAGTGAGTAAAATTAAGTTTTTCTTTTTATAATATCTGACCTTAAAATCTCATAATTGTGCTTATGAATTTAATATTATTGTGTTGAATCGAGTTTTTATGTATTTCTGAGTACATATTAGGTGTGTTCCGCAAGATTTTGTACAAGTTCGGACTAATGAGAGTAAAAAGAAAATTACTCTCTGAATGTGCAAAAGTTATCCAAAATAGCTGGAACGCAAAAAACCATAGTTACCCATCCTGAAATACTAGTGCTGCTTACTTTTTAAATTAAATTTTATTTTAGTGATTTTAGTCGCTTAAAACGCATAACATTAAGGACAAAAATTTTGCATCACTGACAACAGATGTAAAAAGTAAACAAAAAAATTATCCAAAAAAGTAGAAGCTACGTTAATTATTTACAAAATTATAAAAAGTATTTTTTTTTATATTAAAGAAATAGAGAAATATGCAGAAATGCACTTACAACTTGAACTTTGTTCAAAAAACCTTCAATTTTGCTTTTTAATATATTTGCATGTAAAAACTTTTTTCCTATATTTGCAAATTTTCTGATTAATGTTTAATTTTCATATGTTAACAAAAAACAGCTGGTTATTTAATTCTTGTCCGAACCTATCCAGAAGAAAAAGTTCGTACTAGTTTGTATAGGAAATGAAAAAAATTACTCTTATTCGCTCTCAAAATTGTACAAAAATTGCTATCTGGAACGCTTTTGGATAACTTTGTACAAGTTCGAACTGTTTTGTTATGCACCTGAAACAGACCTATTTTGTTACTTTATAACATTGCAATAATGTGTATGTGTAATTGTATTGCAATGATGTGGCCGAATTTAGACCACCGGGCGAGCTATTTCTTTTTATATCGTTTTATAAAGTCAAAAAAGATAAAAAAGTACTAATAAGTACTCAAAAAATAACTACACTCAAGCATTTACTCTTAATTTTATTAACTGCGTATACACACAACTGTACATCAGGGCATAATTAAACCCAGATGTGGCTTAAGCATGAAAGTTCGACTTTTGGTGTAACGCCAAATCATACGACCCTTGTTTCCTTTACCTTTCGAATTTGGCTTGCAATATCTTCATCCCAAGTAGAAAGACCTACCCTGAAAGAATTTTAGGCTGAAATTCAATGAATTTCGACATTAATCTAATTCTAAATTCAAATTCTAAATATTTTCAAATAAAGTTGTTTATTGCAGGGATATTTTTTCTGTGTATGTATACAATTTTTTGCTTCTGCGGTAAAATATTTTTAATGTAACTAACGCCTTTTTAAAAATTTAATTGTTTTAGTGATGATGTAGCTACGCGTATTTGGCATTTTTGACATTTTTGGCTACGTACTAACTTATGCTGAAAGAATTATTACATATTAATAGTCTCACTTACTTTCTTTAAATCGTCTTTTGGGCCGACTCCACTCAACAACAAGATTTGTGGTGAATTTACTGCTCCGGCACTTACAACCACTTCTTTCCTTACCAAAATGTTACGTTTGTTGCCATCTTTATCGATTATTTCAACACCAGTAACGTTCTTAGATTCGGCATTTATCAAAACTTTAGAAGCGGTGGTATTTAAGAGTATATGCAAATTGTTTCGATGCTTAGCACTTCTCAAAAAAGATCGAGCTGAGCTATAGCGTACACCTTTTTTCGATGTTGTCTGGGCAATCATGAACCCAGTGGAATTCATACCGTTCAAATCTTGCGTAGCAAAACCTTAAATTATATAAGTTGCATACATTATTATAAGTACAAAACAGGATATAGTTTTTTTTTAATATTTTAATTTCTATTTCAAATTAAAACGAAGAAAGTAATCAATTAACTTACCAAGTTCCTTGCCAGCTTCCAAAATCTGGTACGAAAAGGGTGGATGGTAGGGAAATTGTGTTACAGGCATTGGGCCTCCTGAGCCATGGTATTTGCTGTCAAACCGATCAAGTTGTAAATTATCTTCAGATTTCTTGAAGTATGGCAAAACATGTCTATAACTCCATCCTGGATTGCCCAAATCATTCCAATTATCGTAATCCTCAGGGTTTCCTCTCATGTACATCATACCATTTATTACTGACGTACCACCTAAAACTTTGCCCCTAGGCCAATTGCAACGTTGACCATTATTTGATAAGCAAGCATTTTTTTCTGGCTCCGTAGTATATTTCCAATCAATATCACTATTTAAATAGCTCAAAAACATGGAAGGTATTTGTGTACCTACTGGTTCATCATCACCTGTAAAATAAAAATGTGCATACGACCATTAAATTTTGGGTCAATTTTATTTCTGGTGACTTTAAATCAGAGATCATCAAAAGGCCGCCCGCGGGCACTTTGTTATGCTCTTTTTTACACGTGCATTCGTACAAGAATGCATTTTACTTTCTTTTATATTATAAATGTATTTCTTTGCTTATTAGAGAATTTTTTTTTGTTTCAAAAACGTTTCTTTACGAGTTTCGAGTCAGCTGATTAAATGGATTGATCTGTTAGAAAGATAACTTCAAACAGTGCAGAGAACAGATAGATTGTGAAGGGAGAAATATTTATTCTTTTTGCAACCTTCACAACCCAGTGAAAAAAAATGGAAGTCATTCTAATGGAAGTACATTTTCATTGCTTCCAAAAAATCGATATTTTTAATTTGCCGAGAGTGAGCAAAAAACCATGTAGAAGCTTATTTTAGTCACACAAAACCTTGTAACTTCTCCATAGTGTTAGAACATACTCACCAGAATTAAAAAAAAAAATTATTTTTTTTAAAGAAATTTATGAACTATTTTTAGTCTAAAATTTAAAAGTTATTTGCTTAAATTTACATGAAAACACTGTTTCGGGCTTAAACTCGTATAAAAAGAAACGAATTGTTAAAAAAGGCAACTATTTACCATTTTTCCTAGATGAAAAAATTATCATAGAACACAAAAAAGGGAATTTTTCTTAATATCGCTTCCAATTCAGTGACCAGGCATCGAAAAAGAGAACTTCTTGCAATGACAACCCTATGTAAAAATCATTAGATCGGATCGAAATTTTCACTACTTCCACATCGCAAACTCTACATTTTCATGACTTTTTTGGAGTGTCTTTTTTTTGATGGGATGTTATTTAATAAAAATACTACATATTGAAATTTGGTTATATTTTTTCTCATTTGGTAACTTTTAAAGCGAATTTTGGTTGTAAAAATTTTTTGGTTGTGGCAGCACTGTCCATGTTACAATTATATTAGGTACATGCACGACTACAACAAAAATACAACACCAAAAACCAAACGTATTTTGTTGGTAGAAACAAACGATAAATTGTCAGAAACAACTGTCTTTTGTTTATAAAAATATCAATTACACGGTAACTAAAGTACAGTTGCAGACGCTGCATTCCTGCATGATTATAGTTATTCAGTGTTGCCAATTTGGGCGTAGTGAGACAGTGTGTAATTTCTACTCACATGTGTAGGGCATGTAATTAAATTCTTGTATAATCTGTGTGTAATTCTACTTTGCTAGAACTTTTTATTTTTTTTTATTTTTTTATTATTTATTTTTGTTTTAATTTTAACCTACACAAAAGATGTGTAGTGTAATTTACTTCAATGTGTAATTGGAAACACAGCCATGTGTAAATTCATTGGCAACACTGTAATCATTTTGTTCACACACATACACTAACAATTTTGCAGTTTGTAAACAAAATTTGACAATTATATGCAATGTGTACAGTAACAGGCTGGACTTGTGCATGTACCTAGTATAATTGTATCATGGTAAGCTCAAAAATCATAAAATGGTGTGTTTCACATTCAGTACACAGAGAGAACAGATTGGTTAAATAAACAAATTTCTGTTTTGTGCTAACACACAATCTTAATTTGAAATGAAAATATATATGTACTAAATTTCTATTACTGAACTTTTGCTTTAGTGCAGAGCAAAATGTAAATATTAAACAGCTGATCCAGATTTTAACCACTACTTTATTTGCTTATTTCCCTTCATGGGTCATGAAAATTTCATGGGAACAAAAATTTCACAATTTATTCACGATATGTGTTTTTCGTTTAATACCAAACTGCATATAGTAAGTTGTAGTTCAGTCATTAGAAAATTTCAAGCTTTTATTGCGAAAAAAAATAAAAAAGCCACTTTACGAGTATATAAACACAGGTGTATTCAAACAAGATGGTGTTTAACACATAACTCCTGAACGAATCTTCTTCTCATTATTTGAGGAGTGATATTGTACACTTTCCCCCTGTTTTTATATAGAAATTTGATTTTAACGTACACTTCAAGCACACATTATTTTTTTTGCATATGGAGCTTTGTGTTTAACTCTCTCTTAAAATCATGCAATGTTTAATCGACGATATATTTATCAAATATATATTTGAGCTTTTTAATTTTCGTGTTTACTGTTATATTTTTCTTCCTTTTTCGCTGAAGATCTCATTTTTTTTAAATAACTCTCACTTTCCTTTAATAAAATAGTCTTTAATAGTCTTATTAACAACATGTACTAAAAAATTTCGTTTTGTGTGTGTCATATTTAACTTGCAAAATAAAAATCCTGCTGAGTATTGTACGAATCCTCAAATCGTTATCGAATGCTTCTTTTACAACTCTCGCAATGGCGAATATAAAATTAAGAGATTACGAGGAGCCTCATACAATTCCTAATGTTCTTCATAAAAGATTTGTAAGGTGGGGTACACATTGTCGATCATGAGTTTCAATTTTGCGCAAATTTTACCTTGATCGATAGTGTGAACACGAATTTCGTCAGTCAACAGTAAACAACAGAATTTTTTTTTGTGGTTGAGTGACAGTCAGCGACCATATTGGGTTTTGACTGATAGTGTGTACAAAAAACGTCAGTCAAGATATATTTTTGTACACTCAAAAAAAAAGACATGTACTAAATTCAAGTAAAAAAAATTTCTAAGTTTAAGTAATTTTTTCTAAGTTTAATTAATTTTTACAAAAATCTAGTAAAAATTATCTAATGTGAGTAAAAAATAAAAAGTTTACATCCTCAAAAATAGTTCATAAAAATACACAATGAATTTCTCACATTTTAGGAAATGTTTACTGACTTAAAGGAAATATTTACTAAGAGTAGGAAAATGGTTATAAGCTTAAGGAAATTTTATATTAAGGACTAGTCAATTTCGTCTTAAATCAAAAAATAAACTTTAAGAAATGAATTACTCCTCATTAGTTCATGAAATCTGACATACTTAAAGATGTAAAATTTTACTAAATTTTAGGAAAATATTTACCAGTTTGAAATTATTTTTCTTTAAATTATAGAATTTATATTTTGTTTGCATTAAGCAAAAAACTCTAAGTAAATTTTTCATATTTTCGAGGAATATTTGAACTTGAAATTTATTTTTCTGTAAATAAAATTAAATTTTAAAATTCAATAATTTCAATGCTTTTTTTCAGGCTGCCTTATTAGGCAATTGGTTAGAGTGCTTGCCTATCAATCAGAAGGTTGCTGGTTCAATACTTGTCTCCTCTCAAGGAATTTATATGTGTGTATGGTGAATGGTGAATTATAATTAACAATATAATATGAAGATATAATAAATAATATATCATTTGGTATAGAATTTAATTAAAAATTAAACAAAAGTACCAAAATTAAAGACAAAAAAAAAATTGGAAAATTTACTAAATTTGAGATCAAAGACGAAAAAATTTTTTTGCAAAGCTCCAAATTTTATGGGAAAATTTTACTTAATTTTAGGAAAATTTTACTTAAATATGAAAATATAATTACTATAAACTAGTTCATTAATGAAATAGCATTTTAGTACATTTTATTAAATATTTTACTAGTTTCAAGTAAGAACAGCTTTGGCGCCATACGACAACTTTTTTTAATCAAATTTAGAAAATTTTCCAAAGTTTTAGTTAATTTTTTTTTGAGTGTAGCATAAACAACACAATTTGGATACGGAAAATAATTTTTTTCAAGGATTTCGTGAATATTTATGAAATGCAAGGCTGTGTGTCGTACGAGGAGTTGTTAGAAATAAGAATACATTAAAATAATTAAGCAAAAAATTTTTTAGCAATAATGCGCATCCAATTTCTATTTTTTCTATGTTTGTGTGTACAATTTGTTTCTTGAATGGGGGCTGTAGTGTCATACATGATCGATGGTCTGAACAGCCAATACTACCATTTAAAACTGATGAATTTTTGACTGTCACGCATGTTCTTTAGTGTGTATTTACCCCACTTAAGATCATCTCTAAATAAATCTCAAATTATTGGATATACGACTAATTTAAAAAAAAAAATTTTTTATTTTATTGACAAATTTAAACAAAAACACTTGCTTCCTTAACTTTGCCAGAAATTGGGGAGGACGAGTGTCAAATTTTTTTTAAAACTTGCAAGTATATTACACATACTTAAATTATACTTGTTGTATAGAAAGTGAAAGTTTAATGAAATCGCCAGATATTCAAGTGTAACAGTAACATTGCCTGAATAATAAACAAAGAACGAGTAATCTCCTTGGGCTCAGTAATTATCAAGATAGACTGTTCTACTATTATTAACATGCTTTAATGCTTATTTATAAAAAAACTTTTTATGGTAGAATATGAAACTGCACTTTTTCTGATCTGAATCTTAAGCAATGCGGACATGAGTTTCGCCATACAATTTTAAATTAAAAATTACGCTAGAACTTAATAGTGAGTTAAAACTACATTGAGCGCTGATTTTTAATGTTATATTGTATGGATGAATTTGTTAGCACCTAGTTCAATGTCATCACTTAAGCTAACTTCATGCCAGTTTTTGCTTATAAATAAGGCCGTAAATAAAATTGCCAAATGTTAACACTAAAAAGGAAAAATATTTACCGGCTTCAATCAATAAAACTTTCCATAGTGAGACTTCGGATAAACGCGACGCTACCACAGCACCAGCAGATCCGCCGCCAATCACTATAAAGTCGTACTCATCATCAAGTTCCTTTTGACGCTGTAAATGTAGGAAGTTTAATTATTTCGCAAAGATTTTCAATTTACTAAAACTATTGCATATGAAGTGCTTTATTCATAAAAAATATTTCTATTTAATAAGAGGTTTATAAAACAAATTTTCTATGGAATGTTTTATAAAACTAAAATATATTTTATGAATTAGGCTCGAAGTATTTAACAAAAGTCACTTACCTTTGAAGAAACACGATTACAAGGATCGTTTAGAAAACAACTCGAATGTATAAAAAGTTGCAGCATAGCCATGAATGAAACCGATGCATTGAATCCGCAGGTTGTAGCCACCGTAGGTCCAGTTGGTGTCACAGTAGGACAATTACAATTACGCAATGCAAAGTCGTCCATGTATTATTTTTCTTTGGAATGCACTGAAACAGAATCTAAAGAAATTTTTTTGTTATTAATTATCCACGGCAGAGCGCAATGCCAAGTTCCGGCCAATGCACGCAGTGCATTTACGATTACAAATTAATATAATGCGTACCATATTGCAGTGATAGGTATTGTACCAAACACGAACTTGGTCAAAATTTTTATCTCACTACTTTTGGTGACCGAAATTTTCGAAAGGAACTTGTCCTTTTTTCACATTTATGTTTTTGTGAGGATACCCTTTACCAAAAATGTTAAAAGGTATATATTGCAGTTAGCTCTTAGTTCATCTAAAAAAAGTAAACTATAAGTTGATTATTCTCCAACAGGGAGTTTACCATCTGCATCTTACTCACACACACACAAACACACTCAAACGTACAATATGCAAAATAACAAGCATATGTACATGCATCGACACTAATTATTTTTAATTGTTTGTTATGAACAAGAAGTCTTCGCGACATCGCTTGTTAACACTCATATACACGAACACCAATGCATCCATCGTGCTTCGCTTATAATACGATAGCATATATTATTGGTTTAGTATAATAGATGCCACGAGAATGCATTTGAAAAACAAGACGTATTTACATTGCAAGACTGTTTACATAGGCCTACAATGCGTATGTATGTATGTACATGCATGACATGCATGCCCATGCCTGTGAAGAAGCAAGCATCATAAATTCTCCGTCACAGAGTATTTTCTTCTTTACTCCTATACCTGCAATAACTAAGACAAATGTCTTGCCAACATTGTTGTTTAGCTTTTGTTTTAGAAGTCTTCGCTGCACTAAAGCATTTGAAAACTCCCTCATGTCTTGAAAGTTCTTTTAAATGGTCTTTTGCAGGGGTCTATAACGTATATAAGGCTGTTATATTGCAAATATTTTGTTGTTTAGATATTTTTCTGTTTTATGTTTTGTTTTTGTTTTTCTTTTTTAAGTTTTTAACTAATTTTACATACATATGTATGTATTTATACGAAAAAAATTTTTTGTCTGTAAAGTTTGTAAGAAATGTAGACATTGAATTCAATTAATATAAGTATACATACATATGTATGCAAATTATACCCCTTTTCCACACGCAAAGTTTACTTTGCAAAGTCTTACGGCCTGGCCCACGATGTCGACAAGAAATTATCTGTCGCTAAGTTATATTGAAAGCAAAAAAAAATAAGGCATCGTAGGCCAGGGCGTTAATTCAGCTGTGTGAAAGACAGAGATATTACTGCAGTCTCTTTCTATCTCTCTCAGCTGAATTAAGACTTTGCAAAGTAAACTTTGTGTGTGGAAAAGGGGGTATTATATAACTGAATATGTGAAATAATAATTTGGGGTTATTAGTGTGTTAGAAAATGTTAAACTTAAAGTGTAACAATTCCCAAAAAAATATTTGTGCCTATTCTGGAAAACGCGTCGAAGAAGTAAAATTTTACATTAAAACAAACACCAATTTTCAAAAATTCTTTTTGTTTTCCATAAAATTCTAAAATGAAATAAACATGAGAATTTCAAGGCGCTTCTCTCTCTTTCAAAAACGGCTAATTTTGTATGAGAAACGAAAACAAAATTTTTACATTTACCCACCCAGTTGTATTGTTTGGCCTTCGAGAGTTTTGCGTCTCATTTGCAAGTGCAAACGCTTTTAATAAGAGTGGAGAGCATAAAAAACTCTAGGAGTGGATCTTGGAAACTCCTACTTCCTATACGAAGATATAGGTCGTTCGCAGCAACCGAAGGAAGCTTCTATACGTTGAATAACGTGGCTCTTTGGCTACGCGCCTTTGCCTTTTTTTGTTCCATTTGGAACACAGAACACAACAATCAGCCAATGATAAAGTAAGAAAATAAAAAACATCTTGATTATTGAGTTCTTGTTCCAACTTTGATATATGCTAAATTTCTCAGTGTTAAATGAAAGTTTAACATATTAACTCTATTTGTTCTAAGAAATTTTTTTGGGTAAAGGTTCCCTGATGATCTGCTTTAGCAACAGTGAAATGCGCCTAGGATCCAGTTAAACCCCTCAATAATCAATTTCAATGCACATACTTATTTTTAATAACAAATATTTTACTGAATAAGTAAAATAATAATTTGTGATCATTAGTGCGTTAACAAAGGTTAAACTTAATTTAAATTATAGTTTAAAATACACGCTTTAAGGCTTCATTAGTCTTTACTTTCTGTTGCTGTTCTGTGCCGTTCTTTTCCGTATAAAATATTTTGCAATTACTTTTTCTGTGAAAAAAAATCAGCTGGCAACCTATAGAATTGAATACACTTGTACACAAAGTATCACAACACACTAATACATACACACTTTTGGCTGTCACTTAACGTTGAATTCTATTTTCTACAGATCTGTCCGCAACAGAACAGAACGAAAAAGGAAAACCTAACAACACATACAGATTTTCAACTAAACAGAAACTACACAGCTAATTCAGAACATAACAGCACGTACAAACTAATTCTGCCTTTAATATCAAACTGAGTTAAAAAAATTAGGAAATAATATTTTAAGGATGAAAAGTTTGTATAATGGCAATAGAAATGCCATTGTTGTGTGTTTATGACGTCTCACAGCGCTCAGTTAATTGAACTAGTTCGTTCATGAGCTACACAACTCTATTATTCAGTTAATATCAAGCGAAACACGATTTTTTTATTATATTGAATTATTTTTGTAATAACATAATTTTTGTTTAATTCGAAATAAGAATATTTATTTCTATTGCTATTACACAAACTTTTCATACTTAAAAATTATTTTCTAGGTGTTCGTTTGTTTTAATTTTTTTTTAGCTATAATTTTTAAATTATGACATGTTTACACACACACACACTCACATTAATATATCCTTACAGGATATCATCCGAAAGGAAATTGCAAATCTTGTGAAATTAAATTTTAAAACTAATAACCCTAGAGTCTAGGGCCTTGACACAAATTGTCGTGTTAAATAGAGCTAGCTCAGTTAACTAAAAATAAGCCAGAGGTCTGCTTTTAATAATAAAATTCACTTTTTCTCACAAAATAGACTTGATACACGATTTTTTAAGCAAAATTAACCAGAAAACCAATGCCGAGTTCCTCCTTCTCGATGCCTCATTTTTTTTTGATGTAACATGGAAAGTCTATATCGTAACCAAATATTATAAATTTTAAAATTTAATTTCATACACATTCAACGTTCACAATATTATTTCAAATTATTTTTCTTGTTCGCACTAACTATCCGATTAATTAAATATAAAGAAACAAATTCCACAATTTGTGTTGAAGTTATTTCTTAAATATTTTTGTTGTTTTCAATAAACAGTCGGATGAAAATTATTACACACTTAGGCCGGTAGTTTCACAAATCCTTTTCCAGAAAAGATTCTTTCAAAAATACATTTATGTAGATATATATAAAAAATATATATTTCTTAAGTATCACTTAAATACGCACCTAAAGCGACTGCTTATCTTTTTATTATTAATTATTAAAAAAAAAATGTAGGCCTTTTTATACGATTTTATATGTAGTAAATTCATTAAACGTAAGCAAAAAAAAGAAATAATACCAAATTTTTTTTGTTTTTGAAATTATAATTATTAACATACATACATACATATACATACATACTTATTTTTCAACTAAAAAGCGTTATGAATAGGGTTTCATTCCCGGAAATTCCCGGGCATTTAATTGTTTTAACTTGTGATTTTCTGGCCCTTTATTGCGAAGTTTTCTGAGAATTTTTAATGACAGTTTTTACACTAAAAAATGTATAATATTTTTTGAATGTATAATATTTTTTGAAGTATTTTCGTATCGCTCATCTACTAAAACAATGTCATAACTCCTCAAGAAAATTAGTTTGTTCGAAAACGAGCTTAAAGTTTTCAATTTAAAGGAAAAACTCCTGTTCTCTCAAGAGTTGAGTTAACAAGAAATTTATATAAAATTTTTACACAATATGAATGGAGATTAATTCTGCAGCATCAAATCAGAAATTCCATATTTTTTGGGTTATGACATTAATAATTTTAATATATCGGAATTGAACGAAGTAATCAAATACCGCATATTACATATGTATGTATGAACACATGCTGAACATTTATGTAATCGTTTATTTTACAAATCTGGGGGCAAATTACGGCACTCGTTATCGAACGAAATTACGAAATATTTCAATAGAGTTTATATGGAAAGATTTCGTAATTTCATTCGTTAATGAGTGCCGTAATTTGCCCCCTGTGCCCCATTTCTGTAACTTGTGAGAAATTCTCGCATCGACTAAGATTAAATAGTTGTATTGGTTGTTCTATTTTACTCAGGGTTACTCACAAACAAATTATATAAACTAACAAAAATATCAGATATCTTACTCACCCTGTGTTTCACGGCATGATAACAATATTTTCGTCTCGAAAAGTTCTCACATTCCTTACAGAAAGAAGCACTGATGACAAAGAATGGGTGACATGTGCTTGATGAAGTGCATGGCTGCACAGAAAAATATCGGTATTTCCCCCAACTAATAAAGTCTAGTTTAATTTCTCTTCTGTTCTTTAGAAACTCACATTAATTAATAAAAATATTTCATTCAATAAGAATTGAAATTACTGAACTTAAGCCCGATTAAGAAATTATTTCTGATTAAAATTCACTACAGTTCAATTAAATCTAAAAATGTCTCAAAAAGAGAAAACTTTAAACGAAGCCAACGCAAACTGATATACATACTTACATATAAATTACATTCTGATATACATATAAATTACGTACAAATTACATTCGACTTCATCAAAATTATATTGAACTTAGCAGAAAGCTTTCTAAAGCGTACTTTTCTTTAAGACATGAGGGGTTTTTCAAATGCTTTACTACAGCGAAATCTTCTAAAAAAACGCTAAACAACACTGTTGGCAAGACATTTGTTTCAGGAAAGAAGAAAATACTTCGTGACGGAAGAATTCGTGATGGTTGCTTCATCGCACGCATGGGCGCGCGTATACAAACGTCATGCATGTACATACATACATAAGTTGTATGCATGCTCTTTTATTTTTCTGTGCACATGCAAACGCACACATGCATTAAACTTGTTGTGTGCCCATGCTTTAAAAAAACCTCCCTTAAATACATAATAGCTAACCATCTACATCTTCCACACACTCAAACGTAAAATATGCAAATTAACAAGCATCAACACAACTTCGTTTGATTGTTTCCCTCTAGTCAGCCTAGAACCATATGTCTCTATGTCAACACTTTTTTTCCAGCGACAATTGCACTAGTTGCAATGTCGACAACTTTTGTATTATGCGCGAGTAGAGATACGTTAGAGACAACAGTTCTAGTGTATTTCTGGTGACATTATCAACTAACGCATCAATAGTTTGTTTTTATTATGTTGAGCAATAATGTTAAAAAATTACATATGTATGTATGTATGTGTTTAATTTTGTTGCCCCAACCCTAATAAAATTGTAGACGAGGGTCACTAAAACATATTAGTGAATCTTTGGTTAAAATGTGTCCATATGGTCGTAAAACAATAGTGCTAAAGTCTACTGGTAGATTTTCAATGACAACCCTATGTTATATTTTAATACGCGATTACATTGGCTGGGTACACCTAGTCAGAAGTACTATTGACACTGTCACTAATAAATCACTACTATTTTACTATTGACATCGAGCGAGGAAATATCGATATTGTAGACTAGAGCCCCTAAAATTTACTAGTGAATCTTTGGTGCCAATGTCTCCATGTGGTCCCAAAAGAACTACTTACTCAGCAGTTCTACAGTCAAGTGGTAGATTTTCAATGACAAGCTTATGTTAAATGTCAATAGGTGATTCCATTGGCTGGGCTATACCCGGGGGTCGATTCTGAATTTATGATAAAAATGAAGTGATAAAAAATTTATCATTTTCACTTCACTTGACAGCTAGTTCTCATAAAAACTAAAATCAGAATCGCATTTTCAATGGAGTGATATTTTATTTTTCATTTTCATGATTTCACAGAAACAGAATCGACCCCCCGGTCAGTAGTACTACTGACAATGTCACTAGTAAATCGCTATAATTTCACTGTTCACATTTTCTGCAGGTTTGTTATGAACAAGAAGTCTTCGCGATATCGCTTATTAACACTCATATACACTAACATCAATGCATACATCTTGCTTCGCTTATAATACGACAGCATTTGTTATTGGTTTAGTGTAATACATGCCACGAGAATACATCTAAAAACATAATCCAGATTGGGCCCACTTCCCGATCGATTTACAGGATCACAAGTTCGGAATCTTATTGACTTCTTTGGAAGCTAAATTTTTCCTGGGATGATATGGTGAAATTGGTTCAACTACAATATTACGGACGCCCAAAAACGACGGATCACTAGTTTTTACCCAGTCCCATTATTTCGCTGTCAAATGAGAGAGATTTTTGAGAAGAAAACACAATATATACTTAAAATATTTGAGGGAATGGATATTTTCAGACAAAAAACACACCTATAAGTTTGTGTGGATTTAAGGAATCAACACAGAAAAAGTGTCTGGGTTGATCACAATATCAAAATAACAAGTTGTGTGTACTTTTTATATATTTTGGTCTTAAATCAGAGAGCTCTTTGGGGCGGGCAATATGCTAGAACAAAAAAGAAAATAATAAAAAATGCGGTGCAAGTGCTGTCGTTAATTTGAAAACTCCCATCATTTGCACTTCTCTTATTTTAATGGCAAACCCTTAAAATAAAAAAATGGTACCATGACATCATGGAAATTTTTTTTGCTAGATGCTAAGAATTCATTTCGATTGTGGAATAATGATCAATTTGGGTATGAAAATGGGAGTATTTTCTTCAGCAAATTCACTCACAATTTAAATTTAAAAGTTAAATTAAATAGTTGAGAATAAAAAACGAAAAAGTGTTGTTTTTAGTTTTGAGTAACAATTTGAATTAAAACTCAACCAACCAATTATCACGAGCAAATAACATGCTACTACTACAACAATAATATCAATTAATTTGCTTTCGTCTGTTAAATTTTATGGTATGTATGAGAAATACCGGAAATTTTTTTAAACAAATCCCGAGAAATTTCAGTAGAGAATTTTCGGGAAATTAAATTTTACTTTTTTGAAGTTACATTGCTGTTCTTTATTTTGTTACATAAAAAAACAAATTGTTATGTTATATGTGTACATACATACATACAAATGCAACAGTTGAATGAAAATATGATGCTGAAATGAAAGATTACGCGGCACAAAGCGCTAAACTAAGACGGTATGTTACTATAGATCCTTTACAGCAATGTATTCATATCTGATGTTTGCTTGAGTTTAACAAAATACACAAACCGTGTTTTCCGTACGGAATATGCATTCAGTTTGGCACTTAGCTTAAGCAAATGACATTTGACGAAACTTGACGAAAAGTTCCTTAAGTACATTATAGTTTGCCACATACGTTTTATATGTAACCGCACAGTTGCTTAAGTTCGCTTATTCATATTATAGTTGGGCCTTTAGAGTTGGCACACATTTTAGGGGCATTTGAGGGATACAGTTTTTTAAATTCTGCTTTTGTTCCCATAAATTCTACTTTAGTGATGTGATTAATACAATTTTAAAAAAGAAAATACAAACATACATGCGTCTATACATACATATGGATATAAATTATATAATATTTATATAGTTTTTAAGTACATACCTGTTAAAATTTAAATTGCTTTTATTCGCTGTATTTTTATTAAAAGCAACATTTATTTTTGTCTTGATCTCGTTTAGATCTTATCAGTAATTGTAATAAATTCCTAGTAATAAGACATTTTATTTCTCGTTTCGTGGGAAATTAAGAACCCTAACCCAAGGCCATAAGCAGACACGAGTATGTCAATATTGGGATATTCAACTAGAATTGTTTTTAATTTTTTTACTAAGTTAATAAACAATATCAAGGGCGCTCGTTTTTTTTTTGTATAATTTTTAATAAATGTATGTGTGTATATCGAATGTTTTTGAGTTGTTAGACACGTTGAATAGTTGTTAAACATTTTAGAAATTCGACGTAAAAAAGAGATTCGATGTAAAAAAGGGGTAGTTTCCATTAAATCTTACTTTGAAAAGAGGTAGATCTACCATTTTTAATTTTGGAATATTATTTACCGTCAATTAACCTTTTGCTGAGATAAAAAATATTTCATAAGAAAACATTTTTGACATTATATACATATATGATTTTGTCATTATTTTTTCAGCCAATGCAATGCTTCATTCGCATTACGAAAATTGTATCACCAGCTGAAAAAATGTGATATACATATGTATGTATGTATACAATGAAATATTTTTATTCATGTAACGACATGTTTTTACTAAACAACGTACGTTACTTTTAAATTTTTTTAACGAACTGTTTTTCATTGAATTAACATTTTTTATGTATATCATGACAATATTTCATAACTGAGATGTAACATATCAGTTTTTGATAATATCGTATCATTGTGTTAACAACATAATTCATTGGTGTAATGACTCTGATTCATTAATTTAATATAAATTAATAAATGGGAACATAAATTGAGAGAGTAAGGTGACAGTTCTCGACTGAATGTTTTGCACATTTTTACTGCAGAAATTTGTCGTAGTAAAGCTTAGTAAGATAAAACCATATGATTCAAAATGTAAACAAATGAAAAGTAAGGAAATGAAAATTGTAAAAACAATTCCCAATAACACTAATTATTAACTTGACAGCACCAGGTCAAATATACTGGCGTGGCAACATTCTATTCTTGAAAAGCTGTTGTTGTTATTTACATTTATTTTCTTTACATTAGTGTGCCTTTGTATCAGTTGTTGTATGAAAGTTCAAGTGATGAAGGCATAGTCACTGGTCATTGAACTATACCGACTTTTCGGCAGATACTAATCCTAATGTTACATCAGAGCGCGCTCCTTCGTCGGTATTGTGTAGCAGAATCATCGACGAAGTAAAATAATGAATAAAAATGGCTACTAAACTCAGCTTCAAAAATTTAATGCGCCTCATTGAAATCAGAGGCGCTACAACTCTGCATTATAACGTGCAAAACGTAGAGTTGTAAAAGAAAAAGAAGCTTTTCCTCTAACTCTTCCTTCACCACCTATCTTCTCTATCACTATCCCTTTCCTAAAAGAAGATAACACCTATAAGTAGTATATAAAAAAAAAATTAATTAGAGCTGAAAAAAGTTAGCCAATGTAGTAAAGTAAGCATATAAAAAACATTTTGATTATTGCGTTCTTTTTTCAACTTTGTTATTGGTTGAGCTTCTCATTTGTTTAAATGAAAGTTTATAACATAATAACTCTAGTTGTTCTAAGAAACTTTGGGTAAAGGTTCCCTGATGATCTGCATTAGCAACAGTGAAATGCACATAGGATCCAGCTTAGCCCCTCAATAGTCAATTTCAATGTATTTTTAATAAAAATTATTTTACTAAATAAGTAAAATAATAATTTGGGATCATTGGTGCCTCAACAAATGTTAAACTCAAATTGTAACCATTCCCAATAAAAAACACTAACTGAAAATTGTAAAAATTTAAGAGAAGGTTAAATAAAAATTGTCAAAGTCATTAAAAAATAATTCATTTAGAAAGCATAACAATAATAAATGCAAATTTTTTTAAATACATGTATCTTAAAATAGGAACTAACAATAAGTAATCAAATCTTAAAGCTAAAATATAATTTTTAGGCCCGACCAGTGTTGGACATAAACTTAGTGATAGTTATAAATAATACATGAGTAGTGAAAATCAAAAAGGAAAAATAAATGTATTTTCAAGCAGTCCCATCTGGAGTATTGAGTAAAAGAGCCCTTGTGCCCCTCTTTTTTAGGCGAATGTGTCCAGTAAAATTCAAGAAGTTAAGTTAAGAAGTTAGTTAAGTATTTGCCTGCGCATCTTGCAATTTCTTCAGTTACTTGTGGCGTATTTAAATCACGATGTAAACTTGAATTTTTGATGTACCATGGAGCAGATTTTATTAACCTTAAAATTTTGTTTTGTCTTCGTTGAATTCTCTCTACATTGGAAGCTGAAGCAGTGCCCCATAACTGTATACCGTAACACCATATTGGCTTTAAAAGCGACATGTATATTAAAAGTTTGCAGTCTATGCAGAGTGTTGAATTTCTGCCAATCAACCAGTGTATTTGAGATAACTTAAGTTTTATCTGATTTAGCTAAGAGTCAACATGGTGTTTCCATGTAACCTGACGATCAAGGTGTATACAAAGATATTTCACATGTGAATGCTGAGGAACAAGTTGACTATTGATTCTAACGGGGGGACAAGTATCTTTTCTTTTATTCTCCATAAGTTTAACCATAGCTCAAGCTGCGTTATATGTTCCTGAAGATATCTTGATGCCTCATGAGGGTTTTCGTGCATACTAAGGCAGGCTGTATCATCTGCAAATGTAAAAGTGTGTATATTACTGCTCACAGGTATATCACAAGTATAAATCAAATATAAAAATGGCCCCAGTATACTCCCCTGTGGCACACCGGATGAGATAGTTTCAGGCATACTCATAAAGTGTCCTTCCACAACTGTAGATTTTCGTGCAAGAATGTAACTTTCCAAAAGATTTAGAATGTTTATTGGTAAGTATGTCTTCAATTTCAAAATCAGGCCTTCATGCCACACTTTATCAAATGCCTGAGAAATATCAATAAACAAGGCAGAAAAATACTTCTTTTCCTCAAATGTTTTTCTGATAAATTGAACCAATCTATGCGTTTGCTCAATGGTGCTATGCTGGCTTGTAAAACCAAATTGGTGGTCCGGGATGCACCCATTATCAGTTAAAATTGAAGAAAATTTTGTCATGAGTAGCTTTTAAAAAGGCTTTGACATTGTTGACAGTAAACTTATTGGCCTATATGACTCAGCCTTGGTAAGATCTTTACCTGGCCTTGGAATCATTTTAACCTTGGCAAGCTTCTAGCTGTCTGGATAATACTCCAGTCGTAAAATGGCATTAAAAATGAATAACAGGATTCTAATTGCAGTACGAGGTAACTTAATCAGCATCTGGTTACTAATTCCATCCATACGGGGAGCTTTTTTCGGGTTGAGTTCGGCAATTAGTTTTTGTACATCACACATCGTAAATTTTAAGGGTCGAGGGGGTAGAGCAACTTTGGTGTAAATACGGATTTTAAATGCTCAGCAAATATGTTACCTTTTTCAGTATCGCTTCTTGCCCAACCTCCGGTAGATGTGCGCAGAGGTGGCTTAAACTCAACGGGTGCTTTAAGCTTTTTAGCAGCGCGCTGGTGTGACATCTAGGCCTTCCAGATAATTTTTAACAGATGCAGTTTTTTCAGATGCAAGCAACTCTTGGAGTCGTTTAGTGCACTCTTTATATCTGATTTTGTGTTGAGGTGATCTGTGCTGTTGCCGTTCCCTTCTAGCTCTTCTTTTTTCACGTACGAGATGTTCAACGTCTGTAGAATAAAGTTTATTGAATCCAGTATGCGGATGGGAGGTAGTGGCATGTTAAGAAGCTTGTTTAATATTCTCGTTAAGATTTGCAATGTTCGATTCAATATCATTGGTTGTTCTTAGCGTAATATTTTCCGTGCAATGACTACTAAGATATTTTTTGAATCCCAGCCAATTAACACGATTTATCATCTTGACATATGGGTGAGGTAAAGCGCTTCTCAGTGGGCTACAGATTGTAACAATCGTGGAAGAGTGATCGGACGAGAGATCTAGAGAAGCTTCAACGTGAATTAATTCCCTAGAAATACTTTTTATGACGCCGAAATCCATAACATCCAGAATTTTTCGTACGTCAGTAGGCCAGTAAGTAGGCTCCCCACTCGAAATAACATCCAAGCCCATTTTTGAAATTGTGTTGAACAACGCCCTATTTACATATGTGACGCGGAAAATAGAAAGGGACCTAAGGGTAAAAACCAGTTTTGTTCAGGAGAGCCATTTTAAATATTTAAATACGTGTGTCTTTGGTGTACCATCACTTCATAAAACGCGCATATCTCTGGGAGGGAACACTTTTGGGGCATGGGATCGGTCTCATTCGATGTTCAGATGTTGTCCACATAAAAAAAGTGAAAATTGATTTTTTTTTACCCTTAGGTCTCTTTCTCTATGCGCTGTCACATACGTATGTAGATGCACACTAATGGCTGTATCCAAAAAGATTTATTTGATCTTTAAGTGTACGTTAAAACAAAATTTCCATACAAATTTTTACAAAAGAAATCTTGAAGTTCAAATGTTTTTTTTTGAATACGGCCATATATACATATGTATGTATATATACGAGTAGCATGATGAATGATGATGTTGATGAAATTTTAATTCAACATTATTCAGTTCATCATTTAACATAAAATTTAATTGAAAAGTTATATAAAAAAATCGTTTAAGTCGTCTCCAGGACTCGAACGTGCTACAACAACAAGGCTAGCATACTGCCTACTAGCCAGCAGCAGGAAGTTTTCTTCATTGTAGTTACGAAAATATTTCATTAAAGTTGCAACGAAATTAAAATTTCCACAACTATCGGTTAATTACAATTGTGGTTTGATCTTCTTTTATGTCACCTAATCAATTTAAAATATTTTTTTATGAGTTCTTTATAAAAACGTATATTTAAGTTTTTCATAACCCGAATGAAAATTATTTCGTAACATTAATGTTACCACGAAATTTAGAGCATTAAGCATTAGAAAGGTTTCATTCCATGAATGAAATTTTTCATCGATAAAATATAATGTTTCACTTTATAAATAAAATTTGTCGTTGTGTTAATGGTTCCTGATACGAAGTCTTTATTTTTCAGTGAAGTTAAAAGGGACTCAGTACATTTTTACCATCGACAGAATTTGAAAAAAGTTTAAGTTTTACATATCGTAGCGGAATTGAATGCAGTTATTTATTAGGGTCCTGCACCAAAGGTGAAAAGCTGCCCTATTGTATTGGTTATTATGTCCGTCTGTCTGTGTGTCACAGGCTCGAGAAGCGTAAGAGCTACGGATCTTTTTACATTTTCTGAAAAATAAGTTTTTGCCCCTTACGTGGTTTTTCTCTCACTTACACATGCACATTTTGTTATTAACCAAGCTCATAAGCAAAATTGGGCAATTGAACTAGAATTGTTTTTAACTTTTTTTTTTACTAAGTAAATAAACTATATCAACGGCGCTCGTGTTATTTTGTCATTTCGCTCATTTACTCATAGAACGTCATAGCTCAAAAAATGAAATTTTTTAGCTAATGATGCAGAATTAATCCTCATATCGTTCTTTATATTCTGTAAAAGTTTCATACAAATATCTTGCTTACACAACTCCTGAAACCAAAATCAAATTTTCTTTTTCCATTAAGTTGTGCGTAAATTGAAAGCTTTAAAGTCGTTTTCGGCCAAACTAATTTTTTGGAGTTATGAAGTTTTTTAAGTAAATGAGCGTTTTGTGTTAAATATTTTTGTTAAATTTTTATGTTGTTATACCAACATATGAATAACGTTCTTTTTTTACTGAAGTACATACATATATACTCACTCACAGAGAGTATGAGTAGTTCAAAATAATATGCTCACAAAATTCTATTCTTTAAACCAGATATCAGTGATGCCAACCCAAAATCTTTCTTAGAGGTAGATTCGATGGGAAAAAGAGGTAGCTTCCACTTATATTTTGGGGTATTTTGAACACCTTAGAAACACAGCTGCCAGATATGACGATTTTGGTGCCGAAAATAGCAAAATGACGATTTGACGGTTTTTTCCTTGATATATACGATTTTTTAAAAGTCCAAATATGGCAGTTTTTTTTTAATGAAAAATCGACTATTACAAGTCATGTATTACTTGTGGTCTCCACCTGGCATAAAAGGACTAACTTTAACTTTATCTTCAAGTTAATGTTAAGTGTAGACTGCTAAAGTTAAACTGCTAAAGTTGGACATAACTTGGCAATATTTTTCAAATTTTACTACTAAGGAGAATAAATTTCAACTTCTCAAGAAACATATAAAATGAAACATATCGCAGACTAAATAAAATACCGTTTTGATTCTTTTTATGTTACATACTTGCGTCATTTGTACAGTATCAAAAGTTGTTTGCTTTCAGCATCTGAAATCTTTTGAGTTTTGACTGCATATTATTAAGGGTGCGATATACCAATTTACACTTAAAAAAATTCATTTTGATTTCATTGAAAGTCTGTGCATAAGATAAGGGTTTATTACTACGTTTATACGCAGGGCTTATTTGCAAATAAAACTGTAAATTGTTGCCATATTACCGTTTTTATTGCGACTTTCGTACCTTTTCACAATGTATGGTTAAAATATAACAGGGACTTTAACGGCAAGTTTTGTATGAAGAACTGTCAGTTAAAGTTCACGTTAACTCTTAACCATACATTGTGAAAAGGTACGTAAACTATTTCAGAAAACTATTCACGTTTAACGCACTATTTGCAAATAAAATGCTTGAAGTTGCCACACTTGCAAATTTTTGCTAATAAAAAGCTATAAATTGATAAAATAATGCACAAAAAACATTGATAGAAGAAAATATTGCCGTAAAAACAAATTATTATTTTTTATTTTACACATTTGCACAATTTTTTTGCAAACATAAGTAACATTTCCATGTAAGTGCTACCAAGTTTTTATACATTTAAAATGCCGTATAAACAGTGAGTTAATTTATTTGCAAATATTTTCATTTGCAAATAGTGCGCGCATAAACGTAGTATATGACTATTTAAAATGTGTGGTTGAAGTCTACTGATGATTTGTTACAGCAACATTGAAATGCATATAGACCAAGCTGAACCACCAGCAAATAAATTTCAAATTAAAATATAATTATGACAATATATCGAATAATAAATAAAATTAATTAAAAATTAAATATTAATAATTTCGTACAAAAATAAGTATGTTTTTCTCATTTATTTATCTAATTGATCATACGTGTTATATAAATATATTATGTAGGTATTGCTGATGTACGAATGTAAAATTTTGATATTCGCGAATACGAATATTAAATGTGAAATTTATAGACATAAAATTGGTGTTCTGTTTACGCCTGCAAAATGAAATATGAAGAAATTTTTATGAAAAATAACTTCACACTCCTGTTGGTGTACTTTAAAGTTAATAAAAACTACCCAAAATTTTTATGATTGTCATTAAATAATATTTGAAAATGTTAAAAAGCACAAATTTCTATTAAAAATTTAATGAAATTTTTTTAGCCATTGATTTAAATTTCGTTTAGGACTTATGCCTTTATTTATTTAATTTCAAAAAAAATTTGTATCCGTATTCGACTGAATTTCGCGAATACGAATACGAATATTTAGAAATGGTCGAATATTCGGCAATTCGAATACTAATACGAATATTCGTGCATCACTAGTGTTGTATGTATACATACATACATACATATACCGAATGTATATTTTTGATAATCGTGAATTCGAATATTTAAAACGATATCCGCTAATACGAATATTTAAAATGATATTTGCGAGCACGAATATCTATTGCATGTAAAATTTATAGACATTTACAATTAAAAAAAATTTTATGGAAAATAACTTCATACTCCTGTCCACTTAAATTAAAGTTTATGAAAACTATCCTAACTAAATTTAGTGGTTGTTAAATAACATTTGAAAATGATACAAAATTGTTATAATAAATTAAATAAATTGTAGTCAAACTGGTTACATGGTTCTCAATTCCTCATCTTTATCCATTTACATTTTTAAATATTTTTAACTTTTTGACTTTTTTCAAAAAATTTGTGCGTATCTTCGCATTTAGGCTGTTAAAAACTTAAGTTTAACATGTTGTTAACTATCCTAATAATTAAATGATATAGCTAGAACTTTCAAAATATACCGTCACAACTTTTTATAAGCGCATAAGCACAAATAAACTTTTGAAATTGGCAATTTTCGGACACTGCTGAGTGTAGGGTGCAAGCCCAAAATACAAAATGATTGGCTCTTAGCATATTCTGAATAGATTGTTTTTAGCGCTATGTGGTTTAAAAGTGCGTGTGTTAAACAAAGTTTTTCACAAAATTGAAAATAATGAAGGTACTTTTTCTTAAAAAAAGCTGCCTTTTCCAGAAAAATTTTAAAACTTTGAATTCTTTGCCTTTTCCCGTTTTCACAACTGCAGATATTAATAAGTTTTTTTACTAATTTTTATTTAAAATTTGATCAGAAATTTAATGCTGTCCTTTAATTTAAAATCCAACAATTGACTAAAAAGTTGTAGGTGAAATACTAAAAAAAGTCAAGGCAAAAAAAAAAATTTTTTTTTGTTAAAAGTAAGTTATGAGAAATACGAAAACACATATAAGGATATTATCTATTAAAAATGTTGAGCTTAGATCAAAACGCTTTATCTCATAAAAATCGGATAATTTTTTTAAAAGTTACAAGCCGCAGAATTTTTTTTGAGTCCCATGTTGTCAACTTAGGCCCACTGTAACTGCTGTCCAGCTTAAGCCAGATGGCTGCCAATACATTTGTTATAAAGCCTGAGTCCTCCTCTACGGATGTTCGAAGTTTCATATAAATCCAATCAGTAGTTTAGAAGTTCCAGATTTATTACCATTTATTTTGCAAAAGTCCCCACTGTGCGTTGCAGTTACATTCTATTACAGTCGGCTAACTGAGCCTTTAGTGTTGAAAATTAGAAGTTGTGTTGATGTTTTTGAACATCGGTTAATCGAGCGATTAACCGATTAAAGCAAAAGCCCAATTAAATGAATACCCTTTACCATTTTGAGTGAAAACCAACTATTTTTTTTTTAATAAAAATCGTTAAAATGCAGGTAAACCAGTGAATCTGGCAACAGTGTTTTGCAATAAAGCATAATGTTGCATAGGTTTAGGCGGTTTAATTTTTTTATGAATTGTGCCAATCGCGCTGTTTTTCGTTAGGGTGAGTTTACATCTGGCAATTTTTGGTTTGCCATGTGCCCAAAGAAAGCGTAATTACTAATTAATAATGAAAAACTGTTTAATTCAGAAACGTATTTATTGATTTAAATTGTTTCCAATAATTTTGGATTGTCTATTAGTTATGGATTTTTTCATTAGTATTTAGTGGCTACGCATTTTTTACGCATGTGTGGCACATGGCAAACATATGTAAACCTGGCCTTAGACTCTAAAACTTAGGGCGTTTAATAAAGAACCGCTCTTCCAGTTTGCTAGGTCCGTTGTTTGTTCTCAAATGTCTAATAGTGGCTGTTGCGAGTAAAGGTTTTCTGTTTATCTTGAATTCAGTCTTTAATTAAAGAATCTTTGTCAGCCCATAAACTTTGCAGAAAGCTGGTGGCTACCATTATTCAATGTTTAGGAGAGAAACCCCTTACGACGGTCCGACAGCCTTGAAGGCAAAAAACTTCTTGGAAGCTACTGTGTGATATGCTCGTAACAATCACACAGAAAAAACAATGTAGAATCGTTAAAAATTGGGTTAATTTCACATTTTTTGGCAATGATTTTGCTTCATGTATGTTTCATGTTAATTTAACATGATTTATAGTAATTGTCAAATAAAAATTTTTCTTTTGAATTAACATTTAAGTAATGTTAAAATCAAAATGAAGAATAATGTTGAATCAAAGTTATTTCAAGTTAAATCAACATGAATTTAATTTAATGTAATAATTATATTTTATTAATTATTTAACTTACGTGTGGTTGATATAGACATCAGAAAAATTTTTGTATATAAATTAAATTAAATTGGCTTCCCCGGCCAAGATTTGATTGGAAGATCGGAACTTATCGAGTGGTAGTCAATGTGCTTACCCCTGCAGTCACAACAACATTACATATTCTTAAGATACACACTAAAATGTGTCATCTTGAATTAAATTAGAATTTAACATTATTTCTAAGCATTTTATATACAATTTGAATGAAAAGTTTTAGTTTTAGTTAAAAAAAAAACAAAATGCTTTAACTTGAAAACTTGTATTTGAAAAAATTACAAAATACTTTGACTTGACTCCAGGATTCGAACCTGCGATCCTCCGAATGCAAGAATAGCACACTGCCTACCACACATCAGCAGTTTCATGGCATGTTGATTTTACATTGGTATTTTTTTCTGTGTGAAGTTATATGTTTTTGCAAAAAGCAAATAATGTCTACCGAAATTTTTTTGTTTTTTGAAAATAACTTCATAAACATTACTATTTCCTTTTTTTAATGTTACCGCACACACCTCAAAGTCACCTTAAAACATTTCCCACTTTCTACCACCTTTCCACATTTCTTCTCTGAACATGGCACTCACTGTCTGCAGACATACTTATGAGTTATTTTATTTCTTATATTTATTAAATTTATTGTTTAAATTGTCTTTGTTTTGTAGTTAAGCAAAATGTGGCGTAAGTTTAAAGGCTCAGTTAGCCGACTGTAATGTAAAGTAACTGCAACAGTGGGAAACCGCTGATCGATATTGTTATCTGAAAAGTAATGAAAATGGTTAAAGTCGGCTAATTGAGCCTTTAGGTGGTTTAATTTTTTTGTACGCATAATTCTATCTTGTATTTTTCTGTTATGTGTGTTGCCAGTATGGAGATTTTGATAAAGTGCCAAAAAAATTGGTATTGGCAATACTAAAGAAGCCAATTCCGTGCATTATGTTATGTTTATATTTGTAATGACTTAAGAAATTTATATAATAAATAAATAAAAAATTAATTAAAATTTATTGTAATTTAGCTTTGAATAAGTAAATAAAACATGGTATTGTTTATTAAAAAAAATTATAAAATTTTTTTTTTGGACTTTAACATGCATATAACATTGATTTCTTTTGAAATCTTTTTTGGAATTTCGTTTTCTAAAGCACCAAATAAAAACGGATGGAATTCCATTTCCTTTAGGAATTGAGCTCTGTAAAATGGATGAATATATCAGTTACAATTTTTTTAATGATCATTTGATTCATTTAGTTACACTGAAGCTCGTAATTATGCTCGTATTTTTGAAGGTCTTCATCATCTGCCTTCATGTGTTTGGTCCATTGTTTCTAGTATGAGCTTATGAAAACTTCAGCATCTTACGTGAATTCGTTTGATTCGTCGTATTAAAATTGTTTAATTTTTTTTAGCAATAAAAATTCTAGCTCAACATCATTATTTTACGAAAATCCTCTCATTGTGATTTGTATTTTAATAATAATAATAATTTTGATGTTTACTTAAGACCCACTTCTTTTTAGGGTTCCGTACACCAAAGGTAAAAAGGAACACTATTCTTTTCGCTGCGCTGTCCGTCGTACGCTGTTTCCTCAAGAGCCGTGAGAGCTACGGACATGCAATTTTGACAGAATATGTAAAACTCTGACCGCTACAACAAAATTAAAGCATGTTCCAAAACGAGCAACGAAAAATGCTAAAATCCCTTGTTATATAAATAAAATTGCATGTATGTAAAGAGACACTTGAAAATTATAAAGTTTGTGTATTTTTATACAGATTACAGCGATTAAACTAAAATTAAAGGAATTCAAATTAAAGGGTATTCCATCACTTAAAGGTATTATTATTATTTATTAAAACTAAAAAGTTCCAAAATGATCAAATCGTCAAAAACCAAAAAAAATCTGCAAAACAAAAACAAGCGCCAAAATTAAAAAAGCGCCAAAACTAAAAAAACGATAAAACTAACTGCCTGTTCCAGGATATCACTCATTTTCGTTCGCAAGCATTTTAAACGACAAACAGCTGTTTTGTGTTCCACTAAAAGCCCTTAGGACGACAAGTCGAAAGAAAATGAGTGCGAACGACAACGTAAGCATTTCAATACAAAATTGTGCCCCAATAACAATTTTTTCCGTCATTTATACGAACTCAAATGTCAAAAGTAGGCACTTGTATTTTAATTGTCGATTGAGGCAAAATAAAACAAATAATTTTTGTATATAAAATATTTTTTTAATATTTTGCTTCGACATTGAATGAATCAAATATCAGCTTAGCCGACAATGGATTTGCTGCATAACAGGGCGTTGGGCGGTTTCAATAATTTTCTTATCATATCTTAGCTTGTCCCAAGAACCTTGGCATGGTTCAAAACAGTCAACCAAGCCAAAGTCCAAAGGCTGTTTAGCCAAAGCATTTGAAGATGCCACCACCAATTCAACAGTTCACTCTAACATTGGACAATAACACCGCAGTCAAAATGTTTAAACTGCTGTTAAATACCGTCCCGGAATCGCTATTACCAAGAAGTAACGTTTGAAGAAGATTTCCGAAGCCAAAGCTGAGGGTAAGAATGTGCAACCCAAAAAGAAGCCCACTTTCATCCGTGCTGGCACCAATACCGCCACATTGGTTGAGCAAAAGAAAGACTAATTGGTCGTCATCGCTCATGTTGTTGATCCCTTTCAGTTGGTATTGTTATTGTCTGCTTTGTGCCTCAAAATGGCGGTCCCATACTGCACTGTTATAGGTAAAGCATAGCTCGGTTTTCTGGTCAGCCAATGTTTTGGTCTAGACTCATGTTGAAGCTAACGATAAGGCAGACTTCACTAAAGTAAAATTGTTGAAGCCATAAAAACAACTATAACGACCACTGGAACGCTGCAAGGCCCGTGTACTTGCACAGAAACATTGTTAAAATGCTGACTGCATTAATTTATTAATTAAATACATTTTTGAGTTGATCAAATGCCTACAAGTTAGAGTTGAACTTTATTTTGATGCTTAGGTTTGAAGTAAGAAAAATAAGCGGTTTTTCTCAATGACTATAATATGTCTGAGAGGCCTTTGGCCGGTCTTTGTGATATTCTCCTCTACGTATGTATATATATACATATGTACACATGCTCGAAAACGACTTCAATGAGTAAGTTGTTATGCCTACCACCCCTTCCGCCAGTTATAATGCCAGTTGGTTAGAAGTTATTTCTTCGTATATGCACATGCATACTTTGAGGAGAGAGTCCTTAGGCCTGGACGAAGGCCAACTTAACAAAAAAATATAGTTATACATAAGTTGGGCCCAGACACAAATTCATATGTCCTACATACAAAAATTGTTTTGTTTGTTTATTATTCTTTATATTTTTTTTGCTGCCACTTGTTGCAAGCTCAATTACAACAGAGTTTACTTTTTTTAAAGCACAATTTACACATTTGAACGATTTTTTATTCCCATTTGACGATGAATGTGTAAAATTGGATTTTTGACAACGGGTAAGTGGCTTACATTAGAAACGTAAAGCCAATCGAACGATAAGTCGAAAGATAGTGGAACACTTTTATATAAGAAAATGAGTGACTTATTTTCATTCTCTTAAGTTTTCTTTCGACATCGTGGGGCTGGCAGTAAATTAAATCGCGAAAACCGAAAAAAACGCCAAAAATAAAAGTAAAATGCCAAAACTAAAAAAACGCCTACAACCAAAAAGTTCGAATAGTACCTATTACATATCTAGTGTCCGTATTTGTTTCTTTAATTGTTTATATATTTTTTTACATGCCCAAAGTTGTTAATGTTTATTAGTTTCTTCAGGTGCAATTTTAGGCCTGGGGCTATTAGCCCCTAGCCTAGGGCAGCATAGTTTAAAGTGCACCATAATTTAAAGTAAAAAAATTTAACTGCAATTAATCTTACAAAGTTTATTTAGTTAATAGGCTTTTTACTCTGTGACACACATTCAAGTGAAAAGCATGGAAGATGTAAGAAATGTGAAACATGCGTTTACAGCGACAAGATCTAACATCTACCATCATGTCAGCTGTCAAAAAGACAAAACGCTTAGCATAAGTTTTGTTAAGGATATAATAAATAATGTGATTTTAATGCAACATTAATAGTTGGACTATTTGTTGCTTTGCAAGAAAAAACTCAGTTAGTAATGCAGTGCATGGAAATTATTAAAGTTTTTGCAGAAAAATATGAATATTTTATTTGAAAAAAGTACATACCTGTACAGACATACATACATACTTATGTGATTTCACGCTTCATTTGACCATTAAAAACAAATTATTTATAATATTTTTATATTTATTCGGTAATTTTATTCATAAAAATACATATAATACATGCTTAAATAATTTAATTGTATAAGATACTTTTCAATTCAAAATTTAGTAAAACTAATTGTCCTTGTGTATAAAAATGTATTCGAGTGCAGAAGCATTTTAAATAAAATTTTACACTTATAAAGTTTTTTCCAAAATTGTACAATTTGTATTTTTAGGTACATGTGTACATTCATGTCAATGTACACAAATAAAATTAGTTAAATTTCTACTTTTAATAAAAAATTTGTATACAGGTAACATTTGCGACACTTTTCCTTTTATATTATATTACTGCTGGTACATAGTTAAAAAAAGGTTTAGAAATACTAATAAGATAATAAATTTAATCATTATTAAAAGCTGCTATTGTGAATAAAGCGATATCTTCTTCTGAGCAAAATATATCATTCACAATATCAAGAGAAATAATTATTTAAATAAATGAGGAACAAATTTAATTAAAAGTTATAAGAAAAAAAAGAGAATAAAAATATTAGAGTGCAACAGTGAACTTCTATGCAAAGAGTGTTAATTCCTAAATGTGTTGTAAGAAAATAAAAATAGAGTGAAAATAGTGTTAAAACGGGAATAATGCAAATAAGATCAATATAAAATTGAATAGTTTCTTTCACGCAATAAAGTTTGGTTGTCTTCACGACTAAAATTTATGAACTTAAATTTAATTAATTTTTTTTGTAGAACTTTTCTTTTATATTAATTTAAATTACTCTATGCAGTGTCCATGTTGCGTCCAATCGTCAAACCTTGGCGCCCCATGCTCGCTTAATCATATAAACACCCTTTTCGGCAATCATTACAGCAGGCGCATGAGTATTGCCAGAGGTAACTTCGGGCATTATACTAGTGTCCATTACTCTTAAGCCTTTTATGCCTTTCACTCTTAATTCATGATCTACGACAGCCATGGGATCTGAGTCCGGACCCATTTTACAGGAACCAGCTTGATGATTTTCGGGCCCAGTTTCTTGCCTGACAGCACATTCCCAGTAATCATCTGAACTAAATTCGAATTTTTCACAACCATTGACAACTCTGGTATCTAGCTTCATGCCAAATTTTTGTAACGCTTTAGTTTTGGATAATTTAATGGCAAATTTAATACCCTCCACCAAAACTTGGACATCTCTTTTGTCAGTTAAATAATTGGCAAATATGCGTGGTTTTTCCAAGGGGTCATTGGAGGCCAGGGTAATGTAACCTCTCGATTTTGGATTTAGTACGGCAGGGAAGATTTGTATACTGCGTGAATTATTCGATAGAAGTTCACCCACGACTCCGGTTTGAGCACAACTGGCTAAATAGCCGCCAAAATAAAATTGTGTGTCCGGTACACCAGGCCGGTCGGCAAATGGAGACGCCATTTTGCCGGTGACATCGGAGACACCAGTACCTGACATTAAACCATCACGGAATAATAGATATTCCATAGCAGTGGCCCAGTTAAGCGGATCCGTGTCAGCATCATCGATGAAGAAATTAGTAAAATAAGCCACATGGTTATGCAAATTTTTGCCAACACCTGGCAAATCGTGAACTGGTCGAACGCCAACCTTTGAGCAAGAAAGAAATATGAAAATTAGAAAAGGAAATTTTTTTCATTTAAACATATAATTTATATTTTGGAACTACACATTTTAGCTTAGGAAATTTATAATTTTCTCTTTACGATAATTTGTACTCAGTTATTCGCCTGTTCTCTGTGTATAATTAGACCAAGATCTAGAGATGCGAAACATTATGTTGAAAGTAGAAATGCCAAACTGGACTGATTTTTTAAAATCATGGGGTTAGGGAATTCGATAAAGAGCCCCGAGTTGGAGAAATTTAGTCCCAACAAATTGTAAGAAGGAATAATACTACTATAGGTCTGCACAGATATATGTACCTTTTTGTACCAGTTTTACGTTTGTTGGTTCTGGTATGCACAGATACATACATATGTTATTCAGCGTTTCTATTACTAGTTATGTTTAGGACTTGATTGTGTTAATTGAGAGAGAGAGAGAGGAAAGAAGAAAGAAAGAAGACGGGTACTGATTTGCTTGTACCGATAAGTTATGACTAGTAACAGAAACGCTGAATAACATACGCATCTGTACATACCACTTCGAGCAAACGTAAAACTGGTACAAACAGGTATATCTGTGCAGACCTATAATACATACATACATATGTATATCGTCACATGAAATGCAAAACGCCCTAACTAACATTTTCATAATATTACAGGAGAAGCCAAAACGTGTTAATTAGTCAATTATTTTTCCTTTTTGATTTATTAAAAAATAAAATTTCTATTTAAATTAAAATTTTAGTTTTTCTTTGTGGCTCTTTGCAGATTAAATTTTTAAAACTTAATCATCAAGAAAAAGGAGAAGAAGCTCTTATTTAAATTACGTTTAGAAGGCCTGAGCGGCCATTTGTTTTTTAAAATTTACGGCACAATTTGTACTTGGCACACGGTGCACTCTTCCACTCTACTGAAAAATTACTCCAAACCGAATATTTGTCTTCCTTTGTTTAATTGTGCTTCTCAAAGCCTAACTTTATAATAGAAGCATATATGGTCTCAAATAATAGTAAGCTTATATCATGACACTGCAGATTTTATTGCATCTTTATGAAAAACAGGATTTAAGAAATCCCAGGATTTTCGGGAATGGGATTCGCCGTTTGGCATCTCTAGTTGGAAGTAGAGGGAGTAGTACCAATAAGCAGCCGATTTAAGAAATTTCTGGTTACATGCATATGTAAAGGGTAATTTTTTATCAATTTTATTTTTGGCAACACTGTTTTTGGTAACTTAGCTGTTTTCGTGTATCATGTTAGTGTTAAACATGTTCAGTTTGGTCTATTATTTAACCATGAATCGATTTACAAATGAACAAAGCTTGAAGATGATTAAATTTTATTATCAAAATTCATGATCGGTTAAGAAAGTGCATCGTGCACTTCTTCTATTTTATGGTCAGTTTGGGGCGGCTATTCGGAATTTTGTGACTAAATTTCGCACCACCAACACGCATACGTAGAATGCGGACAGAGGAAAATATTGCAGATGTGTCCGCCAGTCTTGTTGATGACCGTGAATTATCGATTCAGTGTCATTCGCAGCAATAGGGCCTCGCTTACTTTTTTTTTGCCCAAAATGGAAAAGCTGGACTTGGCTAGGTTTAGCAAGACTGTGCACCGTGGTGCCACATGCCACACATCAATTGAGAGGCGAGTTCAGTGAACAGTTTATTTCACGTTTGGGGCCAGTCAATATGGCGTCTAGATCGTGCAATCTAACTCTTTTAGGCTATTTTTTGTGGGGTTATGTTAAGGCTCATATCTATAGAGACTAGCCCGCAACGGTTCAAGCACTGAAAGACAATATTAAATGATTTATTTTTCAGATACCGGGCTATCAGATAACAGACGTATACGCGGTCATTTATTTATATGAAATCATCCTTAAACATTGAATTTTATAGATCCTTCTATCGACTCAAATAAAGATTTCATACATACATATGTATCTCTGCATGTTGTTATCCAGAAGAACGATATCATGGATAAATGCGCAACAGCATATATGGCCTCAGAGATGATAATTCTCAAATAAAAATTCACATTACGTCTGCTCATTTATTTTCCCAGCAGAAACTAGCAACGAGAGAGTAAGGTAGAAGTTTACAAAATTACTCTCCAAAAATGAATAAGTAAATGAACAGCGTTGTCAACTGCGTTGTCAACTCCGTTTTGCGTTGTCAACTCCGTTTTGGGTGCTTTTTGAAATTTTTTGTGCGAAAAATTCCTTAGTTGGTGCGTGGTGCGCTTTTTTTTAAATTTTGGTGCGTTTTAAAATTTTTGGTGGCACCAATGCAAATTGAAAACGACAGTGGGTTAAAACTGGAAAATTTTTGTTGTGAGACTTGTACCAACTTCCTGATAGTGTTAATTACCATATTAATAGTAATGATGTTTACAAAACATCAAAATTTGAAATGGAATCTTTTTGATGACCATATGATAACAATAATGATGAAAATATTAGCTTTATTAATTTGGAATAATAAATTTTTGATCTCTTTTTTAAAAGTTTTAAGCAGAATTTATAAAATTAATGTACAAAAATGTATAATTTTTTCACAAATTAATGTATGTTCCCTTAATTATGAAACTTGTGTAAGTCATATATTTCTTTGGTCGAGATATTCAGTATATTACATATGAAAAACATCCAAAAATATTTTTTAATTATCCGACAGTTCAATTAATTTAAAAAAATTGCCTCACTTACAAAAAAATAATATTATACTTTTTATGCAAAATTATTAATTCAATAAACATTTTAAAAGAAAAAAAAAGAAATTCTAAGCTTGGTGCGTTTTTCTTTTTTTTGTAAATGACGCGCTTTTTTCTCCATCTTGGTGCGTTTTGAAATTTCAAAGTTGACAACGCTGTAAATGAACGCTTTACTTGTAACAACTTGTGAAAATCGTGATACCATTGAACTTTTTCTGTGTATTTTGTTTGATAATGTCTTAAATTAATTTTTTTTCTTCAAATTTACATTTGATATGAAATAATTTACACAGATTCATGTATTATTTAATATTTTTATGCATTTTCATAATTTTTTAATTTTATTCCATTAACATTTAAGAAATTTATTATTCGACATATTGCCATAATTATATTTCAATTTGAAATTTATTTGCTGGTGGCTTAGCTTGGTCTATATACGTATTTCATTGGTGCATCAGTAGACTTCAACCACAAATTTTAAACAGTCACAAACCTCTTACTTTATGCACAGACTTTCAAAAACTATATGAGAATTCATAGAATAATAATATTTTTGAAAATCACAAAGACAAAATAAGCTTAGTAGGCTTTGAAACTCATACAAAACCCAGCAAATAGTTTACATTCATATGAAGGTGTAGAAAAATAAAATGGATTCATATCGAATATAAATTATTTGCTGGGTTTTCTATGAGTTTCAAAGCCTACTAAGCTTATTTTGTCTTTATTCCATTAACAATTACAAAAATGCGACTTTCCATCTCTGATCAGATATGAGAAACAAACGAAATTGTTTGATAATAAAATTGAATTTATGGGGCTTAATGAAAAAAACTATAAATTGAGAAAATATGCCTTCTTTTTTGATACGTATACATGTTTTTTTTAACAAAGAAATTGACATTTTTCAGTTTTCCTTTTTCAGATATTTTTGAAATAATTAAAGCAAGTAAAAATTTTACTACTAATAATTTGTAAGAATTTTTTTGTCTCTTAATTTTTTCTCTCTTTTAGAGCTCTCTCCTTGCCAACTCTTTGAGTTAATGAGCAATTTCCAGTAAGAATTGTTACAAATTCGTAAAAATTTTTAGTAAATGAACAGACCTATTATCTTGGTGGAGTTCACACATGACATTAAATGATTAAACAGAATAAGTCCGAAACTTCAGGATAAATCGCTGTCAAATCAACAAATTACATAATAAAATCTATGGCAGCAACTTCATATGATCTATAATTTTTGTGTCATTTTCTTTTGTGCTTATATTTCTTCCTAGTTTTGTTTACAAAATGTGAGAAATTCATTGGAAGTATGGTAACATTGTTGAGAGAGTGCGTATTTATATGTGAGAACATAAGAAAGAGATCTCATCCTCAATTACCATCCATATGATATTCAGGTTTTCCATTCTCTCACCTAAATGAAAACAGGAATAAAAAGCTTCTTACTTTTGGAAAAAACACTCTTGTACTTCTGCTTATCACTATCATAAGCTCAAATGGGTCGTGGAAAATTGAAAGATATTTCAAGAACTTCACAATTGCTTCTTTCAAAATCTAGACTCTTTAAGGTATATGTGAAAAGTTCACGGCGCACAGTGGCTGAAAATCGTTTTTCATTGGCCAAAAGTCTAATTTTTTTTTGTCACCGATTTTTAAAATTTTTACGCCTTTTTGTAGCTAATATATCCAGATTAAGGTAGCCAAAAACTTAGGTTAAACTATTGATAATTGTGGGCGTGGCATGCTGTCAAACTCAACCGTTTTTTTAATTTCAGAAAAAGGTGTTTTTCTTTTGTTTTTTATCAAAAATAAATGGTTACTACTCGCAAGCTATCATCGATAACGGCCTGCGGTCTTTTTTATAATGTTGGTAGGACTATAGTCTTTAGTTGTTGTAAGTGGTCACAGCTCTAGCGTTTAATATTACGGGCATTATGAAATATTTATGAAACTACTATATTTTTCTCAAATTTAAATTTTAGTGGAATAGAACTTCTAGGGAACAAAAGGGAACAAGAAACGTATACCACCAGGAGAAAGTTGAAAGTGTCCTCTTTAACGCTATATATACTTTTGCACCCGTGACGACCCCTGGGTAGAACACTTTTTTCATTTTAATGAAATTACTCTAAAAAAAATTCAAATTAATTTAAACAGCCCTATAAGTACTCGTATAAAATAGTGTCTTAAATTTTCACTTTTTTGCCTAAAAGTTTGTTTTTTTTTTACTTTAGACTAAGTAAAACGAAAAAAATTAAATATAATACCTGCGAAAGGGTTTAATGGCTTTGTTTTGATCAGCAAAAAATAAGTCATAAAATTATCACAATAGGTTCTACAGTAAACATATGATCTCTTTCTGAATTTACCTGTTATCAAATGTTAGGGTCAACCAAAGTCATAAACATTTTTATAACAATAATGGCGACATTAAACCACTAAAGATAAAAAACAACCCCATATTGGCGAGATACTAATCAGTTTTACCTGATATTAAGGTCTGAATAACATGTGCAGTTTTGTTCAATTTAAGCACTACCTGCTATGAAATTGAAGATCAATGTGTGAATAACATGTATCTAAAAATTTATAAAACTACGGATTCCATAAGGGATTACTCAGTAATAAGTTAATCCTTTAATTGTACGGATAAAATATAACAAATAAAAATATTCAGATAAATATGGAGAGCTTCAGTTATAAAGAACTGGCCGAAGAGTATTTTAGAAACAAAAACCAGGAAGATGTTCTTAGTTACGTTAAAATAAAATTAAACTTAAATTCGTGTAGCACCGAAATGCAAGAGCAATTATCTAATTTCGTCAAAGCACTAAAAAAACGCTACAAAGAAGTTAGCTACAGTAAACAAAACTTTTATATAAAAAGTGCAAACTGGTTAGAAGGCCAACTTACTGTCGCTGCAGAAACAGCAAAGCAAGATAAGGCTGGAAGACCACGCAAATCATTAATGGGCAACTGCAGTGATAGATCTAAGAGGCGGAAACTTAAAGATTTTAACGATGCAATTGGTTGTACAAATATAAAAGAATCTTTCCTACATCAATTACGATCACAGAACCAATTATCAAAAGTGGATATCATTGAAAAAGTTGTTAAAGCTAGTCCAGTGAGAACAAAACGGATTCTTAAAAGTATACCAACTCCGAGTGATGCAATACAGTACACAAATGAGGAGGCATTAGCATTATTTCTGGATTTGAAATTAACAAAACAGCAATATATTAAGCTCAGACTGCGTGCGATTGAAAAAGGGTCAAATATGTATCCAGCATATCATTACATAACCGCTGCTAAAATAGACTGTTTGCCATCAAAGGACACTATTACAATCACACCAATTTCGGCAGAGGTACAACTACAATCTCTACTTGATCACACAGCCGAACGCTTGCTACAATCAATAACAGGAAATGAGTTAAAGAAATATGGAAACACAAAGTTAATGCTTTTTTGTAAATGGGGATGTGATGGTTCCTCGGGACAAAAACAATACAAACAAGCTGTATGTGAAAATATTTCGGACTCAGATATGTTCATGGTATCATTTGTACCATTGCGATTGAAAAAGATTTTGGAAGATTCAGAGCCTTCGACTAGTACAACGCAAACAATGGATATTTGGAAAAATGAGACACCATCTTCTACGAAATACTGCAGGCCAATTAAATTTGAATTCAAAAAAGAAACTCATGATGCCATTAACAAAGAAGTTAGTGATATCAAGGCCCAAATTGCAACACTACAGCCATTACAATTACAGTTAGATGGGCAGCAAACTGAAGTAAGCTACCAATTAGTGCTGACAATGATAGATGGAAAAGTAGGTCAGGCTTTGACTAACACGAAGGCTGCATCCAGCTGCATTATATGCCAAGCAACATCAAGCCAATTAAACCAAGTCCCGACAAAATCATTAGATAATACCGATGCATATGAATTTGGATTATCACCACTACATGCAAGAATACGACTTATGGAACACATACTAAAAATCAGTTATGATTTGGATTTCGGGTCTTCAGGATCAATAAGAAACAACGAAACCAACAAAGAGTTAAGAAGTTCAAAAAAGAAACATGTTCTAGATGAATATCGCAAATTAGGATTGATTATAGATCAGCCAAAACAAGGGTCAGGCAATACAAATGATGGCAATACCGCAAGAAGATTCTTTTCAGATCCAGAAACAGCATCTGAAATAACAAGAGTGGATTTAAACCTTATTTTCAGGTTTAAAATAATCCTAGAAGTACTTGCGTGCAATGAAGAAATTGACTCTAGAAAATTTGGAGATTATGCTAAGGAAACTGCAAAAATATATACAACCAACTACCCATGGAGAAATATGTCTGCAACAGTTCATAAAATCCTTTATCATGGAGAAGATATCATTAAATATCATTTGGTGCCACTTGGAGATCTATCAGAGGAGGCTCAGGAAAAAAGAAACAAGGATTACAGATTTTATAGAGAGCACAATACTAGAAAAATTTCACGAAATTCAACAAATGAAGATCTATTTAATATATTATTGGCAACGTCAGATCCGTTCATCACCAGTATTCGAAATCAATGGAAAGTGGAACATCGGGATTTAGATGAAGAAGCCAAAAAACTACTAAAGAACAGAAATAGCACAGAACAAAATATGGAATATTTACAATCAATATTTGGGTCAAATGAATAATAATCATAATTGCCTTTCATTGTTATTTAAGGTACGAAAAGCATACTATTAGTAAAAAATAATAATAAACAGAACCTACCATTGTTACAAATGCTATTAAAATTTATTGCAGTTTTTATTTTTAATATGTTTTTCAAAATGATCAAATTTGACAGCAAAAAATAATAAATTTTTCTGTAGTAATAGCAATATTTTTAGATAATATTATTAAATTTTTTTTTTAAGTGTAACTATTTTTTGAGTGTAAACAAAATTGCAAATTAGACAGCAAAAAATTTTTAATTTTTCTGTAATAATAGCAAAATCGTTGATTTTACTATTTTTTTTTAGTGTAAAATTTTTTTTGAGTGTAACATTAAATAAATTCCATTATTACAAAACATATTTATAATTATTACTAATTTCCATATATTAAATTTTTTAATAAATAAAAAAATAATAAACCCATATTTCACTCTAAAAGTTAAAAAAATTCAAAAGTTCAACTTTGAGCTAGAATTCCTTAAAAAGTCCTCAATCAATTTTAATGTAATTAAAACTGAGTCAAACTGAACTAAATATCTATCCACTAAAATAAAAATTACTTCAATATTTTGATCAGTTCAAAAGTTACAGAATTTTGGCCAATGAAAAACGATTTTCAGCCACTGTGCGGCGACTCTCTAATCCTAACAAGGGACCAAATTGCTTTCAAAAAATCTCTATTTATATATCGGATTCTTTTGTATGCATTGAAAACATTCAACGTTTACTCTGCTGTAAAGTAATATTTTTGCAAATCTACTAGGCCTCAAAGCTGAGAGGAAAGTATTGTATACTGAAGCTCTTACCTTCATTAAGTCTTCTTTCGGTCCTACACCACTCAGCAGTAAGATTTGTGGTGAATTTACTGCTCCACCACTTACAACAACTTCTTTTTTCACCAAAATTCTTCGCATGCTGCCAAATTGATCAATTACTTCAACACCATGAACGTTTTTCGATCTGGGATCTATCAAAACTTTGGAAGCAGTTGTATTCAGGAGTATGTGTAAATTATTGCGTTCCCGAGCAGGTCTCAGAAAAGCTCGAGCAGAGCTATAGCGTACACCATTTCTGGATGTCATCTGCGCAATCATGAAACCAGTGGAATTATAACCATTCAAATCTTGTACAGTGAAACCTTAAACAAAAATTATAAAATGAATAAAGCTTTTACTATGTTATTTTAACTTCATGTTTAAATTACGAACTTACCAAGCTCTTCGCTAGCTCTTAAAATAGCATACGACATAGGTGGATTGTAGGGAAATTGCGTTACGGGCATTAAGCCACCTGTAGCATGCAAATCTCTGCCGACCTGGTCGATTTGTAAATTATTTTCAGATTTCATAAAGAATGGCAAAACATCTCTGTAACTCCATCCTGGATTGCCCAAGGCTTCCCATTTGTCATAATCCTCACGGTTGCCTCTTATATACATCATACCATTTAATACTGATGTACCGCCCAAAACTTTGCCTCTGGGCCAGTTGCAACGTTGACCCTCATTCGATAAGCAAGCAGATTTTTCTGGCTCTGTATTATATTGCCAATCGATGTCACTGCCTAAAAAGTTCAAAAACATGGAAGGAATTTGTGAACCTACGGGTTCGTCGCCACCTGTAGTATAAAAATTAAAATAAAATTTCGCGTTTAATTTTATGTTGTGTTGCTGAATTTAATTAATTTATAAATAAAGTAAAATTTTGCAATGGTACTTAACTTGCTAAATTTTAATGAAAATTTTTTAAGATTTTTTGAAATATCTTTGTAAACTGCAAAAACACATTTTTCGCGAATATCTCGAAAACGCTTCTTAACAAAAATATATAAATGCCATATTCGTGTTCAGCTACACTAAATTAGACAAGAAATCATCTAATTTTTGAGGTTATGGCAAAAAATAAAAATTTGTTGCATAGTGTAATCAAAAGTAATACTTGAAAGTAGTCAGACTATTTTTTGATTAGTTTTGATTCTTTTTGATTATTTTTTGTAATTTCAAGTAATTCAGATTACTTTTCCATTATTAGTAATCGTAATCAAGTAGTAATCATGTGAAAATCAATTTAATTGTAATTTAATCATTACTTTACCTTTCAAAAAAAGTAATCAAATTAGTAATCACTACGGTTACTAATCATTACTTAAAAGCTGTGTTTTTATTAAAGCAAAATATTAACAAAAACTTTATTAAGTCATTATTTTTTTTCGTAAAATACAAAAAGCAATAAAATTACTATTTAATTAATGATATTTTTTTATAATTTTTTTTTGTGGCAGTACTCTTTTATTTTATTTAACTTTGTATTTTTATACTTAATTTAAAAATCCCACAATGTTTGTTTGTTTTCTCATAAATCTAGTCTGCTGGTTGTCTAATAAATTTAAATTGAAGTTTTTTATTATTCCTATTCTTATGCGTTTCTTTCTTTTTTGTTGTTCAAAGGTGTTTTAAGTAAATTCTTCTTTTGACAAATAAAATCAGCAAGTATATATTTATTTTTTGCCAGTACTAATTGATGAGCTTCTACAAAAGCTTCCGTTATCTTGAAACTATTTATTTTGACAAATAATAACGTTAACTAACAATTTAAGGAATAGAACAGAAGTTTTTAAAGAAAATCAATTTAAATTATTTACACTTGCATAACAAAATTAAAATAAAATTTTATGCATTTAGATAAAAAACTGTTTTCTCATTTTGACATTGCAACGTACAAGCTGAAAGAATTAATTAATTAAACTATTTAACGATTTAATTTTTGTTATAAAAACATTTATGTCATCTTTAAAATTATACTTGAACTAATATTAATGGCCATTTTATGTTTTGGTAATTAAATATTAACACGAATTAGATTTTTCCAGTGCAAACTTAAAAGAAATTTAAGTGAACAATATATGTCCAATCTTCGTTCGCCCAATACCTTATCTCTTCCCTGTCAGAAATTCCCTTAACTTTCAAATAACTTTAAGATAACTATTTCGCAACTAGTACTGACTGATGCCTGGATTACTTTTTAATGTAATCAACTGACTATTTTAACATTGAGATGTCCTAGGCGGTAGTCAATTGTCTCACTCTGCATTATTTTTCAACTTAATATTGGGTTTTTAAATCACCTGGCAGTCAGTAAATTAAAGAAATTTGTCTGGGGCTCGAACATGCATCATCACACGTTGTGTACTCAACGCGCTACTACACAGCTAAGGTACCATCTAAAATAATAATATAATGTTAATATAAAACTGAAATGATTTTAAAAGTAGCTGAGAATAAGCTGTTGGCTCCGGCCAAATTCGATTACGTACTCAACTTAAGAATTAATGTTGATTTGTACTGGCTGACATTGCACTTAGCGTTTAGTCAGTCTAAGAAAATTTAACTATAAGTTAACTATTTTTGTAGTCAACCACACATTCTCCGACAGGGTTAAGCAGAACAGCACATACACAACCAAATAATAAGATGGTGAATGTTAGGCCACCACCAATTTAAATTCTACTTAACGGAAAATTATTGTAGGCCTTTATTTATAAGACCTTCTGTAAGAACTTCCTACCCGCGTTTGAAAGTGCTTCCATTTTTTTTATTCCATTTGCCTTGACTGTTCTGTGCTTTAAAAATAAAATTAACTTAACTGTTGATGTGCAGCTAAAGCCAAAGCAACAGCACGCAAAATTCGACTGCTGGTTTTGCTGTCGCTTTGTTTTAGTTAGGATAAACTTCTTAACACTTTCGGTGCCGCCGGATATTAAAAAAGAAAATTACCTATGTGTTATAATTGTTTTTTGTTTAAAAGTGCATTTTAAGTATTAGTGAAATGTTTATTGTCTTTAGTTTCAAGTTCGTGTTGTTTTTTGTATTTTTAGGATGAGACCACCTGTGGGTCAGGTGGCACTCAGGTGTTACAGAAGAGCACATGTTGCCATGTGACCCTCCACTTGTTACAGAAAAAACAGTCTTATAATATTATGTAGCGTGTTGCCTCACGGAAATAATTCATGTAAACCACCGCTGGGTCACGTGGCAGCAAAAGTGGTAAATAATTAAGTGCAACAACAACAAAAAAAACGATGATTCATAGTTTCGCAGTTATAGCATAAAAAGGACCATGAACTTTGAAGCTGTGCTTTTGAAATTTCGAAGTTAAAGCAACAGAACAGTTATCAGCAATGCGCAATGTAGCTGTGCTGTGACTTTACTGCAAACATGTGCGCAGCACAGCAAAAGCAGATTTTTTAGTGCTGTTGCTGTTTTGCTGGCAGTTTTTCAAACACTGCTTCCTACACATGCTCTTGCTTGCCTTCTCAGAAAGGCTTACCTATGTGTATTTATACATACATATGTATACATATATTTTATTGCTGTGTTTATTTGTTTATTTAATTTAAGTCTAAGGTTTCGGATCCATTATACAATATTATTGCATATGTTGTTGCGCATATTATTGTCACTTTGACCTACACCATGCAATAAATGGCACAACATTTTCAAAGAAAAATTTTGCCCAATATTGCCTGACAGTGAAAAAGTGAACAACATTGAACAATGTTGCCACCAAATTATACGATTGTGCCCTTAATTATGAAAATGGTCTAATGGTCATGTGCATTTTTGCTTAAATATATCAAATAAATCTTAAGAAATCTTCGATAAATATTTAAGAAGTGTTAAATAAATTTATATTAATCGAGACTAGTGCAACTTTAAATTAAAATGTTGCTTAATATAAAAATAGTTTTTGATTTGTTCAAATACAATCTACTAAATATCTTGACCAATGAAATATGTGACCTAGACCACTTTTATAATTAAGGCTACAATTGTATTGATTGTACAATAAAAAGGCAAAGTGTTTTGGCGATATTAAAAATGAAAAATTGCATAGTTGTATTGCAAGTAGGTGGGTCGCTTAGTTCTCTAAACACATAGAGCACAGCAGGCTACATGGCTATACGAGTACAAGTGACGTTGACAGCAAATGTTGCCTAGTAGCCAGCTACTTAATTATTTTGAAAACGGCATTAGCACCATAAAAACCTGATATTTAAGTATACATATATGTTTTCAGCGGTACCGCTTTCAAATGCTTCACATATATAAAAGCAAAATAGTTCATTCAAAAACATAAAATTTAATCAATTTATTCTTTTATATTTTTTTCTTGCAAATTTTACTATTTACGGCCTTAGTAATTTCTGTAATAAATTTAGCAATTTTTCGCTAACTTGCAATTTTTCCCAAACTTTTTTTTTATAACTTTGGCGATTTGTAATAAATTTTAGGGCTTGCCTCCGATTTTGCAACTTCTCGCGAATTTTGGCAAAGTTCGCCTTAAAAGCGTCTTTTGCATGTTTTCAGCTTCCTAATAGTTTTGCCGTTTTTTAAACAATTCCTGTAGGAAATGGAACTGACACAAGTGATAGGGATTAGTCCGAGTTTTACTACCATCAGTCATTTTTACATGTGGATGGCCTAGAATGGGATGAATTCATACTTTTTATGCACCTTGTGACTTGTCACAGAACTATCTCATAGAGACGTAATCGGTGTAGAATAGTATAAATTATTTAAAAATGTCATTCCGTCACTTAACTAACTGTAACAATGAAAACTTATAATTTTGTTTTATTGTTACAAATGCAATTATAATTTATTTTTAAGCAGATATTTTTGGGGATTTGAACTGGCAAACTCCGGCAAGACAAACATGCATACTACCCACTCGACCACAGGGCCACTCAGATTTCAATAGTTAAGCTAAGGTTCATATCTAGGTATGGTTATGGGACTACTTTCAGAGTCACATTGGAGGGAACAATTAACATTTTATTTACACTACTTGATAGCTTTTGGATACAACCAAATCGAACTCGTTCAGTGTCCTTTGCTACAATAAATAGACCAAGTCCCAATTAAATTGACAAAAGATCACGATGATACATCACGGCAATGGTGAATATGTAACCATTTACAGGATATGTCCATTTCTCACCATAAACTACTTCGTACTTTTGGTAACACTTGCATTTCCTCAAGTCATAGGACGAGTGCGTTTGCATCTATTTTCACCCAAATTTTCCGCAGGGATATTAGATTTTGTTATCACCCCGCTGTTAATAGGTTTTTTTTTTGCCAATTTTCACTATTTGGTAATGATATTTTGCATTCTTTACAGTCTTACAGATTTTCGATCAATATTATTGTTTAACATTTTGTAACTTTTAGCGAATTATCGTGTTTTTTGCTTTTTAGAAATATTAATAATTTTGTAATTAACATTGAAATTTGTTAACATTCTCTTTTATTTTGCAATAAAAAATATATCTTGGCAATAATTTGATTTACATATTTTGCTATATTGTCAACACTGTTTTTGTTTTGTAGCAGTGCTGCCACAACCAAAAAATTTTTACAACCAAAACTCGCTTTAAAAGTTACCAAATGAGAAAAAATATAACCAAATTTCAATATGTAGCTAGTATTTTTTATTAAATAACATCCCAGCAAAGGAGGCGATGCGGGTGAACAAAAGTGGTCAACTTTTATGGACCACATAGTACTCTAAAAACGTGCATACTCAGAATTACTGGAAGTTCGAGTTTTCAGGAGATTTTCGAAAAACTTTAAATTTGTCCAACTAATTAAGATTTTCCAAGATGTGACCAATCTTTTTGGGAAGGAGGCGATACGGGCGGACAAAAGCGGTCACCTCCTATGGACCACATAGTGCTCAGTAGTACAGAGTTGCGACCATTTAGTTAATTAAAAGTTGTTGACAGTGTTGTAAAAGGAAAGTATTGTAAACAAGTGAGTAGCAATTAAGGCGAATTCATAACAGGTGGCTGCACTAGCGATTTTAGTCACATCTGTTTTATTTTCAGTTGCCTTGGTAGCAATACTAAAAATTTAAGAACATAAAGGCTTAAAAAGTATAACATAAAAAATATGTACATGTGTACCAATATTTTGGCAAAAAAATAACCAAAATGAGAAAAATATTCACATCTCCACATTAAAGAAAAAAATAACCACTTTTGGTTAAAATAACCAAAAACGGCAGCCCTGTTTTGTAGTCATCAAAATTTTAAGTTAGTTTATTTAACTATAACGACAAATTTAGTACGGACAACAACCTGCATTCTGTTGCATTGTCTGCTATCCTTGACAGTTTGTAGTCGGTAGACTGCTGTGGTTTATGTGTTTAATGCATATGGATAAAATTCCTACAGACTTTTTAAATATAATTACATAAAGTATAGATAATGGAAGATATTTTATCAATATACATTAAAATTACACAAATACTTTTAATGACTTCAGGGTTCGTTTGTGCTAATGTGTGTATTTTTGCAAATGCATTGTTTGCACAAAAATATGCGCAACCCATCGTGAAAAACCTTATTATCTAAAAACCTATTACTTTAAAAGTACATATGTATGTATATACAAAGATAATTTCACTAAACATTTTATTAAAAAATATTCCTTTCGTAACAATTAGTTAATTAATTAAATGATGCATACAACACAAATTTTGTTGTGGATAAATAAAGCTCAAACCTATCAGTATAAATTAATGACCAGTACAAATTTTAGTGTTACGATATTTTAGGAGAAAAGTAATTTTACAACGCAATAAAAACACATTTACAATCATTTTAAATTTTGCTTGCTTGAGGATAAAAAAAATAATAATACTCGTAATTGAACTGGACCAATTTCTTAATTGATTTCTACGATTCTTCATAGTTAATTTTATACCCTTCACCAAAAAATGGGTATATATAGGTTTGTCATTCCCTTTGTAATTTCCACAATATTAATAAGCGACCCAAAAAGTGCTATCTGCAAGGCTTGAAAATTTTAGAAGATCGCAAACAACTGTTATTTTCTCAATAAAAAAAAAATAATAAATAAAAAACTATCACTTACAGAAGACATCTTAATTCTACTAATGTTAATCAAATACAGTTATTACTCTTGGACTTAGAGAAGATAACAGTTTTATTTTGTCTACTAAAATATTAAAGAATTGCAGATATTACTTTTTGAATATAAGCCCCCGATATATATTCTGTATCCTTATGCATAGGGAAGACGAATTAGCGATGTCTGTCTGTCCGTCTGTCTGTACGTGAAATCGGTTTTCCGAAGCTCCCAGAAAAGCTAGATACTTCGTCGGTCTTGGTGTATCTGAAATGGTCCAAAATAGATTGGTATTGAAAATCACCAAAATCGAGCAGATGGTTTCAGAGCTGGAAAAATGAAAATTTATTTTGTCATATTTATTTTTGTTGTATTTTTGTTAAATAAACTTATTTTATATTTCAGTACGAATAAAAATTAAAAAAATTATATGAAAAAAAATCGAAAAAGCGTCTCCAGGGTTAGAAAACTTTATTTTTTTTGCTAAATATACATAAGTAATCTACTAAAACTAGCTTTTCCTTTTTCTCTATACATTAAACATATCTTATATTCTTAAAAAAACAGATTGGTGTGAGAGATCAGAAAAATCTAAAATTATGATTCCAGGCTTGGGAAACTTACACTTTTTGTGTTATATAAAAGTAACTAAGTGTAATTAACTTATATCTTCTTTCTTTATAAATTAAACATATTTTATGCTTTTGAAAGAAAAGTTTGGTGTTGAAAATTAGAAAACTGATACCCACAGCTCCTGAGATAGAATCTTTGAACCTATGTTTGTGAATAAAACTAAATTTTTTCTTTAGTTATTAGGGTTCCGTACATCAAAGGTGAAAAAACGAACCCTATTGTTTTCGCTACGCTGTCCGTCTGTCCGTCTGTCCGTCACACGGTATTTTCTCCGGAACCGTAAGAGCTGCGGACCTGAAATTTGGCCAGAGTATGTAGAACCTTGGCCACTACAACAACAAATACATGAGAATTAGAAATTAAAGGGTCCTCCAAAACGAGTGACGAAAAATGTTAAAATCTCATGTAATATACATACAATTGTATCTACATATGTATATTGACACTTGAAATTTGTAAAATTAGTGTATTTTTATATAGACTACAACAATAAACATTAAAATATTAAAAAATTTAAATTAAAGGGTGGTCCATCAGTTAATGAAATTTTGACTATGTAATTTTGACAAATTGCTGTATCTTGGAGACCGTAAGAGGTAAGCTCTTGAAATTTTCAAAAACGGTAAAACTAAAAAATCCGAAAATTATAAAATCGCCAAACCGAAAAAAATCGCCAAAACCTGAAAAAAATCGCCACAAATTAAAAAAAAAATCGCTAAATCGAAAAAAAATCGACACAAAAAAAATTCTAGCACTAAAATAAATCGCCAAATTCGAAAAAATCGTTTAAATGAAAAAAATCGCCAATATGAAAAAAACGCCAAAAACCGAAAAAATCGCCAAAACGCGAAAAATGCGCCAAAACCAATATAATTGTCTATGTGAAAAAAAAAATCGCCAAAATAAAAACAAATCGCCAAAATTAAAAAAAAATCGCCAAATTTAAAAAAATCGCCAAAACAAAAAAATCGCCAAAATTTAAAATAAACGCCAAAAACCGAAAAAAATCCTCAAAACGAAAAAAAAGTGCCAAAACTAAAAAAATCACCTATATGAAAAAAACACCAAAATTAAAAAAAATCGCCAAAATAATAAAATTGAAAAAAAACGCCAAAATAATAAAAATCGCCAAAATTAAAAAAACTTCAAAAACCAAAAAAAAAAATCGCCAAAACGTGAAAAAAGTGCCAAAACTCAGAAAGCGCCAATAAATTCAAAAAACGCCCAAACTAAAAATAAACGCTTAAAACCGAAAAAACCCAAAAACGAAAAAAATGCCAAAACTAAGTTTATATTGTTCGTACTGAATTACATATCTCGTGCCCATACGGAACCCTTCGTGCGCGGGTCAAAGTCGCACTTCACTGAATTTATTTTTATTATTATTGTTCGAACTTCATTTGTTTTTCTATATTTATGGTTTGAGCGGGATAAGGCTAGTATCGCTTTTTAAGCCAAATTACATGTGATAATTATTAATGAAGAAATAACACTAAAGTTAGTTGTAAATATTCTGACTAACACATAGTTGAACGGAACAAGTAGCCGCAATGTTACATGAATTTATTCTAATTATGGTTTAAATTTTATAATTTTACGATTGCGGTTAACAAAGTTATGAGGGGGGTAAAAACAGCTCGAATGGCTTCCTGTAAATATACACACTGCGTGCATTGGCCGGAACTTGGCCTGGCGCACTGCCGTGCTCCTAGATGTTAATTGTTCACTCCAATGTGACTCTGGAATCACTCCCGTAACTATACCGAGACATTTACCTAAGCTTAAGTTTTACAATATGAGGTGTAGGAATTTTTTTCGACAAATCTATTGGCAACACTGATCTCGAGAGCGAGTAAACAAGCCCCAAGTTTTGGTACTGTATTGACGTGACGTCGGTATTGAAAACTCAAATAAGGGTGGATGTAAAATTTGAGTGTATAATAAAATATTCAACTATTGGTAATATTAAAAAAAAAAATTTGATTAAAATTCTTTAATTGAAAAATACTGAGAAGTAACTTACTAAAAATTGCACTAGAGCAAAATAGTAATACATTTTTTTACTAAACAAATATGTATGTACATACATACATATGTTTTCATCTGTATACTTCATATTCGCACGTCGGTGAAGGGTATATAAGTTCTGGCACAGCCTAATAAAGCACTCGTACTTGTTTTTTTTAATGTAAACGTTTTCGATGAAACATTAAGATCTTCGCTAGCTTGTTAATGAATAAACCTTCCAAAAAGAAAATTTTCTAGAAATTTTTTTACTAAAAAGTCTGTCTCATCCAAACACGTTTTCAGGAAAATTTATTTGGAATTGTCTGTAATAGTTTGACGTGTTTTCATATTTTGAATCCGTCTTAGTTATTTAAAATATTATTTATATTTTAATTACAATCACGATTTCGATGACATGTGTTGTTTTTTTAGCTGCATTAACAAATTAAAATATCAAGCTCATTATAATGTACGTAAAATACGAGTAGTAATTAATTATTGAAGCCGTGGTGAAAAGATTTAAGATACATATGTATATTTTTATTAACAGAATGGAAAGTTTACAAAGAAATTTATTAATTGCAATAAAGCTAATGAAGCGTCTCCATTTTGTAGTGAGTGATACAGCCCAACTACACAAATAAAAAAGTTAAGTGTCTGTTGGCAATGTCACAAAATAATATCTTTTTACTTAATGCTTATAAAATTTTATACAATACCACTTTTTTTTGCTGGTGAAACACTGTGGGCCATTTTTTTAATAGCAGCATTCATTGGGTGGCCCCTACTCATGTAGTGCATTGTGCTAGAAGTAGGAAAATAGTTAGTGGGTGGGAGGATAGAGGGATAAGCGCTCATGAGCATTCGATTTGAACAGGAAAGGAAAGACTTCTGTAAGCAATTTGTTCCACATACTAACAGTATGTCGAAACATTATATCAACAGATAATTAAACTTAATTTATTGCGTGTAGGATTTAACTGACCCCTCAAAATAACTGCTTCAAAAGTTCAACACTTCTTCTTGTCAAAACTGTTGATTTCAGCGAAATCCATTGCCTACTTTAAAAGTTGCGAAGATTTTACCACTTTTTTTTTATTACACGGCACTGCAGTGCACAGTGCGCTTAACTTGTTTTAACCTACATACTTATATTTACAAAAATGTTAAATATGATTGCAAAACGTTTAACACGTCTTTTCCAAAAAAAAAAAAAATTTAAAAACTACTTGAAATTGTACAGCGAACTATTCTGTCCATATTGATGAAAATTCTTTATAAGAACTCGCTTAAGATGACAAATTATTGTCTTGCCAATTTAAGTATTTTTCAATGAACTTTAATGGAAGAAGCAAAAGGCACAAGTTGTTACAACTGCCAACAGAAAAGTATTTTTCTTCTATACATAACAGTGAACTGTATGAGTTGATTCACTTTCGCTGTCCAATCACTTTTACAATACTTTTGGATTGTTCTTTAACATCAATATGTAGTAATGATATTCATATTGCTTGCAGTGTTGCCTCTCTAACAACTGTTTGTATAACAATCAAATAACTCACAAAAGCATGTTGACAAGATGCAGTCTTAAGTTAATAAAACGTGGCATATCAATTAATAGTTTTTCTCGTATTAAAACAATTTGTAAAATTAAATGGGGCTAGCTATTTTATTTTATAATATTATATAATAATAAATTTATTTTATTATGTAATAATTAATTTATAATATTACTTAATAAAAAATTGTATGTGTCAGAAGGGGTTTTAAGTAGTATTCAAAACAATCATACTCATTCATTGCTTTAGTGAATCATATGAATGAATAGAGATTGCAAGCAGTGGCATGCATTTATTAACAACAGTCTCATTGATATGAATCATGCAATAGCCTCATTCATTATTTTAATCTTAAGTTCTAGCTCAATATTCACTTAAGAAAATGCAATATTATGCCGTTTGATTCGCAATCATGCAGATCACTGATACATAAGTACATTCATAAGTATGTATGTACACTGCGGATCACTTAAATAAGAAATTTAACTTAACTAAATATGAACGAATATTTTTTTGACGAAAAGAGTTTAATGTCGATGTACTAGATGTATACAACTTTTATTTCCATGACTTAAGAAAGTAATAAATATTTTGTAAAATTAAATTCCTTATTTAAGTGATTCGCAGTGTATGTATGTACATATAATAAATTGTTTATTTTCATAATACTTGATAAATTCTAAAAATACACAACAAACTTATAGGCGAATATTAGATGCATAAAAATTATTTGCACATGCACGAGGCTACAGTTGAAGGTAGTATTTCATTTAGAAACTTGCTGGGAATATTCTCTATTCTCTATTTCGAAGTCGAAATGATAAGACATATCAATGTAATACCAAAATATATGGATTCTTGTTTTCAATTTTAGAATGTTTTTAAAAGAGCCTGTACCTGAATTCAGTAACGTTTCAAGAACCGAAAATCATAATGTTTTTCAATATATTTATTCATGCAGTAACGATAATTTTATTCTCTAATGTTTTTTACGATAGTGTACCCCTGTGTTTTGCTCACCAATTAATTTCATATAATGTGGCATCTTTGCATGCAAAATGTCAAAATAAACTAAAAGCACCAAGAAGAATAAAAAAAAAATTAATTTTTTTTTTAAACAAACACAACCCTCGAAGCGATTGGACTGTTTGTGGAAAACACCCAGTTTATATATTGCGGGAATCGAACCCACGATCTCTGAACTGACAGACTAGCATTGCTACCACTCAGCCACAGGGACACACTGATTTTACTTTCTTATTTCAACCGACAGCCAATATCGTTAAAGTATGTTACTGGATAGCAAAGTTGAGAAGTTTTCGTTCTATTTATTACAGCGATATGTTTATCGCAATAAAAGTTACTGAATACAGGCACTAACGTTAAAAAGGAAATCATGGAATAAATTTATCGTTACTGCAACGAATAAATACATACATATAACGATAAATATTATGATTTTTAGTTATTTAAAAAGTTACTGAAAAGTACTATTAGATGGAGTTTGATATTAATGTAAGTCGAGTGTCTACTCTCAGATAAAAGCTACAACTTAAAAGTAAGAACGCGTCACATTAATTCAATAATAATAATAATAGTAAAACATTTGAAAAATTTCTCATGTCTTGAAATGTCTTATAAATGGTCTTGTGTAGGACTTTATTATGGATGCTGGAGACGATGCAATAAACCTGTCAATCATTGAGCATATGGGACTGTCGGTTGCTTGCCGCTTAAATGGTGACATCATTTAATTTATATTTTGACTTCGTAGCGGTCATGAAATACAAAAAAAAAGACAAACTAGTGATGTCCACTAGCCATGAACTTGGTATGGGCATCATTTCGGAAATTCCAAATGGGTAATAGAGCCCGCTAATGTCCATGTTTCGTCCTTGCTGACATGAACAACAACGTTTTCCATAAGATTCGCTGTCCGCAACCATTTCCAATAGAAACAAAAGAGACAGAGCAAAATTAGTAAATATTCCATCTCTATTGCGCTACCATAAAATAATTTGATATGCCTGAACATGGACATCGAACGAATTTACCACAAAAAGAAGTTGATGAATTTTTCACAGTTGCTTTGCCGACGTCATATTGATGTAATGCTCAGGTCTATGGCTCATGAAGATGTAGGAGTAGGACCAGCGATGCCAATTTAGTGCGTTTTGCGCTAGATTTAGCGCGTTTTAGCTATGGCGAACGCTATTTTTGTCTTAGCGCGTTTAGTAAAAACGCTCCAAATTATATATTTTTTTTACTATTTTTGTATAAATTTAAAAATTTTATAGTATCCAAAATTCTGATAAAATTTTTTAAATTGGTTAATGATTCAGCTGTCGCAAATAAAATTCCCTTGACTGCGCTTAGAACTAAAATCGCATTTTAATACTGCACGGAAACAAAATATATGTTTGTAGAATGGTTGAGAAAACAATATTATGTTCTGTGAGACAACTGTGTGGTCACTGCAAACTAGTTATTGTTATTTTAAACATTTATTTCGTTACGACAAACAAAATAATGTTTGAATTTAATAATTACATTTTTATAGTCATAGAAAGTGCGATATAGTTAGAGTTTAACAATATAGTTTTGTTAAAAATTTATGGCTGCAACATAATTTGTGTTATTATGCAAATATAATATGATGTAAATAGCAATATAATGTTTTCCAAAACAATACTATATTAAGTTTTTTTTTTCAGAAACATCTGTCAGTTCAGTGTTTCGTTTGTAAGCAATCGGTAGTGCACGCGTTGTGTTAATTAAATAAATAAAGTAAAAATAAAAGGATGGATCAATAAAAATATATATCTGTGGTAATATAGAATAATAACTAACTTAAGTCGACTTAAGCAAAGCAGTGCAGTTCGGAAGATTTTACGCTTTCACTAAGAGATTAGAAGGCTATAATGCATGATTCTACTTTCTTGTGATTCTTTTTTTCGATATGTAACATTTTAACCCGTGCAAATTCCAACTGGAACATAATACAGCACAAATAAGCTTAACTTTCTCATGTCTACTTAAGCTACTATTCTATATTGCCACAGATATATGTATATATATATACATATATATGTATATCTCTTTATACAAACGTGTCTGTATTTCGTATATATATATACATTTATGCACATTTTATTTCAACAATATTAATTTATTTTTATTTCGGATTAACGCACAGCTGTTTTAAACTAAAGATCTATCTATCTATCAAAATATTATTATTATATTAAATAATACTGCTGTCGTATTTAACAATATTATTATAATATAAGAACATGGTATGGTGAGTCTCAATTATATTTTAGTCACATCTAACAATAGTGTTGTCATATTTACAATAATAAGATTAGGTATAAAAAGTTCATTGTTTTTCTTGATAATATTATTATTAAGTCAGATAATAATATTATTAAAAGTTTGCGTTTCTATTGACAATAATATGATTTAACTACAACCATATAATTCAATCATAGTATGTTGCTGTTTGATTATGGTTACCTCAACCATATTTTTTCTTTGTGTGTGTAAATGGCAAATTTTTTTGAAATTTCACAACTAAAATATGAACTCATACTCGCTCTCGTGGTGCTCGTAACATTTCAATTTAGAACCTAATTTTGTAAAAGGCAACACCAAGCTTTGACAAATTTTATATGTAAAAAATTTAAATTACAAAAACCAAATATATACAAAGTTTGTCAACCTTAGGCCCTTAATTTGCCTTTGACTTGTAAAATTTAGCTGCCCTATTTATAAAAACTATTAGGGCATTGTAATGGCTTTTTAAGAAAATATTTGTGTGAAAATTTGTTTTAAGGCTGTAAATATTTAACTACTTTTTGAGTTTTATTTGAAATTTTTCTTTATCGTCATAACACGACCAAATTACTTCAAAGATATGTCTTAGATAATAAGGTCTAACGGCTTATGAAAAATGTCATACATGCTTATGAAAAATGATTAAATTTTATTTAAAACAATCTTATATACTCTTTACCAAAGTGCGTTTATGTAGTATAGAGATACATACATAAGCACAGAGATATGTAGGTACATATTCATTTTGTGAAAAAATTCATACTTTTTTCTAGTGCGATTTTTTCGGTTTTCAGCGTTTTTTAATTTTGGCGATTTTTTTTCGTTTTGGCAGATTTTTTGTATTTGCCGATTTTTTTTCATTTAAGCGATTTTTTTAATTTTTGGCATACATGCAATTTTTTTTGTTTTGGCGATTTTTTCCTGTTTTTGGCGTTTTATTTTTTAATTTTGGCGATTTATTTTCGTTTTGGCGATTTTTTTGATTTTGGCGATTTTTTTTTATTTAGGCGATTTTTTTTTAATTTTTGACTATTTATGTTTATATAAGCATTTTTTTTTTATTTTGGCGATTTTTGCGGATTTTTGTCATTGTGGGAATTTTTTATGTTTTAACAATTTTTTCTCGTTTTGGCGATTTTTTTCGGTTTTTGGCGTTTTTTTAATTTTGGCGATTTTTTTTTGATTTGGCGATTGTTTTGATTTTGCCGATTTTTTTTCATATATGCGATTTTTTGTAATTTTTGGCAATTTTTTTTTTACTTAGGCAATTTTTTTTTGATTTGGCGATTTTATTTCGGTTTATGGCGTTTTTTTTTAATTTTGGCGATTTATTTTCGTTTTGGCGATTTTTTTTTTTATTTTGGCGATTTGTTTTCATTTAGGCGATTTTTTTTAATATTTGGCGATTTTTGTTCACATAAGCATTTTTTTGTTTTGGCGATTTTTTTCGGTTTTTGGCGTTTTTTTTCATTTTGGCGATTTTTTTCGTTTTGGCGATTTTTTTAAATTTTTTGCGATTTTATAATTTTCGGATTTTTTAGTTTGACCGTTTCTGAAAATTTCAAGATTTTATCTCTTACAGTTTCCAAGATATAGCAATTTGTCAAAATTACATAGTCAAAATTTCATTAACTGATGGACCACCCTTTAATTTAAATTTTTTTAATTTTAGTCTTAATTGTTGTAGCCTATATAAAAATACACTAATTTTACAAATTTCAAGTGTCAATATACATATGTACATACATAATACAATTGTATGTATATTACATGGGATTTTAAAAGTTTTCGTTACTCATTTTGGAACACCATTTAATTTTTATCTTTTATATATTTGTTGTTGTAGCGACCAAAGTTCTACATACACTGTCCAAATTTCAGACCCGTAGCTTTTACCGTTCCTGAGAAAATAGCCTTCTTCCTAAAGCATGAAATATGTTTAATTATTAGGAAAAAAGTTAAAGTTTTCCAACCCTGGAAACGTTTTTTAATTTGTTAAGTTTCTAAATTTTTTTTTGATTATAAATACCAATTTTATTCATACCGAAGTATAAAATAAGTTAATTTAATAAAAAAGTAATAAAAACTTGTTTTCGGTAGTTATTTTCTATGGGTAAATTGAGTTTGAGTTTTCCAGCTCTGAAACCGTCTGCTCGATTTTGCTGATTTTCAATAGCAAAATTTTTCGGAAAATTTCTGACACACCAGTCCAAGAACGAAGTCGCTAGCTCTTCTTGGAGCTTGGGAAAACCGATTTCACGTACAGACAGACGGACAGACGGACAGACGGATATCGCTTGTTCGTCTTCCCTATGCATAAGGATCCAGAATATATATACTTTATGTGTCGCTTATTAATATTGTAGAAATTACAAACGGAATGACAAACCTATATATACCCTTTTACCATTTTTTGGTAAAGGGTATAAAAAGAAAATGTGTTCTATAATTTATATTTACCCGTAATACTGATAAACGATACAGACATGAGAAACATGTTGCAAAGGTTAATATTTCAAATAAACCTACAGCAGAAAAAAACTTGCCAATTTGCAGAAAATGTAAAACAAAATACTTACCGGCTTCAATCAGTAACACCTTCCATTGTGAGACTTCGGATAAACGAGATGCTACCACAGCACCAGCAGATCCGCCACCAATCACTATAAAATCATACTCATAATCTGGTTCCGTGCGAAACTTTAAACGAAAAAAAATTTATTTAAGAGTTTAGTAAAACAACAATAACTAAATGGATTTTTTGTTTGTGTTGAAATTTGGTAAAAACTATTGTGTATGAAGTAGAGATGGGTGCGTGTCGAATTTTTCCAACATGTTACGACCCGAACACGAAAACAAAGTTGTCCAACATGTATGAAACACAAAGGCGAAAAATTTTGCACGCACGAAATCAAATTGAATAGCAAAAATCATTTTTTATATTTGTTTAATTTCAGAACTTTAAGCTTAAGAGACCCCTATACTATCAATTAATTTTGGTGGTGTTGCGTGTTTGACGATACAAAGTATTAAATTTTTTCTATAATGGAAATTCATCAATATAAATTTTACACTTAAAATCCTTTCGTGTTTTATCGTGTAAACTTTGCTCAACACGATGCGAGCCGAATACGCATGAAATAAAATTTTTTGCCACGAGCAATTTTTGTTTTAAGAGAAGTAACGCTCAGACAATGAATGCCTATTTCTATTACTAGGTATTAACTTCTTTAGGAAAGGTGGTGAAGGAAGTGATAGAGAAAATCTTCGCTCTGTTACAACTCTGTGTTTTTGCACGTTTCTAATATTGCAATGTTGCAGTGCCTCTGGTGTCAATGAGGCGTATTATATTTTTGAAGCTGTCCTTAGAACAATTTTATTGGTTGTTTTACTTCGTCGGTGATACTGCTACACAATACTTGCTACAATTGAACTTTCCTACAACAACTCATACAAATGAACTCTAATGCACATCAGAAACATGTCGGAGAGCGGGCCCAATCCCAGGACCTTCGGTTTTGTAGTCAACATGTTTACTACTTCAGCCAGCACTACCCTCAAGATTAAAGATCTAAGATTTTATGTTCATTAAAGTTTAAAATATGATTTATATGTTACTTCGCGATGAGTCACTCATGTGCATGTCACGAAGAAAGACACGACACGCGCCCATCTCTAGTCTGAAGCATTACATTTCTGCTGATGTCTTTTTTAACAAGTTACTTACCCTTGAAGCAGCACGACCGCAAGGATCTTCAAGATCACATTGTGAACGTATAAACACTTCCAGAAGGCCCATGAACAATAAAAAAGCACCACCGCCGCAAGTTGTGGCCAGCGTAGGTCCAATTGGCGTCCCAACCGGACAATCACATGCTGGTGTTGGCAAGTTGTTCATGGTTTATTTTTCAAACGCACTAAATAAGAAACCGAAGAAAACTTTATTTAATATTTAATGAAGACAAATTTGTATTAAAAATATAAATTGACTTATTATTTGATTTTAGTTTTGCCTGATTGCACAAGTTATCTGATTTAAAAATTGCTGTAAAAACAAAATAATTTTCGATTCTGCGTAAGATACCGCCACAGTTAACGACTCCAATAAATGTTGTGTCATACATTTAATTTCACTTCAAACTTGTTTGTAAATATTGCAGCAATAAGCAAATATTGAAATTACTTTTCAAATACTTATATAAAAGAGTAATATAATTATCAGTTATTGGTTGGAAAGAAGTAAAGAACACCTTAAAGTATAATTTTGCCACTAGTATCAAACGATTTATTTGTAAAGTTTCGTTATTCTTGCTTTAGTGAGAAAACAGCGAGCTAATTAATATTATTTTAAAAGCTTATTATAACCATCACAATAAAAAAGAGCTGATTATAGATGACAGCCCTTGTTGAATTTCGATTAATAAATTGCATTTATCTGAGTATAATATAACAAATAATAATAATATAACATGATGAAAGTCATATAGACGTTAACTAGAGACCGTAGCGATAATAAGTTTTATTTTAAAAATTTTAGGCTTAGTTCAAAACGATTTATCCCATAAACACGGGAAAATTTGTCTATAAGTTACAAGCCTCAGAAGTTTTTTTTGAGTTGCATGTATTCAATTTAGACCCACTGTAACTCCTGTTCACCTTAAGCCAGAAGGCTGTCAAGACATGCGTTGCAAGGGTAAGTAAGTAAGTCCTCTTGTACAGATGTTCGAAGTTTCATACAAATCCAATCATTAGTTTAAAAGTTCCAGATTTATTACCATTTATTTTGCAAAAGTCCCCACTGTGCATCGGTTCTATCGAAGGTACATATACATAAAACACGACAGACTGAATAAGTTTGACCCAATCCAGTCGGAAAAATGCTTAATTCCAAACTCAAATACCTTTTTTCGATTTTTTTGCTAAGTACTCGTGTGTGCACGAGGGAGGGTCATTAACTCAGTGTGTTTTTGAATTTTCTGCCTCTTAATTGAAAGGGCAGCACTGCTCCTGTTAAGGGGCAACTGCCAGCGTGTTTTGAGAAGAAAAGGGAAAAAGTGAATTTCCTGTCCTCATTACGCATTATTTTTTTTCGGAATAAATATCATCACTCAAACTAAGTATAAAAAAGTCCGTTTCTTCAAAAGTCCACCCTCGTATAATATACATACAAGTATTAACATATTTGGGGTATTCAGAAGGTACTCATAAATTAACACATTTTTAAGTATTAAAACGAAAAATATGACTGCTGTGAACAACCCCTTATAATTTACAATTTTAAACATTGTACTTATTTGTATTTTAGTTTTAGCCACGGTTGCCAGAAATCCAGATTTATCTAGATTTTGCAAATTTTTACCCTCCAAAAAGACGAAATCCAGATTTGAAGACTGTTGGTCTAAAAACCCAGATTTTTCAACTCCAATTATAGTGAATTTTTTTAAATTTTTCCTATTACTGTTACTACTTTTAGTTTCTTTTATGTGTGAACGACTCTCACAGTTTAGAGAATTACAATTTTTGAACTTAGAAGACATCATTAAAGAACAAGAAAAAGTAACTTTGGTAAGCTTCTGGAAAAGAATATCTGATATAAATCGAGCTTATTCTGATTATCATTTTGCAGCCCTAAGTTAAATTTTTTTTATGAATTTTTTTTATTGTATCTTCATATATGAACTAACAATAAGTATTCAAATCTTAAATCTAACATATAATTAATAGGCCCGACCAATGCCAGACATAACTAAGTGATAGTTGTAAATAATACATAAGTAGTGATAAGCAAAAAAAAAAAGTATTTTCAAGCAACTTCATTCGGCGTGTTTAGTATTAGAACCCTTGTATCTCTCTTTTTTAAGCGGATGTGTGCAAAATATTACGAGCAAACGGATTAGGATGTGACTCGAGTTTTGTTAGATATTTGCCTGCGTATTTTGCAATTTCTTCAGTTAATAGTGGCATATTTAAATCACGATGTATATTTGAATTCTTAATGTACCATGGAGCAGATGTTATTAACCTTAAAATTTTGTTTTGTCTTCGTTGAATTCTCTCTACATTGGAAGCTGAAGCAGTGCCCCATAACTGGATACCGTAACAACATATTGGCTTTAAAAGCGACTTGTATATTAAAAGTTTGCAGTCTAGGCAGAGTGTTGAATTTCTGCCAATCAACCAGTGTATTTGAGATAACTTAAGTTTTATCTGATTTAGCTAAGAGTCAACATGGTGTTTCCATGTAACCTGACGATCAAGGTGTATACCAAGATATTTCACATGTGAATGCTGAGGAACAAGTTGACTATTGATTCTAACGGGGGGACAAGTATCTTTTCTTTTATTCTCCATAAGTTTAACCATAGCTCAAGCTGCGTTATATGTTCCTGAAGATATCTTGATGCCTCATGAGGGTTTTCGTGCATACTAAGGCAGGCTGTATCATCTGCAAATGTAAAAGTGTGTATATTACTGCTCACAGGCATATCACAAGTATAAATCAAATATAAAAATGGCCCCAGTATACTCCCCTGTGGCACACCGGATGAGATAGTTTCAGGCATACTCATAAAGTGTCCTTCCACAACTGTAAATTTTCGTGCAAGAATGTAACTTTCCAAAAGATTTAGAATGTTTATTGGTAAGTATGTCTTCAATTTCAAAATCAGGCCTTCATGCCACACTTTATCAAATGCCTGAGAAACATCAATAAACAGGGCAGAACAATACTTCTTTTCCTCAAATGTTTTTCTGATAAATTGAACCAATCTATGCGTTTGCTGAATGGTGCTATGCTGGCTTCTAAAACCAAATTGATGGTCCGGGATGCACCCATTATCAGTTAAAATTGAAGACAATTTTGTCATGAGTAGCTTTTCAAAAAGCTTTGACATTGTTGACAGTAAACTTATTGGCCTATATGACTCAGCCTTGAAAAGATCTTTACCTGGCTTTGGAATCATTTTAACCTTGGCAAGCTTCCAGCAGTCTGGATAATACTCCAGTCGTAAAATGGCATTAAAAATTAATAACAGGATTCTAATTGCAGTACGACGTAACTTAATCAGCATCTGATTACTAATTCCATCCATACCGGGAGCTTTTTTCGGGTTGAGTTCAGCAATTAGTTTTTTTACATCACACATCGTAAATTTTAAGGGTCGAGGGGGTAGAGCAACTTTGGTGTAAATACGGATTTTAAATGCTCAGCAAATATGTTACCTTTTTCAGTATCGCTTCTTGCCCAACCTCCGGTAGATGTGCGCAGAGGTGGCTTAAACTCAACGGGTGTTAAATTAAAATGAAATATCTTTTAGATAAATTAAAATGAAATATCTTTACCACATTCATTTGCAAATGTCGAAAGAATTTTGAGTAAAGTAAACTTGAATAAAACAAAACTTCGAAGTCCTTTGGATATTTATGCAACAAATTAAGTCACTTTATATATCCGATTTCTTTTCTCATTAATTTTATATTGTTTGCACATAATTATGAAGAATTTTTATTTGTTTGTTCGTTTTACGCATTTCGTTTCTCCTAAATAAGGACGGGTTTTCCACACAAAAGTTTACTTTGCAAAGTGTAAAGTTTGTAGGAGAGAAGAGAAAAGAGATCTTATTCTATGTTATTTTTTCTTTAACAAACTCAAGTCCTTGCAAAGTAAACTTTGCGTGTAGAAAAACCGTCAATCTCATCACTACACTTCAACCAATGTCGCAAAATCGAAGATTTTATCTTGTAAAGATTTTTGCCTGAAGCTGAAGCCTGAAGTTTTTTCTGCCGTATTCATAAAAAATAGTTTTGGTTTACAAAACAAACTTTGTATGGAAATTTGTTTGTTCAAAGTTTTGTAACCCAAAATAATTTTTGTGCATATGTATTACCTTTTATGTTTGTGTACGTAATTCTTAATAACACACTGATAGTTGTTCTGTAAACATATGAAGTTTTATGCCTTAAAAATTTGTTGTTTGAAGTCTGCTGATGAGTTTCTTAAGTAGAAACGAAATGCACATTATTCGAACACTAAAGGCTTCTAATCATAAAAAATAAAATGTGATTGAAAGTTATTTTAAAAGAAATTGTCTAAAAAATTTAAATAAAATACATTTTAAGCCGAGTTTAAATTTTATGAATATGCGTTAATAAAAAAATATTTATTGTACACATGTACATCCATATTTATGTAAATTTTTTTAATAATATATAAAAAAGAGTGTGTGTGTTTTTTTTTTAAAAAATTAACACTCAGGCAATGAATGCCTACTACTACTTATAGGTGTTACCTTCTTTAGGAAAGGGATAGTGATAGTGAAGACAGGTGGTGAAGGAAAAGATAGAGGAAAGATTCTTTTCTTTTACAACTCTACGTTTTGCACGTTATAATGCAGAGTTGCAGCGCCTCCGGTTTCAATGGGGTGCATTAAATTTTTAAAGCTGTGTTTATTAGCCATTTTTATTCGTTATTTTACTTCGCCGATGATTCTGCTACACAATACCGACGAAGGAGGGCACTCTGATGTTACATTAGGGTTAGTATCTGCCGAAGTCGGTATAGTTCAATGAGCAGTGACTACGCCTTCATCACTTGAACTTTCCTACAACAACTGATACAAAGGGACACTAATGCAAATCAGCAAAATGCGTGGTGTTGTTATTTTTTAATGACTGTCGGATACAGGGATTGAATCCAGGATCTTCGGTTTTGTAGTCAACGTGCTAACTACTTCAGCCAACGCTATTCAAAATTAGCATTGAAGATTTTTTGAAGATTTTAAAAATAAAATGCTGATTTTGAAGATTTTTTCGTGAAAAATTTTTAAATTTTGCAGATTTTAGCCTTAGAAATTCTGGCAACACTAGTTTTAGCACCTTTGTACATTGTTTACTCTCTCTCTCTCTCTCTCAATTCCCTTGGTAAACTCTCACGTTTTTCTACATGTAGTTATGACAAATAATAAACATAGCAAGTCAAAAGTTAATTTACTTTTTTGTTTGAGCCACAACAACAATTTTTTTTAACTATGTTCAAATGCTAAGACATTATGACATTTAAGACACTTAAGACACTCTTGTGAATACCCCAATTATCTTAGCTGAAGTGCGATACGAATTAAGTGCAGGTTAAAGACTCAAGCATATGTTTTTAATTTTTTTAAGTGAAAATTATGCGCGAAAATGTGAAAATGGTTTTAATTCGTTTTCCACACAAAGCATTATGAAAATAGCCGTTATTATTTCTTCAAACACTCACTTATTCACTCACTTATTCAGAGGCACGTATTAGATAATTTATTATAATGATATTTATTAAAAAAAAAATATTGGAAAAACCTGTAATAATTTTTTTGTGAAAACATCTTATGGAAAAAGTTGCTAAGAGACCAGTTGTTAACGTTTGGTGAATTGTAAATACGCTTTGCAAAAGAAATGAAATATTGGAATATTTTTAATTGATGATATAATAGATTAACACACTTTTTATTGCATTAAGAAAAACAAATATATAAATACTCGTCCATGTATTGGACTAGTGCAATAAGCACTAGCAAAATGGATGCTAGAGTAGGGGAAAATTTATTTGTCTGTATATTAGCCTGACGCACCACTTACTGTTTAACCAATTATTATGTGTTGTTGTTAATAAAATTCAATAAATTTTTTTCCCTACTGTATGGACATCAGACGTCAAAAAAACAAACAGAAAATTTCTCTATTACGAATTGCCACTAATGCACAAATAAAAAACTCTTTCTAAATTTATTTCTCTCTTGCTAGTTTAAACACGAGTCACGGTCAAAAATATTTGGTTAAAATATTTACTTTAGAACTGATCAAAACTAAAAACTTGGCGCACAAGACGTGTTGAATTTAACTCGAATTTGGAAACGCATAGAATGCACCTAAACGCATATAAAGCGTGTTAATAGAACGAATGTTATGAAATTTCAGCTTAACACTAAATTGTATTTAAAACTACCAGAAAAATAGCATTATTTATCATTCTTTAGGACTTTTTCGGGGTGGACAAAATACTTATATATACGAGTACTTATACCGATACATCGATATATGTATCCTTCTTTTATTTACAAATACCGTCTTCGATATTTTTAAGAGCTCTATAAATTTTAGCTGTATACGATACTGGCATCACTGCATGCATCATATGTTTTTAAACTGATGCGAAGAATAGGGAATTTTTCATAATAATATACTTTGTTTATACGGACGACGTATTCGCAAATAAAAATATTGCAAGTAACAAATTTTGCCGCATAAACTGCGAATTAATTTCTTATTTGCAAAAAGCTAACTTACAAAAACAATTCCTGATTAACGCACTATTCGCAAATAAAATGCTTGAGGTGGCCACGCTTACAATTGTTTGCTAATAAAAATTATTAAAGGATAAATATTGCAGAAAAAGATCGTTAGAAGCAAATAATGATAATTGAAACCAATAATTATTTGGTATTTCATACATTTAAACTATTTTTTTTGTCAACATAAGTAAGTTTTCTATAGAAGTGCTACCAAGTTTGTGTACTTTTGCCATGCCATATAAACAGTAAAGGTATTCACTTCAACTCTTGCAACTGTGTAAAAATGCATAATTGCACTCTCTGACGTGAGCAACCCATTTAGTTTAGTTGTCTATAAAGCAACACAATATGTGCATAGATGTATTGTACTCGTATGTTTCTTAATTGTTAAAAGAGTTTGTTTAAATGCTGAAAGAAAGTGTTGGAACTTCGCTGATTAATTTTGTAATTAATTCACAAATAAAAATATCAATATTAATAATATTGGTATTATTTAACAAAATTCTAATAACAATTTGAGCCATAGGTCTTTTGAAAATAATAAAATTATATTTTTGTTATCTTAAAATCGAATTTGAAGATTTCATAATTTCTAGCTAAGAATTTTTTATAGTTTTTTTAATTAATTTATTTGTACCGAAAACATCTTCAACCACTTGTTTTTTTCATTTAAAAGAATGACATTTAAGTATTTCTGCGTTGTAATTTGATGTATGGTTGGTTTTTTAAGTACTTTTTATAAATTTTTTGGGATTGGCAATGCGGTAAAAAGCTGCACAAGTTTGCAAAATTTATCCTGATAATATTGCACTTACCCTCGTACCTAAATAAGAACGGCAAGCGTTGCGTTAGGAGCAGGGTACGTATTTTCAGACAATCAAATAATATTTTCACATTTAAATGTACTGAAAATGCGTACCCTGCTGCCGCTCTTGTTTAGGTATGCGGGTTACTTAGACCCTGAAAATTTTGCATAATTTTTGGAAAATAATTTTCTATATGATTGTTGTTATATTTGTTGAATATTTTGCATTTTCGCTTTTACGCAACAGTGCAACTTTTGACGTGAATACCTTTAGTGAGTTAATTTATTTTCAAATATTTTTATTAGTGAATAGTGCGCGTATAAACGTAGTAAATGTTACCTTTCATTTACAAGTGCCATGGTCATTTATATCATATAAAGTTCATGTGGTTTTTGTGTTGTAATATACTCGTATGTTGTGGAATTAAGGGTACTTTATTGATTTGCTTTGATCAATACAGAGAAAATACAAGCAATTAATTTGATGTGGCTTTGGTATGACAGAAATTGGTTTGTGCAAAAAAAAGTGTCTTCTGTATGGAAATTTTTCTGAACAAACCACGGGCAAATTACGGCATTCGATACGATTCGATTTACCCCCATCTTCTTGCAATTTGTGTGGTAAGACATACAAAATATTTGGAAACACCACTAATTTAGATACCCAGCTGGGATATATCAAGACATCCAAATATATATCAATACTATATTGGCATTTCCACGGGAAAGCCCAATGTTTTGTCGTGAGCAACAGCAAGCTATTAAGCTTATATATCAGAAAGAGTTTACTCGATTTTTCTTAAAATTTAACCTAATATAGAGTTGCTTTAAGGACTACTCAAATATATAAAAAAGTAAAAAAAAATCGTTTCCATAAAAAAACAAGCATATTTGCCTGATGCCGCACGCGACAAAAAGTTGACATTCCTCTGGAAATTCCTATATATGAACAGAAGTATATCGATAAATTTTTTCCATTTAAATTTTAAAACCGTTATTTAATTTGGAAATTATGATGAAATCATGAATAATGATCGAAGCTTCGATATTGGTTTTCGAAATCAACTTTCTAAAAATTAATATCTTATTACATTTAATATTAATTATAAAAAAATTAGCTCTGCTCAATGTAAAACTTCACCTTCTTCTTGTAAATAATAAAGTTCATTTTCATTAACAAGACAACATAAATACACTTCAATGAAAAAAACTCAAAGTTGAGAAATTTTGTGTCAGAAAACAATCATCATGCGGTTAACCATTTTAGGTCTAAGTGATATAATAACAAGTACCCCTAAAAAAAAGATAATACCACACGTCTTAAATATACAAACATACGTACATACAAACATACGAATGTAAAATCAATCTTCTTTATAAAACAACTACACAATAGTTTCAATCAACGTTGCCGTTGGAAATTTTCCGAAAAGGGCTCAAATAGAAGATTTTAAATTACAAAGCCACAAAAAGAAAGCTGTAAGAGAAAAAGAAGCAATCTTAAAAATAAAAAATCTTGAATTTAAAAAATTTAGTTGTAGTTGTTTTATTACGTCTAGATGTATTTCGATACAAAAAATAAATAAAACAAATAAAAACAAGTCAGAGTGCTATATTCGGCTGTGCCGAATCTTATATACCCTTTACCAAAGTGCGTTTATGTAGTATAGAGATACAAACATAAGCACAGAGATATGTAGATACATATTCATTTCGTGAAAAAATTCATACTTTTTTTCTAGTGCAATTTTTAGGTTTTTGGCATTATGTTTAATTTGGTGCTTTTTAAATTTTGGCGATTTTTTTCATATAGGCAATTTTTTTTTTGGTTTTGGCGATTTTTTTCGGTTTTTGGCGTTTTTTTAATTTTGGCGATTTTTTTTCGTGCTGGCGATTTTTTTGATTTTGACGATTTTTTCATTTATGCGATTTTTTTATTTTGTATATATTTAATTTTTTTAGTTTTGACAGTTTTTTTCTCGTTTTGGCGATTTTTTTCGGTTTTTGGCGTTTTTTAATTTTGGCGATTTTTTTTCGTTTTGGCAAATTTTTTGATTTTGCCGATTTTTTTTTGATTTAAGCGATTTTTTTAATTTTTGGCATATAGGCAATTTTTTTTGTTTTGGCGATTTTTTCCGGTTTTTGGCGTTTTATTTTTTAATTTTGGCGATTTATTTTCGTTTTGGCGATTTTTTTTGATTTTGGCGATTTTTTTTCATTTAGGCGATTTTTTTTAATTTTTGACGATTTTTGTTCATATAAAAATGTTTATTTTTGTTTTGGCGATTTTTGCGGATTTTTGTCATTGTGGGATTTTTTTTTGCTTTGACACTTTTTTTCTCGTTTTGGCGATTTTTTTAAATTTTTGGCGATTTTATAATTTTCGGATTTTTTAGTTTGACCGTTTTTGAAAATTTCAAGAGTTTAACTCTTACAGTTTCCAAGATATAGCAATTTGTCAAAATTACATAGTCAAAATTTCATTAACTGATGGGCCACCCTTTAATTTAAATTTTTTTTAATTTTAGTGTTAATTGTTGTAGCCTATATAAAAATACACTAATTTTACAAATTTCAAGTGTCAATATACATATGTACACACATACATACAATTGTATGTATATTACATGGGATTTTAAAAGTTTTCGTTACTCATTTTGGAACACCCTTTAATTTTTGCTTTTATATATTTGTTGCTGTAGCGACCAAAGTTCTACATACACTGTCCAAATTTCAGGCCCATAGCTTTTACCGTTCCTGAGAAAATAGCCTTCTTCCTAAAACATGAAATATGTTTAATTATTAGGAAAAAAGTTAAAGTTTTCCAACCCTGGAAACGTTTTTTAATTTGTTAAGTTTTTAAAAATTTTTTTTAATTATAAATACCAATTTTATTTATACCGAAGTATAAAATAAGTTAATTTAATAAAAAAGTAATAAAAACTTGTTTTCGGTAGTTATTTTCTATGGGTAAATTGAGTTTGAGTTTTCCAGCTCTGAAACCGTCTGCTCGATTTTGCTGAATTTCAATAGCAAAATTTTTCGGAAAATTTCTGACACACCAGTCCAAGAACGAAGTCTCTAGCTCTTCTGGGAAAACCGATTTCACGTACAGACAGACGGACAGACGGACAGACGGACAGACGGACATCGCTTGTTCGTCTTCCCTATGCATAAGGATCCAGAATATATATACTTTATGTGTCGCTTATTAATATTGTAGAAATTACAAACGGAATGACAAACCTATATATACCCTTTTACCATTTTTTGGTAAAGGGTATAATAAATATAATAATTGAAATTGACAATATGTCAAATAAATTTCATTAAATAAATATAATAAATAAATCAAATAAAAAATTTTGCTTAATTTTTCAATTTTAATAAATCGTGTTTTTTTAGAGAGTCACAACTTTGAGTTAGCATCACTGCTTTTTTTGAGCACCCATTTAACAGCTGATAGTTGCTTTTTGTTTGGTTTGCTTTGAAATTTCATTATGAATCCAAACGACCATCGTATGCACCGCCAACTCAGCGAATAGGTTGAAGCACAAATTGAAATTGATTTTGAATTTTCATTAAAAATTGTATATTCCGATGAAGCCCACTTCTGCTTGGATGGGTACGCAAATAGGCATATTTATCGCAGAATTGCCCATAAGTCTTCAAAAACAGTGATGATCAGAATTTTACTGTCAATGGTGAACGGTAAAGCAAATGATTCAAAATTTTTTCGTACCTCAATTACGTGGCATTAATCTTGCTGATATGTGTTAAGAACAGGGCGGTCAGCGGGTACTACAATTGATTTACTCAAAGAAACTTTTGATGAAAAAACAATTTCACGTAATGGCCCAACTAATTGGCCACCAGGATCGTGTGAACACCTGGAAATCAACATTCGAAGAGTTATCTGTGCAATGCCAGTGTTGCCAACTTTTGAAACTCAAAACGCGTAAACATTTTTGAAAAAAGGGCTAAATTGAAAAAAAATATATGTTTAGCGCAAAATAAAGTTAAATTTTTTGAAAAAGCGCGCAGAAGGTATAGTTTAAAAATGTTTCTGTTGAAAATAAAACAAGCAAACAAATTTTTGTAAAGTAATTTATTACAAAATAAATATTGTGAGATCACCTCATACATATGTAGCTTGAGAGCTTCAATAGGCTACATATTTAATTTAAATTTAATATTATTTTTCAAGAAGGCACATACGTAGATTAAATAGTATATACATACATATATAATAGAAGTAAACATATTAAAATATGTATGTTTACATAAGTAGATACATTTAAAATTGGTCGTTATTAAATAAAATTTCGATTTCTCGCTTTTCCAAAAACATACATTATCTGTTTTTAGGCTGTCCTGAATAACTTTCAGAGAACAAACAATTTTGACGAAATAGAAGACTACTCTATATTATTCTTCTTTTTAAATTGATAAAGCAGTATCGACTTCTTACTAATTTTATTTTGCTACAGTAGAGGAGGAAAAAGTTCGCAAAAATTTAAATGTAGCCATATCGAGCAAAGCCTTAAAAGGACTAAAAGGGTTGAAAGATTATTGTAAAAAGTGCTAGCTAGGTTTGCGCGTTTTTAATTTTGGGAATAACAATTTTTTTTCGTTTTTTGAGTGACTGAAAACTGGCTGACTGAAGTCTAGCCCGAAAAGGCCTAAGTTGGCATCACTGGCAAAAAGTGGTTGAAAATTGGTGTTCCAGAATCATATTTAAACCTTGATTTCATAAGATTTTCTTTTCAATAAAGCCAGGTTCATTGTTATTAAAAATTAATTTCCTTGTTTTATTATGATTTGAAGTTGTGCCACTCTACAAAAAAGAAAGTTAAACAAAAACAAGTAAGAGTGCTATATTCGGCTGTGCCGAATCTTATATACCCTTTACCAAAGCGCGTTTATGTAGTATAGAGATAATAATAATACATAAGCACAGACCTATGTAGGTACATATTCATTTTGTAAAAAAACTCATACTTTTTTTCTAGTGCAATTTTTAGGTTTTTGGCATTATGTTTAATTTGGTGCTTTTTAAATTTTGGCGATTTTTTTCATATAGGAAATTTTTTTGGTTTTGGCGATTTTTTTCGGTTCTTGGCGTTTTTTAATTTTGGCGATTTTTTTTCGTTCTGGCGATTTTTTTGATTTTGAAAATTTTTTTCATTTAGGCGATTTTTTTATTTTTTATATATTTAATTTTTTTTTTATTTTTTTGTGGCAATTATTTTAGTTTTGACACTTTTTTCTCGTTTTGGCGATTTTTTCCGGTTTTTGGCGTTTTTTTATTTTGGCGATTTTTTTTCGTTCTGGCAATTTTTTTGATTTTGACAATTTTTTTCATTTAGGCGATTTTTTTAATTTTTTGCGATTTTTTTTCATATAGAAATTTTTTTTGTTTTGGCGATTTTTTCCGGTTTTTGGCGTTTTATTTCTTAATTTTGGCGATTTATTTTCGTTTTGGCAATTTTTTTGATTTTGGCGATTTTTTTTTAATTTTTGACGATTTTTGTTCATATAAGCATTTATTTTGTTTTGGCGATTTTTGCGGATTTTTGTCATTGTGGGATTTTTTTTTTGTTTTGACACTTTTTTCTCGTTTTGGCGTTTTTTTCGGTTTTTGGCGTTGTTTTAATTTTTGGCGATTTTTGTCCTTTTTGGCGATTTTTTTGATTTTGCCGATTTTTTTCAAATAAGCGATTTTTTTTAATTTTTGGCGATTTTTTTTCATATACGGAATTTTATTTTGATTTAGCTATTTTATTTCCGGTTTTGGCGTTTTTTTTTTAATTTTGGCGATTTATTTTCGTTTTGGCGATTTTTTTTTGGATTTTGGCGATTTTTTTCATTTAGGCGATTTTTTTTTAATTTTTGGCGATTTTTGTTCACATAAGATTTTTTTTGGTTTGGCGATTTTTTTCGGTTTTTGGCGTTTTTTTTAATTTTAGCGTTTTTTTCATTTTGGCGATTTTTTTCGCTTTGGCGATTTTTTTACATTTTTGGCGATTTTATAATTTTCGGATTTTTGAGTTCGACCGTTTTTGAAAATTTCAAGATTTTAACTCTTACAGTTTCCAAGATATAGCAATTTGTTAAAATTACATAGTCAAAATTTCATTAACTGATGGACCACCCTTTAATTTAAATTTTTTTAATTTTAGTCTTTATTGTTGTAGCATATATAAAAATACACTAATTTTACAAATTTCAAGTGTCAATATGCATATGTACACACATACATACAATTGTATGTATATTACATGGCATTTTAAAAGTTTTCGTCACTCATTTTGGAACACCCTTTAATTTTTAGCTTTTATATATTTGTTGTTGTAGCGACCAAAGTTCTACATACACTGTCCAAATTTCAGACCCGTAGCTTTTACCGTTCCTGAGAATATAGCCTTCTTCCTAAAACATGAAATATGTTTAATTATTAGGAAAAAAGTTAAAGTTTTCCAACCCTGGAAACGTTTTTTTATTTTGTTAAATTTTTTAATTTTTTTTTAATTATAAATACCAATTTTATTCATACCGAAATATAAAATAAGTTAATTTAATAAAAAAGTAATGAAAACTTGTTTTCGGTAGTTATTTTCTCTGGGTAAATTGAGTTTGAGTTTTCCAGCTCTGAAACCGTCTGCTCGATTTTGCTGGTTTTCAATAGCAAAATTTTTCGGAAAATTTCTGACACACTAGTCTAAGAACGAAGTCTCTAGCTCTTCTGGGAGCTTGGGAAAACCGATTTCACGTACAGAAAGACGGACAGACGGACAGACGGACAGACGGAAATCGCTTGTTCGTCTTCCCTATGCATAAGGATCCAGAATATATATACTTTATGTGTCTCTTATTAATATTGTAAAAATTACAAACGGAATGACAAACCTATATATACCCTTTTACCATTTTTTGGTAAAGGGTATAATAAGAAATACAAACTGTAGAAATGAGCTTTTTATATGTATGTATATAAAAATCAAACGTATTGATTTTTTGATTAATAGTAGCTCTTCAGAGCTACTAAATTTTCATTTAATGTATGAAAAAAATATAAAAGAATTAGAGGGATTTTCTTATCCTTTGTTTACGAAAAAATCAACAAAACTCAAAAGTTTACTTAGAAGAACATTTTGAAGATTCCATTCTTAAATATCTTCTAATACAAAAGCAAACGCAAGTTCCCTAAAAATTTTGTACTTTTTTTCCATAAACTGTATGCATTTATTGACAAAATAAAAACAAACACCATTTTATTTTAAAATAGAGCAAAAGCTGAACAAAATAATACAAAATGATACAGAAGTGCTTTGAACAACGAATTAGTACACAAGGAGCAAGCCAGGCAAAGAAGATTCAAAATTAAATTTTTGTGACATAACGGTAACGCTGGGTTCAATTAATCAGCAATTAACCAAAGAGCGTTAACGCCATACTCGGTGCGCCTACAGAGGTAAAAAAAATAATGAACAATAGTTTTTATTTCATAATGACTGCACAAAGAGATACATGTTTCAAAGTGAAATTCATAGAAAAAATAAACGAATAGATATATAACCACTAACCTATTTAACAATCTTTTCAGTTTATGTATAATGTTAAAATAAAATTAATCTATGTCAATAAAATTTGGAGCAACTATTGTGCAGCGTTGTTAGATAATAAAAAACTCTTTGCATATTCAATGCCATCGAGTTGTGAGCATATTTTTCATATAAATTTTCTAGACGATTTGGTCGATCGGGTTTTCGATGAAAAAAAAATTAAATACAAGGGTAAATAAGATTTGGCTGAGAAGCCATAATAAATAAAGACAAACTGATTCTCTGCGGGATATTTGTTTTACCAAGTGTGGTGCCTAAAAAAATTTTTTGCAAAATGAGAACGACAAACCCGATATATCCTCGAATAAAACATCCAAGCCGCCACCATTCTATTTGAGAGAGAACATTTCAAAATTAAAATACTTAGAACAGGATCGTGGGGCGGTAAGATCCCCATTTCAAAAAAATATTTATTATCCTCTTAGCAGATACCTATTAAACCAAGAACTTTTAGGGTTTGGAACTCAAAATAAAAATTTAAAACTTTTAATACGAGTCAGTCTTTCCGCCTCAAGCACATCTTTCCACTCTCTCCAGTCCGTCTGGCCTCCCCTCAATCCTTCCCTTCGTCTGAACGAAAAAGTAACTATATTTGCTTGTTACCATTATGGTTAAAGCTATTTAGTAAGATCTCTAACTTATATCTAGAAAAACATATGCTATATATTAAAATAAGAGAGGACCGCAAGTAGAGCAGGGCGCAATATCTCCCCTTTGGAAATATCGAACTAATTTTAATGAAATTAAAAAGATAGACAAAACTATAAAGCCTTTATAATTATAAAAAGCTTATATAGTTTTAAAATGGTAGGACCAACAGGGGGCTGGGGGCATTTTTAGCCTCTTCGAAACTATCCAACCGATATATATGAAATTGAAAACGTACATAGCTCTGCGTCTAAAAAGGCTTAAAAGAACACATAGGCAAAATTTAAAAGAAAGTATAACGCAGACAGGGCAGGGGATATTTTTGACTGTTCGAAACTATACCGATTTTTATGAAACTTAAAACATAGATAGATAAGCGTCTGTATGCATGGATTTGTATTTTTCTGTGGGAGTCTTGGCGATTTTTTTAATTTGAATAAATGCCGATTCTTATATATTAAAGAGTCCTTGCAACAATTTGTAACAACGATTAAACTTTAAATAAATTGGACAGTAATGCGCTAATATCACTTGCAAAAATTAATTAAACACAGTAAATAATATATTCCATTTTTACTCTTATGTGAAAATAAATAAATTTTTGTCAGGATAGAATTTTTTAATTCTACAAGGTGGCAGCACAGCAAGATATGATTCCAATTTGCTGTTTTCTTGGTATTATCTATACATATATTTTTAATTATTTGATAAGGAAATTATAAATTAAAAAAAAAATGAATGATGGTAATTGCGCCAAAACATTAAATGTAAAATTTTTACTACAATAAATCTCTTTGCTTGTATTATACACATAATCTGATGTGGCAGCTCAGTTCAACTGAAAAACTAAAATAGCTGGCATTATAGGTTAATATTGTCCAGGGCGTGCCATACTATTAGTGATGCCAACTTTTTTGGCTCTAAAACACATCAAAATTTAAAATAAAGCACTTAAAAGCGTAATTTTGATATATAAAAAGCGTAAAAAGCATTAACGTGAAAACGAGTGAAGATTTAAGCTAATGAAGTTTAATAATGTTTAATATTTTTGAAGCTGTTCTCTAATTCGGCAATAGTATCATCTTTTAATCAAATATATCATACGACAAAGGTATGCTTTACACTGAAACAATTGCTTAATTCACAAAACCTCTTGTATCTCTGTATCGATTGTATTATCATATTAAATACAAGAGTGTAACATTTGTTGTATGAAATTTTCATATACAAATGAAATACACTATTACACTTTTATTTCATATGTTTTTAAAATGTTGTATTCAGAGAGAGAGACTCTCTGAGAGAATTTGTATGTAGCTTGTTCTTCTTTTTTCATTTAAAATACAAAATACATTAATACAATACACAGAGGGGGTTCACAATTAAAAAAAAATGTATTTGATACACAAATACACGATAAAGATTGTTGTGAATTAAGCAAATATATAAACCAAGTTTTTATTAAAGTAATTTTAAGATATACACAATTTCTTTAAAGCACTACTTAGTGCTTTTTCTTATTTTGGCACTAGTCACTTTGGATTGAACTACATATCCTCTGTGGAAAAGTAACCAAGTTCGTTCACCTTTGTGTCGCTGGTGCTTGGAAGATGACGAGACGACGAAACACATTCTTTGTGAGTGTATCCTATTATGGGACAGTAGAAGGCGTGTTTTTCATTATGAGTTTCTGTGTTCAGATGATATTAGGCGGGCTTCACTAATATCTGTACTGACCTTCATAAGGAAAGTCGTACAGAGATTGAATTAAATTGACTCATAGATCTATGGTATGGTGTTGCAGTGCCGGTGTTTGGACCAGATCTTCCCCTCTATTCATTTCATTTCATTTCATTTATTTTCTAATCGAGCCCAAAGGGCCATATATATATATATTCTATCCTAGTTTGGTACTAACGCTCAAGGTTTGGAGTTTTGAGTCTTCAAAAGCACTAAAAATAGTGTCAAAAGCATCAAGTTGGCATCGCTGCATACTATAGCTTATATTAATTTCTATGATTTTGGCTATTGCGTAATCAAGTACAGTGTTGCCTATAAGTTTTGTTCGAGCAGCTGTGGTGTTATGGTTGCGTTTACTTTAAGCTTAAGCCAATTCTAGCTGAAAATGTTCCGAACAAAATTAATTTTCTTCTCTCTCTCTCTCTTTTATAATAAGGTTGCTTATTTAAGAATAATATGCGTAGATAGCCAACAATTTAGCCACCTTTTTTGAAATTTATCATGCTGCCAGATTGCTCTAGCACAAGGCAGATTAGATTTAGAACGCATTTGATACTTTTATTTGACTAATCGAATTCTTGTCTCGGGCGTTGTTCCGTTTGATGAACAGTTGAGGACAACTGAATTATTAAATTCTTTATATCAACATTGCATTTCCAGATTATATTTTATTGCCTGTGGATGGCAATAAGATCACGAAAATTTTTCTAACGACTCTATAAAAGGTACAAAATGCATTAATTCCTTAGGAGATTTTATATTATGAATTACTCGCTATCTAAATACTTATGGTCTGCACGGTAGATTCAACCAAACTGATTTAATTATTCATTTAAAATTTTTTTCTTTAACGGAAACTTCTCGTAATTTCATTACTATTTACTTATTTACATTTGTTTTCTTTCTTGCTTTTTTGGGTATTTGCTTCATGCTGCGGAACCAAACGTTGGTTAATAAATAATTAATTTTATTGTTAGCAAGTCTTTTGCACTCGTTGTTGGTTTTTTATTATTATTATTAAATTTTTATATATTTTTTTTTTGATTTGTAGGTTTTTTGTTTCGCTATTATTAACTGCTTAATGTTGCATGAAGTTGCTAGTTTTGGATTTTTTGTCTAACAATTTGTTATTTGTATGTTTATTATTTTTATATGATTAATATGTTGGAATTTGTTATATTTTTATAACTTATTTGATATTAGTTAATTTAACTGCTGTAGAGAGAGAGAGAGGTGCTAAAAACTGTTTTATAGTTCAAATAAATTAAGACATTTTTAGAAGTGTTGAATATCAACGCCCATATGTATAATCAAAAATTGGCATGAAGTTAGCATAAGTGGCAAAATTTAACATGGCTTTAACGTGTTTTGCCATATAATTTCACATTAAAAATCATGCTAGGATTTAATCGTGTTTTAAAACTACATTATACAGTGATTTTAAATGTCAAATTGTTGAACACGTAGTTCAATTTTGTCACTTATGCTAACTTCATGCCAATTTTTGATTATACATAAGGCCGCAAGTGTCTTTTAGAATTGGTTTTATGTATACAAATTTTGCCAGCAGATTTGGGAAAACTATTTTATAAGACAACAGGAAGGCCAACAAATTATGTTTTAATATGAAATCTTATATTAAAGTTAATTGTGGAAGCTGTTCCAAATTGGAAATCTAACCTTACATGTGCAGAATTTATACAAGTCACAAAATATCTTATTTTTTGTGTCGATAGTATTTTTGTGATTAGTCGCAATAATAATTATACCAGCTTTGACAAAAATATATGTGTGGCCTCTAATCGAACTGTTGTTTTGAAAAGCTTCTAAAAACAATGACAACTAATCACAGCAGTGTTGAGTTTTACTAAGAGATTTCTTGTTCGGCTACTTACAAGTATAATCCTTAAAAGTTTTACGCGAATTATATTTCTCAGCTTCCGACTCAATTCGCAATCATTCATTGCTTTCGAAATTGTTTGCAATTTTAGCGTTGTTTATTATGATATCAGATTTATTCTGTTGAATTAATTTAAGGCTTTAATTAAAACATTATTATACAGTGTTTTATGTATCCATATTTTGTTGCTGACATTAGCGCAATAAAAAATTAAATAAATAAATAAAAACCAAACTGAGAAGGTCATGCGAAATTCACAGATTCATATTGTTGAATAGTTCGTCTTTAATCTTTTCAGTTTCATAAAGACAAAAGCTTTAGAAAAAAAATGTTTAGAAACCAAAAAACAAAAAAAAAGAAATACAAAAGATGAATTAGAAGAAGAAAAATAAATAATTATTTATTGCAAACTCTTAGTGGTTGCCATTGTAATGCTGCCGTTGAATATTTCTGTAATGTGCGATAACCGCCTAACTCGAATTAAGAAGGAATTTAGCTATACAGCTCCGTGCTACATAACCATTCAATTGGAGTGTTTTCTCTTTTCTTTTTTTCTCTATATTATAGTGTTTTCAAAATGAAACTTAAAACCATAAACAGCTGATTTTTCATTCACACTGCAAGTTTATTAAATTCAGGGGTTTTAAATCACAGGGTGTCTAATAACTTTGCTCAAAAATAAAACAAGTCTCCCGCAGAAATGCATGTATTTGTTTCTGCTTTTTATAACACTTATTTGATAAACTGTACAACAACTGTTTTTGTTTGTATGAAAAACTCGGAAATTTTACAATGCGTTGTAAAATGGAAATTATTTTTTATCTTCTAAATAAATGTTTTAAAATTATGGAACTACTAATACAAAGTGAAGAAGTGCTTGGAAGTCAAGATATTGTATATAAAATATGCACAAATACAGCAAAAAATAAAACGTTTTTATCGGCGGAATGATGTAAGTCATATTTTCTATTTTCGCTTCCAAGAGGTCAATGAAAATATTTCCATTGTTTTCCTTCCAAGAAAAAACCATTTTTTCCATACTTTTATTATTGTTGCTACTGCATCTAATTTTAAGTTGAAAATCTTCCAAGCGACATCTATTGTTATTCACTGGAATAAACATTATCAGCTGCTTCCGGTCGTTTTGACTTGGCAGCACTGTATTTAGCACAGCGAAAATAAGGTTGCACTTCATAAAACCAACTTAAAACCAATTCAAAAATGGTTTTAAGTTGGTTTTAACAAAAACAGTTTTAATGGTAAAACCAGGTTTTAATTAACAGTTGGTTTTAACATTGAAACCAACTTTTATTAAAACCATGTCAGTCTGCAAACACTATTATTCGAAAGCTTTAAGTAAATGGAAACAAAATAGCTGACTACAAAAATTTTAAATTCTTTCTCAGTTTTGATTTCCCTTGCTACCTTTTTATAATAGGATGTTTTTATTTTCGGAAAAAACAATTCTCAATTTCCGGGAAAGAATTATCATGAAATATTGAAAATTTGGGGTTATATATACATATTAAAAACTCAATTATTGTGAAATTTTTACTAAATAAAATATTTCTATAAATTTTCAAGTGCGTTATTTGATTCAGACCAATATTCTTTTCTTATGCTGCTTTTGATTTATTTCACAAAAGCTTTCGCAAAAGTTTTTTGAACTAAATTTTTCAACTTATGATATTATTGCTCGGGGCCATAGATTGGTTGCTTTTTTTGCTTACTTAATATTGAGGCTGCAACTATGCCAAACAGAAGAAGGCCTAATTTTTCTGCATAATTTCTTTTTTGTCTTAATTCATGATTGTAGATTTTCTTTTTTAGATTTTTTTTTCGTGGTAAGTAATTATTTGTTTGGATTTCTTTGATTTATTACGAGGCGGCTGTTATTATTAACTGTACTAACATTAAGTTCAAGTAGTTGTTTGCCTTTTAAAATTATTTACTGTTAGAAAAAAAAACAACAACAGCAAATTTTTTGTAATGAAAAAGAAAAGAAAAAAGATTTTTAACAAAACCCAAAGTTGGAAGGTTAAGTATATATTGTATATATGTGTTTCTTTTATTAAACTTGAGTTTTTAATAGTTTTTTGTTTAATGATTTATTTATTTCTTGGAGCTCTTAAAATGTTTTCTTCTTGCTGCTTAAGCGTAAAGATATTTCTAATGATATTATAACATTGTTTTGCTGGTATTTTTATTATAACATTAAGAAATTTTATGTTGCTATTGCTGTTCTTTTTCTTTTTGTTGTTGTTGCTGTTGTTTTCAGAAAATCGCTAGTGAATCAGTCACTTGGAACTTTATTTAAAGTTTGTTTCTTCAGTCTTTCGTTTTAACTAACGTGTTGGATTTGTGGGCACTGAACAGTGTTGCCATATTATGTGTAATTACAACTACCGTTTGCAGTGTTTGGTTGCATGTCTGGCTCATTTGTTTGCATGTTTAGTCTAACTGATGTAATTTTAATTTTTTTACACACTTTGGTAAGATTAGTTTGCCTAACTTAGGAACTTGTTTTAATAAAACTGTACAACTCTAAAACACGTTTCAATGGCTGAATCCGGCACCGAATATTAAAAATAAATAAACTCGCACTGAACTGATACCTTGAAGGTATACGTCTACCACTGTTTTTTAAAGGGAAGCTGAACTGCACAATGTTATGATGTGGGGAACATTGTTATGCCCTTGGATAAAGTGGGCAATAAATTACGTGTTATATAAAGCTATTTGCCATAAAATTCTACCACCAGAAGTAAGTCAAAACATAAAATGATCTTAAGGGCTACATGGCCTTACATAAAACTGCTTCATTAAATTTATATTCCTTGATAAATAAGAGTTGATTTTTATTTGCTGCGGTGTAGAATTATAACTTAGTTAGTTTGAAATGTGTGCACATAAGTACCTCCAACTTTAAGCAACACATCTCAATGCTTCGTAAAACTAATGAGGGTTCATGTTTTACAAAGCAGCAATAGAAGCTTATGATTATATGTTTAAAGTAGACTTTTATACACAAATTAGACAAACGGAAAAAACTGTGAAGTAAAGAAGATCTTTCTAAAGCCAAAATTGTGTTTAATAAATAAAAATAAAAATAAAATATAAAAAAGTGGAGATAACTTTTCAAACCTGGTACCGTATTTTTAATTATTCTAATTTTCAATACCGTGTCATTTATTTTATAATATATAAAATAGGTGTAATTAATATTTTAAGTCTGCTACTGCTTTGTATAAAGTAATAAATTTTCCAGCCCTGGAACCGTCTTTTTATTTATTCTTTATTTTCAATACCATTTATTTTTTTTTATAAAATATAAAATAGGTGTAATTAATAAAGAAAGAAAAAAAAATAGTTTTGGTTAGTTAGCACTATATAACAAAAAATTTTAAAATGTTCCATCTCTGGAACCGTCTTTTTGATTTTGCAGATTTCCAATACCGATATATTTAGGATAAATAAGTTTAAGATTGAAGTTTCCAGGTTTTCTGGGATTTGGGAAAATTAATTGTATGCACAGACAGACGGACATCGCTCTTTTGGCTTCTGTACTCATAAGAACCCATAATATATCACTCACTTATTCAAACAACGTCATAAACCAGACCAGAAATATGCTCTAAAAATGGGTTTTATGCGCATTCAATATGCACTAAAAACTTGAAAATATGCACTAAAAAGTAAAAAATATGCGATTAAAAATAAAATAAATTGGTTTATTTGTACATGAAAATATATTTATAATTAAAAAATTCAATAACATTTGCAGGTTAAAACAAAATTACCATACAAATTTTGACTAAAACAAATAACACAAATTAATTTTTATTGGATGCTTCCCTAAGAATTTAACTTCAATTTCAAAAGATCAGGATATCAGAATTCATGCTTTGGAACTGGATAAATAGAACAAAATTTTTATTTAGGTTTTTATTGCAATAAATGACAAAATATTGATATAGAATTTCAAATAAAAATCGCATCTGTCTCATCTAATTAAACTTTAATGCATTGACAATGTTCCTTCAACGTCCTTTCGTGGGCAGAGTCTGTCAAAAATATCAAAACTGAAGTTGTATTGGAACTAAAGTCCAAAAATAATAGTAATATGTAAAATAAATGTATACACTACATTGGAACATTAGAGATTTAGATGGCGAAAAAGAAAAATAAAATGTTTTACCAACTTCCTAATTTGTAAGCCGAAGAAATTTTTTCTTTGTATATGTTTTTCGGGATGGAATGTCCTTTTAAAAGGACGGTTGCGCCAAATGGATTAAAATATAAAAAAATATCTATAAAGTATCAAAATATGCCCTAAAAGCGTAAATTATGCTCTAAAAATTCGAAAATATGCTAAAAATATGCGTGTAAGACTGATATATGCAAAAACATGCTTTAAAGGGTGAAATATGCAAAAATATGCACTAACAAATCGATGTCAAAATTCTTAAAAAGTTCTGAAACGGATAAATATCTTGTACCCACATTAATATGTCACACGAGAAAAAACATGCAATTGCATATTTGTGGTTTCAATGGTCATAACTCAAAAAATTTGATTTTAGAGTAAGTGATGCATAACAAATCTTCATATCATTCTTAATATTGTGCAAAAATTTCATACAAATATCTTGTTTACTCAACCATTGAGAGAAAAATAAAATGTTCTTTTTCCATTAAGTTGTGTGTGAGTTTAAAACTTCAGACTCGTTTCCTGGTAAAGTGGGTTTTGTTTTTTAGTTATAACGTTGTTTGAGTAACTGAGCTATATATACTTTATGGGGTCCGACATGAATATTGCGAGATTACACACTAAGGGCGACTTTTTGAGTTCAATATTAGAGATAAAATAATATGGTTTTACTTGTCAGTTTAAGCTGCCAATCGTGGTGGTTTAATCTTAATTTAGTATTAATAACTAACACTTGTGGAACATATAACTTTTTGTAAAAATTATATATGAAATAATTTAAAAGCACAAAAATATATATCAGCCTTATTTTGATATTTATTAAGGCTTTTTAAAGGCTTAACAAGAAAAATTTTGTAGGAAAACTTGTCTTAAAAAACCTTTACAAAGGCTTTATAATTTTTATAAATAAGGCTGTATGTATATATATTTTATGTTATTTATATACGTGTAAATAATAAAATATGGCAATTTCTTCTTCTTCCCACCAATAATCAAAGTGTGTTGATAACATGTATGACTTTTGTTGCCACTATTTTGTTACTCAGTATTGTATTAATACACATAATTAGAAGTTTAAACTACCACTCCAAAATATCAAACTCAATTATGTGAGATTAAGTTAATTTTCGGATTAGGTAATTAGAGGGTAAAACTATTCTTAATCTCGAATTCAAAAAGTTGCCCTAAATGACAAACCTATATGTATAGTTGCCTTAATAAAGAAAGGCCCCAACTAATTATTTTTTTTAATTCGATTTTTTTGTATATTTCGATAGAAGAACCTTTAATTAATCAAAAAAATTCAAAAATGTAGGACTTTACTATATTAAAGTAGCTACATGTCCTTAAAATTTTTAATTTTTTTTTATTAAAATCATACTTTGAAATTTATTTGCTTGTGGTTTAGCCCGGTCCATATACGTACCCCATTGGCGCTTAAACCAAATCATCAGTAGACTTCAACCACAAATTTTGAACAGTCACAAACCTCTTACTTTATGCACAGACTTTCAAAAACTATATGAGAATTCATAGAATAATAATATTTTTGAAAATCACAAAGACAAAATAAGTTTGGTAGGCTTTGAAACTCATACAAAACCCAGCAAATAATTTATATTCGATATGAATCTATTTTATTTTTCTACACCTTCAACATCATACTGCACAGAAAAAAGTATTCACCAATTAATATATTCAATTAAGAATTTAATTGTATTAATTAAATTTTTAATTGTATTAATCAATTTGAGTGGAAAAACTTAATTGATATTATCAAATTGTTTATAGGTGAAAATATAATTAATTTTTTAACTGATAATACAAATATTTTAATTAATATTACAAAATCATTCATATTATTTTTTTGTGTGTGTGCATACTTTAAGGTGAGACAAATGCTCCTTGAGTGTAGGTGTTAAAAAAATCAAATTGACGCCTTGAGGCATGTGAAGTTTTTGGAGAAACTTTTTTTTTTATGTAAGCGGTAAAAATATGAAATTTTTCACTTTCTTAAAATGTTTATATATATAAAATTTTTATTTATTTATTATTTATATTTATTTATACATACTAATTTGTAAAAGCTTCCTTTGGAATAATGTTAGTCTTATCAGTAAATTACAAGTTATACTGGAAACAACTGAAAACACTTACTCACATTCAAAAAGAAAAAAGTTTTAAGATTTACTACAGGATGACACTCCAAGTCTGTTGTTTATATTAATGGAATTATAGGCTTCCACACTAAAGTTAGTTTCTTTATTTAAAAAAAAAATTACACACAGTAGTAATCAAGATGTAGTTCCAAAATACGAGTATCATTAATTATTAAAAAAAAGCAAGAAACTAGTTTCAATGCACGCAACAAATGAAAACAAACTTAAACTGTAATTTTGTCTTGTATATATTTAAATTTAAACAAAAGAAAATTTATTTTGTCAACACTTTTATTTTTAATTTAATGCATTTCTTTGTACGAGTAAAACAGACAAATTCAGTTTATGTGTCAAAGTCTTGAAGTGACAACAGCGATAATTTGTGCCAATAGCAAATAACCTGCATAACAAAGCAAAAAAAAATAAAATAAAATAAAATAAATAAAAATGCTAAACGCTATTGTGTGTGTGTGTGCATGTATTTTCTTTTTCATTTCGTTTTTGGCGGTTAAAAGTGAAAATAGGAAGTTACATATGCAGCAACTGCACCAACTAAAGTAATTAACCATAGTGGCTAATAAAATGAATGAATCTGATGAAAAAGCTACTGCATTTTATTATAGTGTGTCTTCTTCTGACACCCTTTCCACACATTCAAATGTAACTACAAATTAAATTTATATATTTATACATATGTACATACATACATAATGCGATTCTACAAACAGCTGTCTAGTGTGTGGGAAAAAAATTAAGGCATTAATGCAGAATATTCACCTTACACGTCATAGTCAAGTCTTTGTTTTAATTAGAAATAAACTTTTATTGTTTATTAATGAAAATAAAGATAAAAAGTACATTTACTTTAGTAACTCCTAATTATCACACTTAAAAAAATAAGCAAACATCACGCATTTCGCTTTTAAAAATAGTTGTCTACTTGCTATGACGTCATCAAAGACCACAACTACTTGCATATTCTAGAAACTGCTTGAGATATTTATCTGTTGGCAAGTTAAAATAAAATATTAGTTCAGATTTATTTTTAATACAACTAATTCTAATTCTAATATTATTTTGTGAAATTTGATTTAATTTTTTTAACTTTCTATTCTATATTTCCTATTGTCTATTATTTCTTGATTAGGGTTCGTAAACTATGTTCTAAATCGAAAAAGGAGTGCCTTAACTTTTTATTTATTACATTTTATGTAGATAGACTGTTGGATGTGAGACTTTATACAATTTTTTCGCCATAAGCTGGCATTGTTGTCCATTGTTGGCTTCAAAATTATTGTCAAATTCTTGTACAAGTTGCATGGTTTTTTGTTTGAGGTTTCTCTGCTCAGGTTAAATTTGTTGCCTGCTCTAAGGGGAGTTTGTTTGGAAACCCTTTCCGAAAGACTAGAATCTTTGAATTTGACGAGCTTACTTGGAGTGGCACCACAAATTATCTCATCTTTAAGATGAAATTGGTCCAAGAGCTTCTTAGTGTCAATCTGATCATGCCTCAGGGGGATTTCTTGGGAGATTACGGGTATGGAAATCCCGGGGAACCCAGCAGGGGTAATTTGGCATTTTCTTTTTGGCCTAACTTTGGCTTTTTACCCATAGAGTTTAAGTGTTACTATCCAATCTCTGGTAACAGAGGAGCGGATGTGCACATATTTATAAAAGGAAGTACATTTGATATATTGCCTGGAACTGCCCTGTAGCTAGTTTCTCGCATCGTAAAATTTCCCGCATGAAACGAGGGAATCGTAACAAAAACAGTGTAAATTGAAACACAAAATGGCTTTTCTCGCCTAAGCGTTTCTGTATATTTACTTTTCGAGAACTATCTGTCATTTGAATAAATATCCAGTAATTATTGGAAGGATGTGAGAAAAAGTGTTTCTGTAACAATATTTCGTGAAAAGTTTCTCGCAAGAACTGTCAAAACAACTCACACTTTAAATTGGTGCGAGAACAACCAAATTTGCACAAAAGCATTCGAATTTTTGAATTTGTGTGTGAAAATATGAAAAATACGTTAGTTGAAAAGATATGCAATGAATTGTTGTACTAAAATTATTATTAACGACTCGATATGATTATGTTATTTTGGAATATTTTTTCTATAATTTTCTTATGCAGAGACATTTGATAAAAAAAACTTATTTCAATCATTTTGCATTTACTCTATATTCATAATCTTTATTTTATTTTCTTTTTCCTGTAAAGTATTTCCTTGTTTAGGGTTCCGTACACCAAACGTGAAAAAAGGAACCCTATTGTTTTCGCTACGCTGTCCGTCTGTCCGTCACACGGTATTTTCTCAGGAACCGTAAGAGCTACGGACCTGAAATTCGGACAGAGTATGTAGAACCTTGGCCACTACAACAACAAATATATGAGAATTAGAAATTAAGCGAGCGACGAAAAATGTTAAAATCTCATGTAATATGCATACAAATTTGTAAAATTAGTGTATCTTTATATAGACTACAACAATAAACATTAAAAGATTAAAAAATTTAAATTAAAGGGTGGTCCATCAGTTAATTCAATTTTTTTGTAATACTATACTATAATACGATTACTATGTAATTTTGACAACTTGCTATACCTTGGAGACCGTAAGAGGTAAACTCTTGAAATTTTCAAAAACGGTAAAACTAAAAAATCCGAAAATTATAAAATCGCCAAAAAATTAAAAATAAATCGCCAAATCAAAAAAACCGACATAATTAAAAAAAAATTCTAGCACTAAAATAAATCGAAAAAATCGTTTAAATGAAAAAAATTGCCAATATGAAAAAAACGCCAAAGACCGAAAAAAATCGCCAAAACGCGAAAAATGCGCCAAAACCAAAATAATTGTTTATAAGAAAAAAAAATCGCCAAAATGAAAAAAAATCGCCAAAATTAAAAAAAATCGTCAAAACGAAAAAAATTGCAAAAACTAAAAAAATCGCCAAAACCAAAAAAAAAATCACCTATATGAAAAAAACGCCAAAATTAAAAAAAAATCGCCAAAATAAAAAAAACGCCAAAATAATAAAAATTGCCAAAATTAAAAAAACTTCAAAAACCCAAAAAAAATCGCCAAAACGTGAAAAAAGTGCCAAAACTCAGAAAGCGCCAATAAATTCAAAAAACCCCCAAACTAAAAAAAACGCTCAAAACCGAAAAACCCCAAAAACTAAAAAAATGCCAAATCTATAGTTTATATTGTTCGTATTGAATTACATATCTCGTGCCCGTACGGAACCCTTAGTGCGCGGGTCAAAGTCGCACTTCACTGAATTTATTTTGTAGTTGAAATAATATTTTTATGACATTTTGTTTTCATTTGATTACTGGAAATATCCCAGTAAAAAAAGAATCAGGGTTGTCTGCTCTCGCATTCAAATACAGAAAAACTCTTTTTTCTCGCTTATCGAGAAACGATGGAATTTTGTATATCACATTTAATGTGAGAAATTTCACGATGCGAGAAATACAGAAACGAGCTACTGAGTTCACAAGACGATAGAGAAGAAGCCGTTTGTAGTACTGGTGGTACTGGTACCATGAGTGGCGGTGGCCCGACAACCGAGCTATTCTAGTAGTTGGATGGGAGTAAGGTGTCGACGTGATCCTTTAGTAAAAGGCCAACTTCGTCTAACTCAACGAGTATTACGGGATTGTGTTGGCTCAGACATTCTAAATGGTGAAAACTCTTTTTGGATACCTCGCTGTGGGTGTGAACAATTACACTTGCAGCGTGTGATCATGGAGAGTCGCACCCGGCGGCTATGGTTGCTACCAAAAACGCTGGGAGAATAGTATTGGCCTGCTACTGTTAAATAAATCTTAGTAATTGGGTGATGTTGCCATGCAACATAAGCAGCTTTGACAATGTTTTAGCAGCAAAATCCTAGAGAGCTCTTTATACCCCAGCAAGGTACTTGTTTGTAGTACAGGGTTAACTATTCTCAAAGATTGCAACCAATGTTTTATTGGTAAGTCATATGGTGCTTTCTAAGGGTGCGTGTGGGTGATGGTTGGACGTTTACCTTCATTCGTCGTTTACACAACCGTTGCTCACGTTAATCTTAAACACATCTATCAATCTCATAAAGACGCTCATGTGCATGGTCATAGCACACCTTACTGACTAGGTTTGGTTAAGTAAGGAAGGGTGGTATTGCAATACACTTCCATTCGGAGACCCACTTGGTTCCATTGTGATTCCCTTTCCTTATTAGTAACCTTTAGTAAAAATTTTAACCCCCAATTAAACCCAGAGTAACCCATATTATCTGTCACTAAGCCAGTGCATTCCTATGATGAAGCACCTGATATCATCCAGCTTACATTTTGCGGTATCACTAATGCCCTCATGGAAACCTCTGTTCAGAAATCTAGGCCTATGGCTTGGCAGCTTTGGGTATTGGCAGATATTATGTTTAATGGCTTCTGATTTATTTTTCTTCACTCTTGCGTCATCTTCCTATTCATATCCAGTAGTAGTTTAGATCTTCCTGAGTGAAGTTTTTTTCAAGACTCTACAATCTACCCTACTTTCACATGAGTGGTTTGTTCTGGTGACAACCCAATTTCTGAGTTTCTGTTGTGGCCAGGAACCCAAAATAGTCCTATGCTTTATTTATCCATAAGCAAGTTGCGGGCTTTAATAGTGTAACTAACTAGTTTCGATTTGACATTGTAACCTTTTAAAACTTTACGTACAGCCTGACTGTTAATAAAGAAGGTTTTCTGCTCTCCTTCAGCCACATTTCTGCGTGATCCTGAGTATTGACAAGATATCAGCTTGGAAACCACTGCATTCAGTTGGCTGTCTGAAAAACTATGAATGTTCGTTTCGCATCTGTGCCTTCCCCAACTTTTGGCCCATCTGCAAAGACCGCACTACCTTCATACAACTTATCAGGTTTTCCCCAAGATTTCCTGTTCTTAATTACCTGTAAGGCTGTTCTACTAAAACAAATCTCAATGACCTCATTTTAGGTGAACCCAGAGGTTATGTCACTCCGACCACTGAAACTGATTTTATTTAAGATTAATATGTTACCTATGACTCCAGATATCATCAAACCTGCTTCAACGAACATCAGAACACTTTTAATTGCCGTTCTCACCACAAAATTATTTATAGGAAGCAGGTGAATAATAACGTCCAAGGTAGCTTAGTGTATAGTCCTCTGAGCACATGTAAATTCCAGAGATGTGCACCTCTGAACCTAAGCAAGTGATCTCCCACTAAATCCAGCTCACTATCTACAGTCGGATATCCCAGTTCCTTCTTATGATGTTCCTGAATGCACGCTTAGTATTGAGCTATTTCCTGGATGTTTATTTTCCAACAAGGTTTGCTATATAGTCCTTTACATGATTTAAACGATAGTGAGAAACAAAATTTTGATTTAAACGATAGTGAGAAACAAAATTTGAGTAGCAATTTCAGTAATTAAAACTTCTTCCGTTTGCTCTCCACTTATGAACGGTCATTGTGAGATTGAGATTCTTGATTCTAAATCGATTTTAATCTCGTCCTGGCTTCCATTTTTTCCATGTCATCTTTATGATCAAGTAGCTTTACCAGTGGCACACGTTCGGTAGGCATAAATATTAAAAGAGGGGGATTAAGACAAAGTGAGCAGAATAGGGAAATATATATGGAGAAACAGAACGGAAGAAAACGAAATTGCAAGAGAAGGAGAGAGAGGGAAAGGGATGTATATGTATGCACGCAGGGAGAAAATTTAGTGGGGAGAGAGAGAGACAAAGCCATAGACATAAAACTCGAGAAAGAGATAGCAAATAAAGACAGCAATAGAGAGGTAGAGCGAAATAAAATACATCGCTATAGCAAGAGAGAGAAAGAAATATAGAATGACCAAGAGGTAGAGAAGATATTTAGAGATAGAGAGATATGTTTCAGATTATACTGAGCAACTGCCATTACGGCCTTATCTCACGGGTGGTCTAAGCACCATGTGTAGGTAGGACGCCAAAACATCTCTTCCATGCACCCTTAAGAATGAACTATGTGCCCACTCCACAAGGCGCCTAGGTTGCAATCTTCGATCATGGTAGTTATCAGTGTACTATATCTGCACCATGCTGAGGTACTTTAAGCTACCTGAAGTCATAGCAGCTTCTATTGTATGGCAACAGCACCTAGAATAGTGTTTGGCTGACTGCGTCAAAACAACCGCTAGCATTGATTTGACACTGGTAAACCAAGTTTTCCAGCGTTTTTGGTGACAACCAGCAACCACCAAGAATTTGTTTACAGTCACAGCGAGGTCACACTCACAGTGCCTACTCCACACAGCGCGAAATCAACCTTTTAGGAAAGGATCTTTACTACCGCCACATACATTCAAACTCCTAGAGCAGCTCGGCTGTCGGGCAACCGGCACTCGTAACACCAAAGACAAGCAGCTGCTGATGCCTCAAAGATGCACTACAAGGGCTTCACTTATATCGTGTTTTGAACTCAGAGAAAATCCAGAAAATCCATGCACTGGATTGACATCAATAGACCTGTTTTCCTTTTATAAGTATGTGCACATCCTTTGCTCTGTTGCATAAGTTTTATGGGTAATGTACCAAAGGTACGCCAACAGAGAAAGCCCTGAGATTGTCAACACCCGTAGTCAAAAACAGACTGCCCTGGGTAGAGATAGAAAGAGGTAAATTTAGATAAAAAGAGTAGCAGAGAGTTCGTGGTTCCCGAGCCCGCTCTTGTTCATTTATATTCATTCTCGTTGCCCTGCCATCTAACTATATCCTGGGGCAAATGCTTATGTGCTTGATTTAAGCAAGGAAATTGAAGTGGTCCAGCATACATTGGCTCTTTATAGTTCTGTAAAAAGTGGGCTTTAGATTTTGAATTTTTCAGATCGCATGTTCCTATCCCAAATCTTTTTGATAGTAGAATAAAAATACATCAGAAACAGGTCTTTCGATAATTTTTTGAAGCGTCCATATTTGATACTTTAAAAAATTAATTAATACTAATTTAAATGTTATCTAAATCGTCCTGGTGAGAAAGTAGGGTATACAACGCCAAGCGTGATTAAAACATTGTTAGCAAAACATGTTTATTTAAACTTTACATTTCATTCATACATATTTCGACTTGTTTGTATTTATTATATTTATTATACCTTCTATGCTCACATTATATTTAATTTATGGGCTTATTTCTTTTATACAGTAAATACTTAAAATGCTACATATAGAAATTATTCAATTGGTGTTGATTTGGCTGGTTGAATGGCTGTGGAAGTACTTGCACACATTTAACAAAGTCTTGTTACGAATTCATGTAAGAAATACTTGTTTATTGATTTTAACTGTTTTTTTTGTAAATATCGCTCATTTACTCAAAGAACATCATAACTCAAATAAACCAGTTTGCCAGAAAATGAGTTTGAAGTTTAAAATTTACACACAACTTAATTAATGGTGAAACAAAATTTTATTTTTCTACCAAGAGTTGAATAAACAAGATATTTTTATGAAATTTTTACACAATACGAAGAACATTATGAGGATTAGTTTTGCATCACTAGCTTGAAAAAAAAATAGATTTCTTGATTTATGACGTTCTTTGAGTAAGTGAGCGATATTGATTTTTTTCATTCGTGTTTATTTATTTTTCTTTTGTTAGCATTTTAATGTCTATATTAATCCACAAATATTTATCAATGAGTGCGTAAGCCTTGTCGTTATTTAAAACATACATTATTATACGAAAGTAATGGTTTTCAAATATTTGCCTTATTAAAATTAATGGCGGAGGAAATGTTGCAACAAAATGAATAAGCATATTGATGCGCTTTGAAATAAATGCCTCAGCTAAATAATAAAACAAATTAAAAACATATACAAAACTAAAATAATTTTTTTATTTATAAGGAGAGCAGTTTAGGCGAAAGCCAATTTTAAAATTTGTACGCGTATGCTATACCCTTTTAAGATACGCTAAGTCTTAATTCAGCTGTGCGAAAGACAGAGAGAGGAATACTATCTCTTTCTGTCTTTTTTCCAGCTGAATTAAGACTTTGCAAAGTAAAATTTCCGTGTCTAAAAGGACTATAATATTAGCTTGTGTTTCAGCGATATTTCAGCAATAAGTCCAGTAGCTCATCCAAATTAAAATTAGGATACTAACTAAAAAAGGTGTATGTCAAGATTGCAGTGTCAAGTCTGTACTTTAATAAAGCATAATCATAATTCAAATACTGCACGCAAAGAAAAGATGTGGTTGTAGAATGGTTGAGAAAACAATATTATGTTCTCAGAAACAAATCTGTGGTCGTTGAAAACAAGTTATTGTTATTTTAAACATGCATTTTGTTACGGTAAGCAAATTGATGTTTGAATTAAATAATTACATTATTATATTCATAAAAAAGTGTGATATGGTTAGAGTTTAACAATATAGTTTTGTTAAAAATTTATCACTGCAACATAATTTTTATTATTATTTAAAAAAAAATATAATGGTAATAACAATATAATGTTATCCAAACCCATACTATTTTAAGTTCTTAAAAAAATCTTTTTCAGAAACATCTTCTGTCAGTTCAGTGTTTTGTTTGTAAGCTATCGGTATTACATGCATCGTGTTAAATAAATAGATTAAGTGCAAACAAACAAAAGGGTAGATAAATAAAAACATATACATGTAAATACGTACATATGTTTATCTGTTTATACAGACGTGTCTGTATTTCGAGTATACACATATATGTAAGTGTACGTTTCTATATATACATTTAATTTCAATAACATTAGTTTATTTTTATTTCGAATTTAACGCACATCTGTTTTAGACAAAAGATCTAGCAATAAATATATGATTGAAAAACAAAATGTTATTATTATATTAAATAATACTGTTGTCGTATTTAACAATATTACTATAATATAAGAACATGGTATGGTGAGTCTCAATTATATTTTAGTCACATCTAACAATAGTGTTGTCATATTTGATAATATTATTATTTACTCAGATAATAATATTATTAAAAGTTTGCTTTCCTATTGACAATAATATGATTTAACTACAACCATATAATTCAATCATAGTATGTTGCTGTTTGATTATGGTTACCTCAAACATATTTTTTCTTTGCGTGTGCGTTCTTATTATGAATGGTGCGGAATAATTCGTAATGTTGTATTTTCAATCGCTTGTACAACCACTTTTCAATATCTTTATTGAGTTGTATATAAACCTTTAGTTTTAATTAAATTAACTTTTATGAGTTATGACTATGTTGCAATAAAGGAGCGATATTTAGTTAAATTGTTATTTCGAATTTATTAATCATTGATGCATATCAATTTCATATAAATAGTTTCTATATATGTCCTTATATACATTATTACTAATAAGTAGTTACAATGAAGTTATTATTGCAAGTAAGGTCATATTTTATTGTATACACATACCATGTGCCATCTGCAATTCTCATTTAGTTAATAATATCATTTGCACAATTATGGTTTTGACACATTTCAAATAAATTCAATAAAGTAAGATTTTGTGAATAACCATTAGCCAAATAACTCATATGCTCTGCACTTCTAATCAAAAAAACGGCATTCAAGAAAGACATCGTCGCTGTTATTCCAACTTCCCTTACCAATAGTTAGAGATGGCAAATCTTATCGGGCAGATAAATATTTATTGATTATAATAAGTTAACTTTGACCTAAAAGTGACCGGTTAACGAATGCAAAACTTATGCTGCCGGCAAATTTTTAAGTGAACTTTGAACTGTGATTTTCCCTTTCAAAAATGTAATGGTGTGTATTCCGAAATCGGAACTGAACGAAACTAAGAACTTGTTAGTTATAGCCCAGTAAAAAATAAAAATGTAAGAAAGCGCACATTACTTCGTTTTAAAATACGAGCTTGTTAAAAAGCAGTGAACGTCTATGAAGCAAACTACAGGAAAAAAGTAATTTAATAGTGAGCAAAAATGTAATGCTCCAAACCGAGAACTCGCCATACAAAAATCTGCAGCAAATATCAGCAGGTTTGTCAGCGCTACTTTTATTTTATAATCGTAAAAACCTGCTTTTTTGAAGCACAATGTCTGCTAGGAGATCTTATTCACAACTCATAACTATATCGCAGCAACTTCTTTCAGCTGGTAAACGAACTTAAACCCTGCATATTGGTATATAGAGAACATAAAATATAGATAATATGTAACACGAAAAATACTGTAATTAATTAAATCGCATATGAAGCTATTGAAAAACAATTTTTATTATTTAAAAAATTCACATGAATTTATATGAGATGAGATTTATATATATATAATCTAACTAGATGTCAAAAAATGTAAGAGTAAATGGCATATATGCACTATTGTTATAGGAATTGCTGCTGAACCGTTGATAAGGTACTATTTGTTGCAGTATTAAATTTTAAATTTCTGCTTAAACTTCTGCCGATATCGAAGACCACAGTAGTGTGAAGGCTTTCGGTCTGATTTGCTAATCTAAGTTTCTTTAATAATAGTCAAGCTATTTATTTTTCACTTTTCTATTGTGGAGCTGGTATTAAAGTATTAAATACCTAAAAGAAATCATTTAATCTGTTATGGAAAATGTTATAAAATAAATTGCAAGTTAAAATTATAATATTTTAAAATCAATTAGTTACCTTTTACCAGCAGACGTTAACTCTTAATAATAAAGATTTAAAAAATTTTTGAAGCAAATAAATTTGCATTGCAACTGGTAACGAATGTTTTAGTAAAAAACAGATGCTGTTGTGAATTGTTATTACAAAACTTTAGCGTTTGTTTTTGTTGTTTTTATTTTTAATAAAATGCCACTTCTTTTTTTCTGAATTTATTATTTATGTTTTATTTATGCATTTACTTAAAACATTCAGTTGTACAACGTTTACTGAAAGTTTGGGATTCAAAAACTGTTCTAGAACTTGTGCATTTCAAGATTCCGCAATCCTCAGATTGGTTTATAAACCAACAAAAAATAAATATTTTTAAATTAGAAAAGTAAAATATTGCAAAGTGCGAGTAAAATAATTTACAATTTTCTATAAAGCTCTCTTAATATCATTGAGTAAACAGAATATCAGAAGTTTTATACTTTTTTTTTCACATGCATTCCAACAGCAACAATAAAAATGTTAATTTAAATTATTTGCGTTGAAACTTATATTATGCTTTAATTAATTTTAAACCAAAATTTATTACATGAAAATGGTATCATCAGTTAATTTGTAAAATTATTTCATTAGCACAGGCGAGAGCATTATTTTATTATCTCAATGAAAACAGCACCCATAAACTAACTAAGAAAAAAAACAAATGTCACCAAAGCCAAAATAAACATCAACGAGGTTTTATTTTTGAACCAGTTTTTCTTTTAAGTGCAAAACATCAATTCTACCATCAAGTCACCCCCTGCCCTGCGTCGACCACATTAAACGTTCGTTTTAGTTTGAATTACAAACAAAAAACTTGCCTTACAATACTCTGCGCTGAACTTTATTTAAATGTCATTTAGAGAGCGTCTTAAATTAATGTTTTTTTTTTGTTACATTGCAAACACATAAGTTTATCTTCAGCAAAATTCAGTCACATGAATCAGATATTTAATGTCTAAATCCTCTTGAAAAATAATAATAATCAAAAAAAAAAAAAAAATTACATTCAAAAAAGCATTCGAAAAAACGAACTTAAAGACGATTTGAACAATCAGATTTATATTTTAATTTGAAATTTATTTGCTGGTGGTTCAGCTTGGTCTATATGCATTTAATTGTTGCTGTAACAAATCATCAGTAGACTTCAAACACACATTTTGAATAGTCACAAACCTCTTATCTTATGCACAGACTTTCAAGAACTATTTGAGAATTCACAAATAATAATATTTGACTATTCAAAATGTGTGGTTGAAGTCTACTGATGATTTGTTACAGCAACAATGAAATGCATATAGACCAAGCTGAACCACCAGCAAATAAATTTCGAATTAGAATATGGTTATGACAATATGTCGAATAATAAATTTCTTAAATCAGATTTATAGTTACAAAAAAATTATACATACATTTTAAAACAATTTTGTATGCAGATTTATAAATTAGATTAAAAAAAATTTAAAAGTTGTAGTTTTTTGTTTTTGAATCTATCGTTCGCATTTAGGGGAACAGGTCATAAAACTCTTTTTGAATGTTATAAATATATCGGACAGCATTTTGATTACCAGCCTTAACAATTATTTGATTATTATTATTATTTATACTCGTATTGATTTATTTATACAATATAACTGATAAAATATGTTTTTCACTTCAATTAAAGTAAAATAAATAAATAAAATAAAATATTAAATTAAAACAAGTAGGAGAGCTATATTCCGGCGTGCCAAATCTTATATACCCTTCACTGAAGTATGTAAGGATCAGTGATCGGCATGCTGACTCATTTTATATATAAATGCGTACACATAGTTTAAACTCAACTACTCTGATATACGCACACTCACAATGAGATTGGTTTATAAATAAGTTGAAATAAATAGGAATGCGACGTTGGCATTCATATTCATACCACACTAACACCTCAGTTTGTTTTCTAATTTCAGGAAAATACTTATACTACTCACATTGATTTAGCTCATTTAACTCAGGTATATATGTTTATTTAAGGCTTAGTAATTAGACAGTTTGAAAATAATACACAATAGTAGTAAATAGGGTTGTTTTTCCATTCCAGCAAAACAAAAATAAGAAACAGAGGAACAAGCACACAACCTCATAATGAGAACTTTAATGTTCATATGCGAAGTTCGCACTGTGAGTCATACTTATTTATTTTGCATCGTCCATATGCATTGAGTTAAGGAGAGTCGAAATGAACAACGTCATAAATGTTGCTATGTATGAGTTCTTTGCGTGCGCACTTCAAACTTTAGAGTGAATCATTGCATAAGTAGGAGTGCGCATAAATACAAGAAATTATAAGGCATGATTTAACTCTACTCACTTTTTCACTACTGATTGCTATTCTCTGATATGGATTATATACATACATACTAGTAATGTAACGAATGTTAATTTTTGATATACGCGAATACGAATACAATCAAACCCTGCAACTAAATGTTTTTTTTATTCTGATTTTTAATACTAACGCCTTTGTTTCTTTCATATAGAAAATATGTATTTTATTAACAGAGCAAAAACTAGTTATATTTAGTTAATTTAATTAATCAAAAAAATTTCAGGTTTCCCAGCTCTGGAGCTGGGCTTTATATTTTTCTAATTTTGTATGCAGAACTTTTCAACAGTTTTTTTTTAATTTTAAAGAGAAAATTTAAATTAAACTGGTTACTTTTATATAAAAAAAAATTAAATTATCCAACCCTGGAATCATCATTTTAGATTTTACTGGTTTCTTTGAACAAAGTATTTCTTTCTTAACATTAAATATGTTTAATTTACAAAGAAAAACGATTTCTACAAAAGAAAAATCTATTTTCCAAACCTGGAATCATGTTTTTGATTTATTTTGATTTTTAATACTAATTTCGAATTAAAAAGTGCAATATAAAATAGGTTTAAGTTGCAAAAATACATAAATTAGTTTCAGCTAGTTACTTTTATAGGGCAAATAAAAGTTTAAATTTTACAGCTCAACAAAAGCAAAGCATATTTTTTTTAAGAAAACTTAATAATATAACTGACCTCAGGAATTTGACCTGTAAAATGCCAAATGCATTAGAGCAAAAGTTGTTTACTAACACACTAACCCCCAAAAGCCAAACTAAACCAACAAATTACTACAATAGTAATACAGCAACTACAATGTATTATTCACTTTCGAATTATCTATTTGCAACGTGAGAGAGTAAACAATTTAAGCGGCCTGTTTAATAAAAAGACAGTAACAAAACTGAATACCTTTCTTTGGTTAATTTGTCAGGAAAAGAAAATACGAGTAATTGCAACAACAAGAGCAGGAGTTACATATTTGATTTGATTTCACGACAAACTATCAGACTTAAGTAACTGCAACTAAATAAATAGATAATACGAGTGGTACTCCACACGTAATAACAATTCAGCATGACTAATCTTTTCCATAATTTCTTCTTCCAGTCTGCACCAGTTGGAGGTGTGAGTGCGAAAGGATCAGTGTTGCCGATTTCTGTATAACTAAAAAAAAACTTAACTTAACTTACAATTGAAAAAATATAAAAAAACTGTAATACGAGTATATATTTTACCACTTTATTGTGAATAAATTCAGAATTAATGGAATGATTTTTAATAAATGTGTCTCATTTTATTTATAACATATGAAGGTATCACAATTAATAATAATATATAAAATTTTCCCCAATTTAAAATTGTAATGAGTCTTTTAAAAAACGATTTTTTCATTTTTTTCAAAAAATTTATTTTATTGTATAAAACTTTCGGAAAATCTCCGAAACTATAAGACTGTTAAAAAATTATTCATGACGTAATTTAGAGGTCAATTTATTTTCTAGCCTTCTGTGTTTTTTTACTTGATCAAAGAACTGATTCTCAAGTAAATGCAAATCCTCACAAAAACATAAATGTGAAAAAATGCAAAGTTTCTTTCCAAAATTTCGGCCATCAAAAGTAGTGAGATAAAAATATTGAACAAGTTCGTGCTTGGTACAATACCTTTCACTGCAATTTGGTAATTTGGTATAATTGCATTATATAATTTTGTAATCGTAAGGGTGTTATATAATTTCTAGATAATCTGTAGTATATGAAATATGAGGCTTAAATTGTATGGGCGTGTTAACGCCCACTTTTTCAACAAAAATTTATAGCCTTGTATTACTGCAACATGTATGCCACATTTCAATAAAATCGCTTGATTTTATCGCATTAGGTTTGTTTTTTTAAATTCTGAGCTTTATGGGCGCAGCCCCGCCCTCCTACGTAAAATTTTTGGGTTTTCAGATTTTTCTAGTAATTTGCTAATCTATTACTCGTTTTTCAAATTTCAAAATACTAGCGCCAGCTTTTATTTTCTTTTCTTATGGGCGTGTTCCCGCCTACTTTTTTAAATCCAGTATTTGCTTTGGCTAGTGTTTATCTTTCCTGTTTAGTTTCGTTGAAAACCGATAATATTAATTACATAAATAGTACATTTAAATGTGCTGACCGGAAGTACATGAAATAGGAGGATTAAACTTTATGGGCGTGTTAGCGCCCACTGTTTTTAACAAAATTTTATAACTTTGCATTATTGTATCATGTGCCAAATTTCAATAAAATCACTTGAGTTAAACGCCTAAAACACATATCATTTTTATTTCTGAGCTTTATGGGCATAGTCCCGGACCCTTGGTAAAAACTTTCAGGTTTTCAGATTTTTGTAGGTGATTACTCACAAAGTTCTACTTGTGCACCAAAATCCAGCTGCCTAGCGCAGATTTTAATTTTTGTAGGCGTAGCCCCGCCCCCTGGTTAAAATTTTAGGGTTTTCAGATTTTTTTAGTTTATCGCTCACCTAGATCTAATCGTGTACCAAATTTCAGATCTCTAGCTATAGCGGAAGTGCTTCATCAATTTGATGAGTGTGTCAGTGTGGTCAGTGGTCAGTGAATATTTCTTAAAATATGCACTTTTTGCACCTCTATATCTCAGAAACTTATTGTTCTAAAATTTTCAAACTTCGCATATGAAGTAACATGGATTTATTCTGATTATGAATTAAATTTTAGAATTTTACGAAGGCGGGGGAAAAAGTTATCAGGGGGGTAAAAACAACTCGAGTGGCTTCCTGTAAATATACACACTGCGTGCATTGGCCGGAACTTGGCCTGTGTAATTATACTTGTTGAGCTGCGTAATTATACTTGGTTTATTTTATGCACATACACGGTGTCACACGGTCTCACGCACGGGATTAGTAAAAAATACATAAAGTCTCAGTTAGCCGACTGTAAGTAGGGATGAAACAATATCACTCAGGTATCGATACTTTTACTTGATGCGGCATCGGTTCAGAAGTATCGATACACACTCAGTTTTGAAAAAAACAACGATATTTACTTGTATCGGTCAAGTTTTTAACATGATTTAAAGTAGTGAAAACAAAATTAAATACGCACCAAACCAAATGCTCCTAACTCGTAAAGAATTCTTAACGATTAGTCGACAAAATCTTTCGGTTTCGGAAGAGATTAATATAAATATATATATATATATATATATATATATATATATATATAAATTTCTTACAGACGAGTTTTGGTAGAATTTATTTATGAAAATACTCCTTCAACAAACTAATTTTCCTAAATTACAAAAATTTTTAAGTTCAATTTTGCTAAAAACATAGCAAAACAAATTGCCAATAAATTCATTTATCGCCAGTAAAATTTAAATGTCGCCAAATTAAAAACTTAGACGCCAAACAAAGTGGAAAAATCTATACAATTGGGCTGGACAGGAGCAGAAGATATGGTCGAGATGACATTTTAAATGTTTGTGCAAATTCGTGTTGTTGCCACAATAACGCGCACTTTTAAAACAATTTTTGCTGCTCGGAATTTTATTGTTTTATAAAATTTTCATGAACTTACTCTAGATATAAATTAACATTTAACACGCACAAATAAAATTGTGTTAAACTGGCGTCATGATCAACTTTTTTGTAGCCAATAAGAAATGAATATATTTGACCGATACGAGTAGTTTTTACCGATACCTACTTGGTACTCGGTAGTAGAGTATCGATACCAAAAGTACTTGGTTTCTGAGAAAAAGTATTGAGTATTCACTTGTATTTACTCGTATCGTTTCATCCCTAACTGTAATGTAAATTAACTTTAACAGTATGAAACAGCTGATCGATATTGTTATGTGAAAAGTAATGAAAATGTTTATAGAGATGTATTGTAACGTAACCTAATTTTCATATAAAAATATCAATTAGCTGTTTCCTACGTTGCAGTTACATTACATTACAGTCGGCTAACTGATTCTTAACGTGTGATCACTGAATGCTATTCCAGACTATAATACAAGTATTAATACTTTTCACGAAAATTCATCCCTGGTCTTATATTTGTTTTAAAATTAAAAAAAAAAACAATAACAACTCAACATGTCAGAGCTGCATTTTCCACAATAGTATTAATACTTGTATTACAGTCTGAAGCAACCTTAAGCATTTTCGTCATTAACTAATAGTTGGGCAGGTGCAATGCCGATCTCACAGATCAGTAGGTCACAATTGGCGGGTTATCGAAAATTAATAATAACTCAACAAAGATTATAGGACAATATAAAAATAAAAACTTCAGCATAAGAAGGCAAATCTTAGCACCAGGGAAAACAAACGAGTATTCCTTGCATGCCACTGACTCATATTTCTTACATTATAGCAGTATGAAATATTTGAATATGCCCAGTGCAGCTCAAGAACCTGAAGAAATTAAATAATTTTCAATTACTGTAATGAATGAAGAAATATTAGACTTCTGTTTAAAACATAGTCCTGGTTTCGACCTAATAAGTACTATAGCAACTTCCAAGTAAAGTTCTAATTAGTCTTATGAACTCTTCTGCAAACTTTGAATATTTTTCTTTAGCTTACAAGCTTTCTGATACAAAATCAGTTTGGCGATAAATGCCAATGTAATATAATCCTATCTTTGTTACATTTAATGAAAAACGAACAAGTTTTCCTTAAAAGGTCACAAGAGTAGTTTCTACGAAAAACTAATAGCTCTACATCAAATTGGCTTAAAGGAAAGTAGTCTAAAGAAGCTTGACGAAGCTTTTGAATAAAAGCAGGGTCATATTTTCTGCTTTACTTATGAAAGTTGGTCACCACAACGAGCAGAGCTATACAAGAGCTATCTCTACTAGTGTAGAAAATCTTAGCAAGATATCGGAATGAGTTAAGCAATGGAGAGATTATTGCACACGTCATACCAACAGTGGCGAGGAACGCGCCAACATCGATCTCTTGCACATCTTAGAAATCAATTCTAATATGTCTGACAATCGTTTTATAGATCCATAGTACAACCCTGATCGTTTAAACCTTAACGCTGCAGCCACACGTTCAATAAATCACTGCCAATTTCATTACACATACTGTGGGTAGAAATTCCTTGAAATTGATAGCTGTGACACAAATTGATAGTCAATTTCATTTTATAAATTCCACGCAAGGAAAAGAACTCAAATTTGTGGCATCAATCAATGTGTGTTGTGACCAGCTGTTCAAATTGAAAAATAAATTGCCATATAAATGGATAGGTGAGTTTGAGAGCAATCTAGTTTTCAATTTAAAAAGTTTGATTGTGTTAGTTAAAGAAAGTATGAGTGTATTATAAATTGAATGGAATTGAAAGGCAAAAATTTAACGTGTGACCCCCAAGCAGCGTGACCGTTTGTGCTACTAAAGTATCAATTTGCCACTTTTTTACATTCTTGACACTTTTAGTGCCACTTTTTAAAATGAGCTAAATCTGCTACTTTTTATTATACTTTGACACTTTTTTACCTTTTTTAGAAATTCCATCACTTTATTTATTTTTTTTCGCAGCAATCTGCTTGTATAAGCATAATTTCTTATGACAGATTATTTTTTTATCTCAACTTATACGAAAGCTGAACTGTTTGCATCAAAGTTTGAGTTGATTAAAAGAAATAATCAACTGTCTCTGATTTTGCTGCTAAATTTTCAAACCCAATAAAATTTTTAATGAATATTCCTCTGACTGAATTAGATATGTGAATAAAAATCAACTTCGAGATGCACGGATTGTAAGATTATATACATACATTACACCGACTCACTGAAAAAAAGTTTTTGTAACCCCTCCCAAATCAAAGATCGGTCTTTTTTGAAAGATTTTTTCAAGCCGTTTCCAATGGTGTATTGAACTTAACCATCAGCAATACGTTATTTCAAGCATACAACGATTTTTTAAGCATTTCCATAGCAGGTGCTACTTGTATTAACAAAAATTCAATTATTTTTTAAGGATTATTAGATTTGAGTCGTGATTAATTTACATAATAATGTTAATAGTTCTTTTGCGAAAACTATTAACAGAAATAAATTACCAATGACCAAAATAAAAAAATACTTAAAAAATAATATAATTTAATAGAAATAATCAGTACACTTTCGTAAAAAAAGAATTCCGCGGTATATCTGCTATTTTTACTGTGAAATAATCAAAATCAAATTCCGTATAAAGAAATGGTTTTTGCCTTATTTTCCATAATTTAACTGTAATTCAAACTACGAAAACTTTTAGCATTGAGTCAAAATAAGGTTGGATTATAAGAAAAAAAAAACATACTGTCAGTTTATAGAAGACATGTTATAATTCTCGTCTGCCTATAAATATTTGATTTTAGTCATTGTTAACTTTTTTCTGTTATAGAATTATAGAATTTTTACGTGGAATAATTGTACCAAAACCAAAACAAAACGAAGTTTTTGACATTCGTCAGCTTTAAGCCACATAGAGCAAAAAATTATCAGCTGGAGTAGCACTGCCACCTGGTTATATACACCTTGGTATGTGATTCTGGTTATAGGAGCAAAGCACTTTATGTATGTAGCTTTATAATGTTAATAATGATCACTTGCTAAACGTTATTGCTAACAAATGAAACCAGAATAAATGTGGTTATGTTTTCGTTAAATCGGCATTTGCACCAAATAAATATGAGTGTTGTTTTTATATATATATTTTTCTTCCCATGTCAAATAAATATATTACGTTATTTCTTATTCATGAATTGTTATTTACAGCCTGTTTCACAATGTCGAATGAAAACCTAAGCGAAAGAAGGCTAGTCACTCGATATGAAGTAAATTTGGGTTTCACGAAATCATGTTCGTTCGTTCGCTTGAAGTTACGTCTGTCAATTTTTATCTCTTACGAAAAGTAATAGATCGGCATTGCCAAATCAAAAATTTTAGTAAATTTTAGAGATTTTCCGTTAAAATAGCAAAAACTACTACTTAATCGCTTTGAAGTAAATGCAACCATTCATAAAAGCGATCAGCTGTATGTGACGAATATTAAGTAAATTTTTATCAACCATGAAATAAACAAAAGAAACATTAAAAAGTGAAAATTATAAATACATCTATATGTGTTTGTGCATTAATTTACCACTTCTTATTTTTTAAGAACTTTTTTTTGAAATAATTTAAAAACTTTTTTACTCGGCGAATGCAAAACAACAAGTAAGTGAGTTTGACATTTGCGTTCGCAATGTTGACGACACGTTCGATATTGTGAAACCCAAATCTGTATGAAAACACTTACGTTTTCATTCGCATTGTCGTTCGAGTGACTAATCGCAGAACGATAAGATAAAGAAACAGAATTCGTTTTTCGTTCGCTTAGAATGCGAATGAACATGTTTATTCGACATTGTGAAACAGGCTGTTAGTTTTTTATCTATACATTTATAATGGTTTCGTTGTTTCTAAAATATCACTTGTAAATAAAATTAAATCCATAGTAAAATTAATGAAATTAACTCGAAATCGTGTTTATACTTTAAATTTTTGTGCCACTTTTATTTCTTAAATCCCCTTTTTGTGCCATTTTTTGAAATTTCTCAACGGTCACACTGCCCTCAAGTAAGACAGGCTAGTATCCTGGCATTTCCTTAGAGTATATTTACATTTAGTGATTCGCCCCTGCTATGTGAGCGAAGAGACAGTGTTTTGTAGGAGAGAGTTCTAGAGAGGCTTGCAAGCACGAATTAAAAGTCGATAGTCCACCACTACTTCGTTTAGTTTGCCAATTTTTAGATTGTGTGTATATATTGTTGCTGGATTTTAAAGAAAAGGTACGATATTTTTCATTTACACTTACGCAAGACTATTTGCATCAAACACTGAATGCCATGAATGTCTTATTTATGGAAAAAATATATCGAACGAATGAGTAAGGAGCAAAAAGAACTCTGCAATAAAATACCATCGGTGCGAAAGTTTTCGAAGAGACAGTAAAAGAAAATTAAATATATCTTGCAGCAGCAGAAAATGTTAAATTTTCCCGTTTGTTTAAAGTGCAGGTATTGGAAATTGATAAAAACTATAATCATAATTCATTCGTTCCACATACGGTTGCTGGTTATCTGTGACAAGGATTTTGATTTAAACAAAGTAAACATTGTTAAAAAGAAAACAAAAAAGTTAAACTACTGCAAATGTTGTATATTTTTTAGTTGCAAATTATACAAATGTTGTTCACAAGTAAAAATGTCTGTTATCAATTAAACCAGATACTAACAAAACAATGACCCGGTATGGCTACGAGCATGTCGTTAAATTTGATTAAAATGGAAAGAGTGTTTTTACATTTTAAAATTAATTATTAGATAAACAAAGCACTAATTAAACAGTTGAATTGAAAAACTTTATAGAAATTATGAGCAACTTTGTTAATTTTGCTTAGCTTTGAAATTTACAAAAATAAAAAAAATTATCATTCTATTGTGAGGAAGATTACTATGAATTTTGGTTATAACAAACACTGGCTATAGCGAGTTATCGCCTGCTTTATATAATAAAACATTTCTCCGGCCTCATGAGTGTTCAATTAATATTTCAATCAAATTACTACACACAGAAAAAAATACCCATGTAAAATCATGATGCTAAAATTTTTAGTGCAAATCATATTAAATACATTAAAATTTCTATGTTCCCTGGTATTGGTGTTTATTTTAGACTCAAGACAGGATCCCACTATCGCCACAATGTACCGATTTTTATTAGGTCACTGCAATAAAGTCATAAGTAATAAACCAAAATAGCCTTATTTCTCAATTAATTCCAAGATAAAGTCCTTATGGCTCTATTACCAATGCAGTTTGGTACAATTATGTCCTTATATTTCCATCAGTTGAAAAATAAGCCAAATTAAGCTTATAAATTATGATTTTATTTCAGTGAGCAGCCGAAAATTGATACATTAAGCCCATGAATCAAAGAATACAAGATTACGCATTCAGCTTTTGAAAATAATGCTTTTCCTGCGCATGTACGTCACATCACCCGATAAACATAAACAAAATCACACAAACACGTGTATGTGGTATAATTTCTACGTCATTTTGACGTCACACCAGCACACTTAAGTTAACCAACATGCGCAATGCGTAATCTTGTATTCTTTGATTCATGCATTAAGCTGATAGTGTGATCTCAGCTTTTAATCGCACTCATTCAGTCGGTAGTTTTTGATACAAGCCTATGATCAAACACTAGTAATTTAAATGGTTTTGATGAAAGGTTTGTATCAAAAATAGTTGGATCAAACAAGTTTTCTAGTTTATTTTCGCCACAAAACGATGATCAAACCAATGTAATTTAAATGGGTTTGATCATCGGTTAATGGTAGAGTTGTGTCCAACAGCTTTTTATCAACTAATTCGTTCTGTTGGACACAAATCCGGCCAAAAACATCAATGTAAATTAAATGGGTTTGAAATAATTTTTGATTTGAATAGACTTGGATGGAACTCGTTCACTAGTTCATTTTTGACATAAACCTGTGATCAAAACCATGTAATTTAAATTGATCTGATAATTTTTTTGTAGAAAAATGGACTAGTGAACGAGTTCGGCCCAAGTCTACTATGATCAAACTCTTGCAATATAAATGGGTTTAATTTTTACCACAAACCGATGAATAAACGCATTTAGATTACATGGGTTTGATCATATATTTTTGCCAATAATTAACTAGGGAACGAGTTCGAACCAACTATAGTTTATATAAAAACGACAGACTGAACGAGTTCGACCTATGTCTATTGAAAAGGTTTAATCATTGGATTGTGTAAAAAAATGAGCTAGTGCAATAGTTAGACCTAATTCTAGACTAAAAGAGTTGAACGCAACTTTATTACGAGCAAAATGTTCGTACCGCTGGGTAATAGTCTTAAAGCCGGAGATCGCAGGTTCGCAGGCCACTGGGTATTTCTAAGGACAAGCCAAAGTAGCTTCGTAGTCTGTGTGTTTTTATTTTAATTATAACTTTAGCTTCCTATCAATTTGGTGTTAATTGATAGGTTAAATTATGTTGAATTGAAATTAAGTCCATAATGGTATTAATTTAGTTCGTATCTAAATAATATTTAAGATTGTAGTGGCGATGATTTAGAATTCAACTATATACGCATTTTTCTGACGTCTGTGCCAATACACAGAGTTAAAAAATTAATAAAATAAAGTGCTTATATTGGGTGTTTTTTATTGAGGTATAGAACTTTAAGTTTGCATCACTTTTTTAACTGGCGGCCTTTTTGTCAGCTGTCAAGTGACTAATATTTAGTTTGGTTTGCTATTTCATCATGAACAGGTTGACAAAAGAACAACGCTTGCAAATCGTGCAAATTTATTTCGAAAATAATGGTTCAGTTCGTGAAGTTTACCGCAAGCTCCGTCCATTTTATGGTCGACATAATCGTCCATCAGAGCAATTAATTCGGTTAACCATGGATCGTTTTCGCACTACGTTTACTCTATGTAATAATACGCATCCGCAGAGACGTCGAACAGTGCGCACGGAAGAAACAATTGCCGCTGTAGAGCAAAGTGTTGAAGAGGACCCGAATGAATCGATTCGCCACCGGAGACCGGTATAGAGCCATGTTAACCGACTATTTTGTTCCCGAATTGGATGGCATGAATGTGGATGAGTTGTGGTTCCAACAAGACGGCGCTACATGCCACACAGCGCACGTCACAATCGATTTATTGAAGGAAACATTCGATGAGCGCATAATTTCGCGGAATGGACCTGTCAATTGGCCACCAAGATCGTGTGATTTGACACCATTGGATTATTTTCTTTGGGGATATGTGAAGTTGCTCGTCTACGCCAACAAACCAGAAACGTTAGGGGACTTGGAAGTCAACATTCGTGGCGTTATTGCCAACATACGGCCCCATATGCTCGAAAAAGTGGTTGAAAATTGGACCTGTAGAATTGGCTTTATTCGAGCCAGCCGCGGCGGCCACATGCCCGAAATCATATTTAAACATTAATGGCATAAAATTATACTTCCAATAAAGCCAAATTGATGGACATTAAAACGATTTTCTTGTGTTTTATTTCAATTCGAAGTTCAATACCTCTAAAAAAACACCCTGTATATAAGTAAATTCATATTATTTCAACCTGATACCTCGAATTATTTCAGAACTCAATTTACGTTTTTTCCACTTGAAATAACTTTGATTCAACATGATTATCTATTTTGATTGAAAGAAAATGAAACGACAAATTTTCTGTGAAGATTACTGTAAATCATATTGAATTAACATGCAGCACATATAAAGAAAAATCATTGCCAAAATATGTTAAATTAACCTTGTTTTTGTAGATTTTAATATAAAATTTAGCTGTGTGTTCTCCAAAAGGTGAGATACTGTTATAGCGAATATTCGCTTATAGCGAACACTTTCGTGAGTCCTGCATATAAGACTGCCTTAAAAATGTTTGCGCTTATAACGAATAAAAAATCGCAAATAGAATGAATTTTATTTGGGAAAAATTTCTTAATCAAGCTCAAGCTTAATATTTTAAATTTTTATGGTATGTCTTTATTTCCTCCAGTCAAAATCTAGTTTAATTTTTGATTAATAAAAATATTTTATTCTGTAAGAATTGGAAATACAGAAGTTGAACCCGGCTAAGAACATACTCCTGATTAAAATAAAATTAACAAACATGTGCATAAAGAACAAGCGACAATGGCAAGACTTTTGTAAATTTAGAGATGGTAAAATTGACCTTTATTACAATAAAAGCTTCAGCATATTGCAATACGATGAATAAAAACAACTTACATATTCCATTTGCAATAAAAGCTGAGTATATAAAGCAGAAATCTACATCAACTGACACCAGACACAGTGCACCAAACACAAAAAAAGTTGATGATGAAAACAGCTAGTTGTTCCGTTTTAGCGATACAAACCTTAGCCTAATTAAATCATCAAATATAGAAACAAATGAAGTTCGAACAATAATAATAAAACTAACTAAAAATAAAATGTTAACAAAAAAATGTTGTCTGGAAATTTGTTTGTTAAGCACAACATACACGTTTCGATTCAATTGGCAACTGAGTCGATTGTTGTCCAAATCAAAGCGTGTATAGCTCTGTCAATTGATTAGTTTGACAGTTGTAGAGTTGGTTCGATTCAATTCGATGTTGCTGTTTGCGTTCGAATCTCTGTCAAAATTTATGTTGGTAGTTTTATTTTGCAAAGAAAAAGTTAATTGTTTTTAAAATTGTATTTAATTTTTTAATGATGAATTCAAGAGAAGTTTTTAATTTTTAAATTTGTATATGTGAAAAAAATATAAATTTGACAGTTGAGTGAAAATTTTTCAATTCAGTTTATCAAGTGTTCATACCAACAATCCATTCAATTGAAAGATTCAATTGAAAATGGAATTAAAAGGTGTATGGAGTGCTTTAAGCATTTTCTTAGCCAACATAACTTTTTTATGCATAAAGCTATGTATAGACGGTTGTCAGATCTTACAATATTGCCAGTAAAATGTGCTCAAAATTTCTAACAACCGTGTGAACTGCCAAATTTTGTCAGATGTCGTTGCCAGAAAAAGCATTGTCAGTCCATTGCAAGACTAGCAGCTGACAACAAATTGTCAGACATCTTACAATCGTGTGAACACATTGTAAAATTATTGCAGGATAATTGTCAGCCATTTTAATATTGTCAGATGTGCAAAGTTTATGCACCTGACAATGGCGTCATTGTATTAGAATTATTTCTATGGGCAACACTGTATACGCTTTTTTTAAAAGAAAAAATTTATGATAAAATATATGCACACAAAATCATTGCAATTGCTTCTTTATGGTCCATAATAATTTATACTTTCACTTTTTACATTTAAAACAAACACAAACGATTGATATTTACCAATTTCTTACAAATGCTTTGGGTCTGGCAACGCATAACAACAGATCTGACAATTTGTGCATATGACAACCGTGTGAACTGCGAATTTTTCGACTCTCGATTTTGTCAGATGGATTTATTGCCATACAACCGTCTGGCAATAAATTGCAAGATTTTCTTACAACCGTGTGAACTGACAAGGAATATTGAACTGGCAATTTTAGATTGCCAGTACATTGTCAGCACATTGACAGATCTGACAATATTGTAAGATCTGACAATCGTCTGTACATAGCTTAAGGCACTTAGTGTGTTGCATAAAATGCAATATATTTCTAGACTATCGAACTCATTATGTACCTCGTTTTTTAAACAAACAAATTATCAAATATTATCGATACAGTCTTATATTTTCTTTAAGAGCTGGACCAAACGCGTTCAGTCGTTCATTTTATATACAAACTTATGCAAACTACATGGGTTGATGATGCCTTTATGTATGAAATGAACGAATTTTAAATAATATGGGATAAATCTAGGCTTATGCCTAAAATCAAGGACTGAACGAGTTGGATCCAGCTCTGTTTTTTTTATGTTTAAGCTGCAGAAATAAACTTAAAAATAAAAAAAAACTTTTAAATCTAGACCAAAATGATTTACTTCAACTTCAACTTCGACTATGGAAAATAAAACTACCCGATGTCACAGACTATAAAGTCTGAAGACCGAACTCTGTATATACGATTATATATTTGTATATAGCTTTAAATGTGCTTACATTTGCCCGTCCAACTGGATGTATGAATGAGCATACATCCATCTTGCTGTGGTTGGTTGATTACATTTCTAAAGCTTTTAAATTTATTTTATTTATATAAATACAGGAAATAATTTTTCCAAATACTAAACTTTATACTCTATTAAATTTTATTTAAACATAAATTTCACTCCATACGAATTTGTCATGTTATTTAGATTTATTCAAATTAGTTTTGTATTATCGGTTGTAGCAATGACCACATCAAGGTGATATAAAATAAATTTTTCGTTTTAATATTTTGTCTGATAATACAAGTTTAAATTTTGCTATAGATAGAGGCAAATGGCCTGCTTGCACTTTTTTTAATTATTAGTTTTTTATGTGGTTGTTTATATAATTTTTTTTGCACTTGCTTTGAAAGAGTTACAAAATAATTTTCTAAATCAAAGGAAAATTTTCTAGTTTCATTAAGGGGTTTTCAGCAGGTAATATTTTATTTTAGTTTGTACCAATAACATAATTATATAAAAAGCGGATGCAATTAGTGTAAAGTTTTAGTTGAATAAGGAGCGAAAGCTCCAATTCAGAAATTGTAATATAAAACAAAAAGCAAAGATAATTGAAACTAATTTAAGTAAAAGAATTATTTTTGTTGTTGCTGTTGTTGTAATTGTTATTGAATCTATGTATGAACTAAACTGGTTTTTTTTCTGTCGAAAACTTAAGAAATCTTTGAATTCTTTGAAATTCGTGGCTTAAAATTTTTTGTTGACAATTTTTTTTCCTAATAGTTTTTGCAAAAGAAAAAATCATTATTAATTTTATTTAATTTTCATTTCTCTCTTATTATTAGGCATTTTGAAAATATTTAGCAAATTGTTTAAAAAAAAAAATTAAAATAAACGTGACCATGCAAAATTGGGTGCTTGAAAAAATATTTGTAAAATTATTGTTGCTTTATCTCTCTTGCTATAAAAAATTAATAAAATAACATTAAATAAAATAAAACGTGCTTTCAAGTTGGTTTTATTATGCCATAAACAACTTTAAGAAAAAATACTTCTAGGAATAATTACGAACGAGTATTATATTTGTTAAAACTGCTTAAAATCTGCTTTTAGTTCCGTTTCATTGCACACAATTATTTTTCTTGGTCTTAAAATCTTCCAAAAACAAAATAAAAACATTATTGTGCTTGGGTCTTGGGTCTTCAGATTTTTGTTTGATACGTCATTACTGATTTATATGCAACGTGAGTGTCACACAAACAAACAACGTTGCTGCTGTTCCCCATAATTTCAGTTTCATCTCAGCTTTCGTTAGTTTTTAATGATTTTAAAAATTCATATTGTAAATTGTCAGATGGAAAGTTTCTATCGTGTAAAAATAAAATGTGGCTAAAATGTTTCTACTCGTACATGTGCGGAGGCTGATGAGTAGACTTGGGGCGAACTCGTTCACTATTAGACTTGTATCGAACTCTTTCACTAGTTCATTTTTGCCACAATCCAATGATCAAACCCATTTAAATTACATAGGTTGGATCAATGGTTAGTGGCAAAAATGAACAAGTAAATGAGTTCGATCCAAGTATGCTACTGATGAGTTATTTCATGCAGCGCATAACAGCTTCACCAATTTTTTAACTTCAAAATCTTGAACCAATTGAGTCCACCAAAATCTGAAAGTTTATGATAGTAGAAGAAAAACACTAGCTGGGTTTTGATTTATTAGCTAAGTTTTTTTTTTAAATTCATTTTTGAAGTTTTCGACTGGGGTGGATTTTAGCACATGTACCATAAAAACACCATCGGTTTGAATGATTGTTTGATGCAAAATAATGGCATATTTCAAATGTCAAAAAATTTGCAATGTTTTGATTGTACGTTCAAAGTAAATAAATTTGAGGAATTTAAATATTACGACATATAATACATTGCAGAAAGAAATTTTTCTAATTTTTCAATTTTAAAATATTTGAAGAGTCGTAATATTTTCTATCACCAACAATAAAAATCTATGACGAATTTTGACGTTTTTCTTACAGTTTCGCTGTTTTGAGTAAGATTTTTTGTTTGTTTCATTTTATCTCAAGGTAAAATTTTAAGATCTAATTAAGAGCTAAAAATTTGCTGAAGAGAGACAAGCAATATTACAAATATTTCTAGAGATATAGGCTTAAAAAGCATTACATGTTTTTTCAAAATTGTGCTAAAGTCCACTATCAGTCGAAAACTTCAAAAATGAATTAAACAAAAAACTTTAGTTCATAATCTAAAAAAAAACCACCTAGGGCTTTTCTTCTACCATCATGAGCTCTCTGATTTTTGGGATCTCAACTAGTTCAAGATCTTAGTACTTCACTATGTAATGAAAGCCATTTAAAATAGACTTGTATCGAACTCTTTCAGTAGCTCGTTTTTGACACAAGCCAATGATCAAACCTATGTAATTTAAATTTTGTTTGATCATATGATTATGCCAAAAACGAGCTACTGAACGAGTTCCATAAAAGTAGACTTGTAGACCAATGATCAAAACCCATGTAATTTAAAAGGGTTTGACTATAGGTTTGAGTAAAAAACAACTGACTAAGAGAGTTCGACCATAGTGTTTAATCACTAATTAAGCTATAAGATGAACTTGAACAAAATCTGAAAAAAATCAATTATTTAAATTTGTAATAGACTTATAGCTTTCGGCATAATATAATATAATATTCAAATAAATTGATATGAAATAATTTTTCACTATGCAGACATGTAAAATTAAATCATTATGGATCTTGACACAAAATGTCTCATGTCATAATAATAAATTTTATCAGTAAATTATGCAAACATTAATTGCATTTTTGCTGTTTTATTTGGTACAACATAAACAGACACATAAAAAAATATATATGTACGTACACATACATACGTTTATACATACATACATACTTATGTATGTATACATATATGCATTCAGAAGTTATTAACCTTTTATGTGGAAGAATATGTTTTTTTTTATTATCAGACAGCAACAAATTTTTGTAGATTCTGCCGAAACAAATTACGAACTTTGATATTTCTGAAGTCAATTGGTTTATTAAATTGATATAATAATACCTTTTTAAACATTTCTAATCATAAAAAAACAAGAAGTCTTCATTTAAGATTTGGCAATGATTTCAGCATTAATTTCTCGTATGAAGTTTCGCAAAGAAAAACTCATTGCGCAGAACCTAAAAGTATTACAAATTGGTCACAAACCAAAAGTCGATAAAACACAGTGTCTAATGGCTCGATTATGGATTGCTTGTTGCCAAAATGGTATTACGGATGTCAACTAACTACTACTACTGGCTATTAACAGCTGTTAATTTGAGTTGCCACCCCTGTTGCCAGAAACGCAGATTTATCTGGATTTTGCAGATTTTTACCCTCCAAAAAGACGAAATCCAGATTTGAAGATTTTTGGCCTAAAAACGCAGATTTTTCTTTCAACTCCAATTATGGTGAATTTTTTTAAATTTTTCCTATTACTGCTACTACTTTTTGTTTCTATTATGTGTGAACAACTCATAATTTAGAGAGTTATAATTTTTTAACTTAGAAGACATCATTAAAGAAAAAGAAGAAGTAACTTTGGCAAGCTTCTGGAATAAAATATCTGATATAAAACAATATTCAGATTACGATTTTGCAGCCCTAAGTTTATTCAGAATGTAATGTCTTTACCACATTCATTTGCAAATGTGGAAAGAATTTTCAAAGGCGCTAAACTCATCAGCAGACTTCAACCAATTTGTAAATTTTGAATGCGCATAAAACACATCTTAGAGAATATTTCTGGTTTCCCTGTTCATGAGCTACGAAGCGTTATTTTGGCATAAGGAAAATATTGAAGTCTGTAAAGATTAACCCACAGTGGCGGGTTAATTTTAGCTAAAAAATATTAACTTTCATATAAGTACTTACATTGAAATCTAAACTAAGTTATATGTAGGTGTATGGTTAAAATTATCTGAAAAGAAACAAAAATAAAAAATGTTTTAGTAACTACGCATTTCTTTTAAATAAGGCATTTGTTGTGGAAATCAACTAAACCTTCAGTTAACAGAAAGCAATAAGTAGAAAAATTGCATGAACCACAAGAAAGAAATCTCTTAATAATTATCTATTGAAAACGGCAGCTGTTATTTAACAAAATAAAACAGCTGAAGCTTGATTGGTATCCATGATTATCTATTTCCCACGGTACGAAAATAACTAAGAGAATAATAAAACCTTGTATCCAAAAATTTAATATCTTCAGTAGAGCCAGAGAAAGTTATTTTTTCAAACTCATCTAAAAAGTTAAAAGTACTTAGAAGTTGTGCTGTTGTTTTAGAAAAATATAATGTACATGCGTCCATATTTTTTTTAAATTTCTTAGAACTTTCTAAAAAGCATTTAAAGTTGTTATAGTTTTTGGTGTCACAAACCAAAAATGAACTAGTAAACGAGTTCCATCCAATTCTAGTATCTTACGAACTGACTTGTAGCGAACTCTTTCAGTAGCACATTTTTGACACAAACCAACAATCAAGCACATGTAATTTAAATGCGTTTGATCATTGGTTTGTGCCAAAAACAAGCTAATGAAAGAAATTGATACAAGTCTAAATTTTTGCAATTAAAAAAACAGGATGTGCTCGTAAACGCATTACTGCTCTGCATCATACTTGTCAACTTTTATTTACAATGCAATAAAAGTTCACTGATAATCTGTTTTAGTAGTACTCATGTTTGTACACCATACTTTACATTTATTTGTGAGTTATACATATACTTCAGTGAACTAGTTTAGTGATGCATTTATGAATGGACCCACAATTTTTCTAGTAAACTATAACGAAATATTTGTTGTAAACATAATTAACCGAAAATCAATTTTATCTGAAATTCAGTTTAATGTCTGCTTAAACCAATTTAAAAAGTATGAAAAAGGAGTGTTTAAAAATTGTCATTCACGCGTGAGTGGAAAAGTTATTGTTTTTTTGCTTTAATATAAAAAGAATAACAAACAAAACAACTATTTTAAAAATTTTTTCAACAATTTTGATTTACTGTCACTTTATCAAGTGCGTGGTGTGTGATTTCAAATAACAATTGAGTGTAGTAAAGCTTTTAATAACAAAAGTTTTAAAAATTTAAAAAAATTTAAAAAATTTTAAATAATGTCCAAGGCGAGTGTACAATCAATATTAGTCAAAAGTTGTTACGCATGAGGGGACGTGAGCGTCGTCAGTGATGAAAATATTTTTCTTCTTGAGACTATGTGATAAAAACTTTAAGAACGCTAGCAAGGATGCTTCCTTTTATTTTTTATTTTTTGATTCCAAAATATCATATCAATCGATCCTGCTGTTTGGCTGTAAGTAATTATTGCCTCAAAATGGGTAAAATTTCATATAGTGATATCGCCGAAATTTTACCCAAGATATCTTTGATTTTGCACTGCTTTAGTTCTTTCTTATAATTGTTATAATAAATAACATCAAAATGCTGCATTGACTCATCGTTTTGTTATTAATTTCCATCATACTTAAAAATTAGGTCATTCTTTGTATCTCCATATAATTTTTTTTATAATAAAAGCAAAACGATTCAATATAACTAATTTTAATGGCTTATGCATAAATTAGTTTATTTTAAATTATATATGCGCAAAAAGAAAAGCTAAAATCAAACCAAAATTATATGTATATTGAGTTGAAATGTTTAAATAAAAATTAATGTGAGAACTCATTGCACAGAAGACTATAAAAAGTTGCTCTTAATGGGAATGAGAATACAATTAATTTGATTAAACATTTGCATAAATTTTTGTACAAAAGAAAATAAAATAATCAAAAAAAAAAAAATATGTGAATAAAGAGTTTCTACTTTGTCAGGTCTTATGGACATGATCTTGAAAATGTTTTATAAAAACTTACCAGTGTCCAAATAAAAAACTAATGCTTAATACCATTTGTGATATTGAATTGATAAGCTGCGTCGGCGTATAATACTATAGTGGATTATTTTTATGTTTTATTTAAGCTTGTTGAAATGAAAACAACAAATATACTTATAATCAAAACAAACAGCTTAAGTTTGTTTTCCTTTTACGTTTTATAGCTTTCTTTTATGAAAACCTAAATTAGCTGTTATGCTTTGATAGTAAAAAAATAAACGACTAAAATATCTTTCAAAAAGTGCTTTGAACTATATCATTGTATGTATATAAAGTTGTTATTTTTACCGATTTTATTGCTCACAAGGCATCCAAGACAGTAAATCTGATTGGGCCCTACACTAATTAGTTCTGAGTTAATGTATGTAAAGTAAAGACTTATCAGCCAACTTAAAAAAATGCAGCAGGTTCTTAGTTCGATTGTATTTTTATCCAACTGCTCAACGCAAATAAGGTTATTGTGTTTATCGAGCTGAGTATGTATTTTTTTGTGTATATATGAATGTGTTTTTCTTTGCAGTACTATATGAAGGCAACACGTGGGCTAATTTTGATGACTCTTAAGGTAGGATCACACGATTGCCGCAAATACACCAATCTGACCCAATTTTAATTGTGCTGAATTGATGCACAATAACTAAATTATCCCAATTAAATAAGTTGCAGTCACATGATTGCCCCATTTTATAAAAATTTGATTGACGCAGATTGGTGAAGAATGAGTTTGGGACAATAATTGCCGCAGCCCAGGCATACGATTGTTCGAACATGAGCAATACAAGCGAGGAGCTGTTGTGGTAGGTTGTTTTGTTTTAAAGAACAGACACAAACACACAACCCGCAAAGCGATTAGCTTGTCTGCAGAAAACACCCAGAGTCTATGGTGGGAATCGAACCCACGACCTCTGGACTGAGAGGCTAGCATCGCTACCAGTCAGCCACAGGGGCACTCAAATATTTCTTTTAAGAAATATTTTTTTCTGTTTCATTTTATAAGTGAAAATGGTTTGTTCGCTTAAAACAAATAAAATTTCCTCTGTTTTCTATATTTTGTACTTATTAAATATACAAATCAGAGGCCATTTTCGTTCTTTTAAACGAATAAAAATTAATAATATGGATTAAAGATTAGTTCACAGTTCCATGTTAACATTTCAAATAAGTTATAACTACATTCCTATAAAATAAATTTAAGTTTTCTGTACTTACGAAAACCCTTGGCGCATACGAAAAAATAAATTAGTTTAAGAAATTGGGTAAGGTGAATAAAAAATAAAATTTACAAAACACCTGTCATAATATAAAAAAAAACCAAAAACACATAAATTGTTTAGGTTTTAAAACAAATTTTTAAGTAAAAAGCAAATGCTTATTATTTATTCTCTTTACCCATTGTCTCGTATTGACTACTTTGATTGCTGCTCGAGAACACAATAAATATTGGCGAATTTTTAACATTTTTATTGGGGCATGGTTGCCTATCAACCGTTCACAGGATTGCCGTACCAAAGTTGCATTTGATTGCGGCAAATATTCAGAATATTGTTTTCGATTGTCGTATGGGACAATAAATTGTGAAATCACACGTCGGGCATATAAAATGGACCAATAATTGATGCATTGTGGCAATCGTGTGATCCTACCTTTACGTCAATCGATTGGTCTTAATACCGGGAGTGTCACTATAAATATGAGAGTAGTCAAAATTTAATATGACGGCTAACCGACTTTATTTTGTGCATGAAAAAAAATAAAATGTCGGCGAATTATGTCAAATAAAAAATTATATTTAGATTTCAAGATATGTAAAAAAAGGTTTCAAGATATAATGCATTATACGCATTCACCACAGCAGATCACACGTACCCAGGAACACACGACTTCAAATGATGCTGTCTGCCCTTGTTGCCAGCTACTTATACTGATATTTAAATAAATGTAAATAGATCTTTCAGTGGCGCCACCTTCAAATATTTAGCATTTCTAAACATTAAATTACTCTTTTATGTAACCTTTAGTTAATAAAAATGAATAAGTTTATTTTTTTACAACAATTTCGGGATGTATTTTCTATTAAATAATTGGGGTATTCAAACGGTAGTATTAAGTGGCTTAAGTGTCATAATGTCTTGTGTGCAGTTTTCACAAGTAAGCCAGACGATCGTCTAGAAAATTTTTATGAAAATCACTAAAAAAATTTAGTGCTGTCCCCATACATTTTATACTCAATTCGTCGGTCTGGATTTTTTTTTTTGCTATGGCTCAAACAAAAAGGTCATAAATACACGTATAAATCTGAAAGAGTTTACCAAAGGAATTGTGTGTGTGAGAGAGAGAGAGAGATAGAACACATAAGTACAGTATATATTAATGTAAATTATGAGGAGTTCCGGTCACTGCACTTTCGGAACCCATGATAAGCGTATGTGTCTCTCGTATATTGATTACTGCTACATTTAAAATGATAAAGAAGAGCAGGAAAGCATTTCGCTTTTCCTCTGCTTTTACACCGCCTTGGAAGATCTCCGTCTGCACTTCCTTGGCAAAATATTCTTCAATAGCCTGTTCCAGTTATCGGAAACAGCACTCAGAAACCAAACTATGGCATGTGTATAAACTAGACCCTTCTTCTCTTTTATTCTCTCTTATCATTAAGAAACTTTTCAGTTACATTTTCCCCTTTATTCCCTATCCCTCCTTTCTACTACTACTTTCAACTTACTGGTAGCACAAAGGGTGCAGGGTATTTAACTCAAGTGAGTAGCCTGTTACCGTAACCTAACTTAACCTAAATTATGAGGGGTTGCTCACATCAGTCATATTTTTTCGTGTTATAATTTTAAAGGATATTAGTTTATGAATACCGCTTTAATACTTCAAATATAAAATGATTGTAAGCTTTATTCATTCCACATTTTGAATTACATTGGCAGCGAGATATTTGCTCATTGTCGCCAACAAAAATTAGAACTGGGTCCAACTGCTTCAGTCGTTCATCTTTGACACAATCCTTTGATCAAACCCATGATGATCATGCAATTAGACTTAGGTCGAACTCGTTCACTAGTTCATTTTTGCAACAAACCGGCGATCAAACCCATTTAAATTACATGCTTTTGATCATTAGTTTGTGTCAAAAACGAGCTACTGAATGAGTTCGATATAAGTCTAATCGAAGTCATTCAATCGCTAATTTTTGACACAAACCAATAATCACACCCATGTTATTGAAATCGGTTTGATCATAGATTTGTGTCAAAAATTAGCTACTGAATGACTTCGATGCAAGTCTAAAGTCTACATATAATTTAAATCGATGAGTTATTTGAAACAAAACTTGTGATGAAACTGGACTTGTATCAAACTCTTTCAGTGGCTCGTTTTAGACACAAACCTATCATTAAACACATTTAAATTTTTGATTTAGTTTGAGAGCGTCGTAATCAAAAGTTGATTCAAAACCATTTGGTTATATTAATGTTTTTGTCCGGACTTGTGTACAGGAGAACCAACTAGCTTAAAAAGAGCTGTTAGAATTGTATTATCAGTTTACGTCAACAAAGACGAGGTACTGAAAGACTTCAAGTCAAGTCTAAAAATGTCCGACTCGCTGAACGAGTTTGACCGAACTCTAAAAAAAATAGAAATTAAGCATTAAACACATTCAACACAGCAAGCACCGACTACAAAATTTCAAAAATAGAGTACTCATGTTTATATGAGGATAATTATTTTGATGGCAACAGGCTGCAGGCTTTTGCCGCCGCTTCAGTTATCGCTGTAGTCAAATTAATCTAAGGGCCAATCCCATGATGTCGATAACGTCCGACTTGTCGCACACTTACATTTGAAATATACTTGGTTGAACTCGTTTGTTTTGCCACAAACCTTTGAATTACATTTATATTACAAGCCAGTGATCAAGGTTTGTGGCAAAAATTAACTATTGAACGATTTCGATCCAAGTCTAATTTGAAACTACAACAAAATATTTAAATTTGCTTATTTGATATTGATTTGAAATAAATAAGTGTGCGACAATTTTTGATGGCTAAAAAAGCGTATGCATATAATCGCAGCTTTTCATAATCGCGATTACGATTAAAAAATATGCAATTAGTCGCGATTATCGATTAAACGCGATTAATCAAGAAAATATATTATTGTAATTTTTTATAAAACCAAAATAAATTGCGTCATGAGTTTTAGTCGAACTGTATGGGTTTTGGCTAAACTAAATTTATTTATTTCGTCTTGAATTCGCGTTTTAATTTAGTTTTGCATTAATTAATTAAATTGTATTTTTTTTTTGAAAATTGTAAGGCACTTAATTAAGACGAAGTTCGTAAATCAGGACTTATAAGTATCAAAAATAATACACTAAGGGAAAAAACGAGCTGAAATCAAGATCTTACGCTCGAAATCAAATCACTTTAATCTTAATAGTCTGGTAAATGCGAAAATTCTTTATTCAAAAATAAAATCTTAATTCTTTTTAAGATCGCTTTTAAGATAGTAATCTTGAATAAAATCTTATTTTAAGATCGAACTAAAGATTTTGTTCTTAATAAAAATCTTAAATTAAGATCATATTCTTAAAAATTTAGACCACGTTCTTAATTAAAAGAATTCATTCTATTAATTAAGAATTTATGCTTAAATTTGAGAACGGCAATCTTACCGCACAAGTTTCAAGATTGAAATTAAAATTAGATCGTTAGTTTTCTATTAGTGTACGAATTGTGTTGAATCAATATATTTTTGTATTTCTAATTTCTTAATTTATTTTTTATTTAATTTTGTATCCACATCTAATGAATTTATATCATAATGAATGAACCAGTTCATATAAAACCAGTAGTATTTATACCGTTTTTTTATACGAAGTTCATTCATCATTAAATAAATTCATCACGTATGGACTCCGTTCACCAAAGGTGAAAAAGGAACCCTATTGTTTTCGCTACACTGTCCGTCTGTCCGTCACACGGTATTTTCTCAGGAACCGTAAGAGCTACGGACCTGAAATTCGGACAGAGTATGTAGAACCTTGGCCACTACAACAACAAATACATGAGAATTACAAATTAAAGGGTGCTACAAAACGAGCGACGAAAAATGTTAAAATCTTATGTAATATACATACAATTGTATGTACATATGTATATTGACACTTGAAATTTGTAAAATTAGTGTATTTTTATATAGACTACAACAATTAACGTTAAAATATTAAAAAAATTTAATTAACGGGTGGTCCATCAGTTAATGCAATTTTGACTATGTAATTTTGACAAATTGCTGTATCTTGGAGACCGTAAGAGGTAAACTCTTGAAATTTTCAAAAACGGTAAAACTAAAAAATCCGAAAATTATAAAATCGCCAAACCGAAAAAATCGCCAAAAACCTGAAAAAAATAGCCAAAAATTAAAAAAAAATCGCCAAATCGAAAAAAATCGACAAAATTAAAAAAAAATTCTAGCACTAAAATAAATTCGCCAAGATCGAAAAAATCGTTTAAATTATAAAAGATCGCCAATATGAAAAAACGCCAAAAACCGAAAAAATCGCCAAAACGCGAAAAATGCGCCAAAACCAAAATAATTGTTTATGTGAAAAAAAATCGCCAAAATGAAAAAAAATCGCCAAAATTAAAAAAAAGTCGCTAAATTTAAACGCCAAAAACCGTAAAAAATCCTCAAAACGAAAAAAAAATCGCCAAACCAAAAAAAAAATCACCTATATGAAAAAAACGCCAAAATTAAAAGAAATCGCCAAAAAAAATCGCCAAATAAAAATCGCCAAAATAAAAAAAAACACAAAATAATAAAAATTGCCAAAATTAAAAAAAACTTCAAACCCAAAAAAAATCGCCAAAACGTGAAAAAAATTGCCAAAACTCAGAAAGCGCAAATAAATTCAAAAAACCCCAAACTAAAAAAACGCTTAAAACCGAAAAAACCCAAAAACGAAAAAATGCCAAAACTATAGTTTATATTGTTCGTATTGAATTACATATCTCGTGCCCGCACTTCACTGAATTTATTTAGTATTTATATGTTTTTTGTAATAATGCGAGGTCTCAAGATAAAGCAAACTGCACATACATACATACATATGTGTCAACCGAATGAAAAATATTTGTATCAATCGTAGTGAACTTTTGGGTGCCCCTGTGGCTGAGTGGTATCGATGCTAGCTTCTCAGTTCAGAGGTCATGGGTTCGATTCCCACCATAGACTCTGGGTGTTTTCTACAGACAAGCTAATCGCTTTGCAGGTTGTGTTTGTTCTTAAAAAAAAAATAAGAAGATATTACGACGTTTTTGAAATAAAATTGGTAGAATATAGTAAAATAAAATTATAAATTTAATAAGTGCTTAATTTGGATATTAATTATCGTTTACCCTTATAATAATTTTATTGTAATAATTTGTAGGAAAATAAAATAGATGTATGTCGAATATAAATCGTTTCTTGTGTTTTGTATAAGTTTCTGAGCCTGCTCGCTTATTTTATTGGATTTTCCAAAAAGCTTATGTAAATTCTCAAATGATTTTTGAAAGTATGTGCAAAGTGACAATGAAATACAAACATGCAAGTATACATAAGTACATATATTTTGTATTAAAAATATTAATTTTATTTTTTTTATGAGTCGAATTTGGCATAAATTCTTTGCTTAAAAGAAAGAGGTGCAAATTCTTTTAATTGGTGTGATTATGATTACGTTTAAAAGGTGCGATTACGATTATAATCGCTGTGCAAACCCTAGTTGAGAGTATAGTAAAATATGTAAATCGAATTATTGCCAAGAAATATTTTTTATTACAAAATAAAACAGGAAACTTACAAAATTTTAATGTTACTGTTATGAAAAAAGTACATTCTTACAAAGCGAAAAAAAAACGATAAATCGCGAAAAGTTACAAAATTTTAATCAAGCCACAATATTGATCAAAGTCGATAAAACTGTAAGGAATACAAAAAAAAATTTGGTTAAAATTGCAAAAATTACGAAATTTCGCAAAATTTTACTAACAGCGGGATGATAACGAAGTGTAATAATAATTAAAAATCTTCAAACCCCTTTAGGAAGCTAAAAAAACACGCAAAAAGCCGCTTTGCAAAAAATTGCGAGAAGTTGCGCCAGATTTTAAACAAGACATAATATTGATTAAAAATCGCAAAAAGTTTTAAGGAACTTAGGAAATTTAATAAAATTGCGAAAGTGGCAAAAATTATCATAAACTTATCAACAAACTCTAATATTGTTGAAGACAAACGGCATACTTAGTGCACACTTTTGAAAGCATGTTTTTGCATATATCAGTCTTACACGCATATTTTTAGCATATCTTCGAATTTTAAGAGCATAATATATGCTTTTAGGGCATACTTTGATACTTTTTTTTTTTTTAATATGCTTACAATCCATCAAATTAAATTTTCGCACCATCTAAATATTATTTCCAATATTCCATGTAGTGTATACATTTTTCTTATAAATTAGGCTGTTATTACGGACCTAAGTTTCAATAAAATTTGGTTTTGCTATTTCTAACGGACTCTGCCCCGAGTAGATGTTGGAGGAACATTGTCAATGTATAAAAACGATTTTTATTCGAAAATCTTGGTCAATATTTTATTGTTTATTGTCATAAAAAATTATAAATATTTATTCAAAATATAGTTCCAACGTTTTATTACTCATGTCGAGATTTTTTTTGAAGTTGAAGTTAAATTTTTACGGGAGTATGAAAACAAAAAAAATATTTGTTTTAATCGCTTAAGTCAAAATTTTTATGACAATTTTGTTTTATCGTACACTTAAAACCCAGTTTATTTTTTTAATAAGAGTTATGTTTTGTTAATTTTTTAATTGTTTAAATTTTTTGTTTATATTATTTTTGTCTTCTTTTTTTATTTTATTTAATTTTTTACAAATAAACCAAACTATTTTATTTTTAAGATTAAATTTTTTGAGGTTTAAGTGTAAAATTGGAAATAAACTCTTAAATTTATTAGAAATCGCCAAAGCCATGAAAAAAATATATAAAGTTTGGAAAAAACGCGAAAAATCGCACGTTAGCGAAAAATTGCTAAATGTATTAAAAAAAAGTTAGTTAGCGTGTAAATAATAAAATTTGCAATAAAATTTAAGGAAATAAACTGATTTCTTTTTATATACATATGTACATATTTAAATAAACTATTTTATTTTTTTAAATGTGAAATATTTGAAAGCGGCACCACTTAAATATATATTTACACTTCAATATCAGGTTCTTATGGTGCTGCTGCTGTTTTGAAAATAATTAATTAGCTGGCTATCAGGCGACATATGTTGCCAGCGACACCTATAGTTGTGAAGCCATGTAGCCTGGTGTGTGTTGAGAGTATGATGCAAAAAATATTATTTTAGAAATTAATTTTTTTTATTTTCTAAAGCATATTTTAAATTTTTGTTTGTGTTTTATTTTCTCTTCAATTGATAATAATAAAAATATAAACGAAAACAAATTTTAGCTAACATTAAAATAACATCTTCCGTTTAATGAACTTTTTGAATAAAATTCACGTTTTATTGTTTAGCAAACCAAAAATTACAATTTGTTAATGCACACGAATGGTGTTATTTGGATTAAAACAAGTTAATGCATTCCAGGCCATCTGAACAAGAAAGTATTAATGAATGTGTGTAATTTTGAAGCTGGCTAACAATGATTTTGAAAAAAAGTTCATTGCATTTTATTTAATGATTTTCCATTTAATTTTAAATAGTAAAAGTACAAATACATAAATAAAATATAAAATGATTGTAAATGATTGTAATAAAATGCAAAGTTAACACTTTAATTAACATACAAAAACATCGTTTGGAAAGAATATGCAATATTTCATCATTTTTACAAACAGAGTATAAAAGCAAAAATCGTTTTAATGTTTACAATTATAAGAGAATTATGTTTGATATTTTAAAATTTTTAATTGATGTATTCTAAGTCATTTCTAATTAATAACATTCTAATTGTTTTCAAATTCTGAACAAGTGGTAGGAATAAAATTGATAGTATCAAGAAGACTCTTAAACAGTCACTTTGTGAAAAAAAATATTTGTATAAATTCCACTGAATCGTTACTTGTAATCAAATCCACTGATCGAAAATAATATCAAATAAATATATATACATACATATATATATTTATATGTATACATATATTTCATGTACATATCGATATATTTCAAAAGTTAAAGATCGTATCATTGACCAGCTATTTTCGTCCATACGGAAATGGTTCTAGCTGATTTCATGAGAAGTGAGCCTTAGCACAAAACAAATAAATTTATTTATAAATAAAAATAGTTTTCATGAACTTGTAGCTACTCGTAATACATTAAATTTTAATATTCTAAAATAAATTTTCTAAGAAAAAGTAATTTTAATGCAATTTTTAATATCAACTCCATTAAATTATAAATCTCGATATGGCTACCCCGTGAAAATAAAATACCACCATGCACCATGTCAGCTGTGCATAAATTTTTGACATTTGAACGTTTCGAAGAGGTGCTTCGGTTTATTTCCTTCACCCCATCAAAAAATATAGCAATAAAATATATCTAATTTGAAAGATTTCTTATATTTCTATTTTGTATTTTCAAATGTCCCACCCGTGACGAAAAGCAAGTAAAAGTTTATATTACTAAACAACGTCGAAAGCAATTTGTTTGAAATTTCAAAACTAAAGGCCGATGCCGAAAACGAAATATTTTTTAAATACTGGAAACGATTTCTTTTCAGCTGCAAGGAATTGTGTAAAAAATATAAATATTTTGTATTCCTCGGAGCAAAAGATTAAAGAAAACTTTGGTAGAACCTTGTTATCACTATCCCAAATATTCAATTGCTACACTTTTTCAAGGCCTGTAACAATAATAATTCAAAGAAAAAACATTTAAAATTAATGAAATGACCACGGATGTTATCTTCACCGACAGCTTATCTTGGAGTGATTCGGATAATGAGCCTTTGTCGTTTAAGAAATTGTAATTATTGCTTATTTGAACACTAATACTAAAATGCTGCAATACCTTAAAAAATAAATATTTGTTACCAAAAAAATAACACTCAAGATATTTGTTTTTTAAGTTTGTACAGGGTGGGCCAAAGGAAACCAAGGGGTGTAAAAGTTTAATAACTTTTTTGTTTATTAATTTTTTTTATTTTTTCTTTCAGATTATATAGACAACACTTGGAGAATTTATAATGGAGAGGTTCACAACTGAACAGAGAACCAGAACAATAGAATTTTATTATTTAAACCAGAGATCAATTATTCTATTTTTATTATTAATAAGCAGAACTGTAGGTTCTGGGGTTCTCAAAATCCAAAAGCCTTTCATCAATGCCAATTGCAGTCCCTTCAGGTGTACAGTATGGTGTGGGATCACATCTGAAAATGTCATTGGGCCCTACTTCTTCGAGAATGAAAATGGAAGTGCTATAACCGTAAATGGAGAGCGGTATCGGTTTATGATAGACAACTTTTTACGTCCTGCTCTTGAAAACAGACCTGGTATGTGGTTTCAGCAGGACGGAGCCACTGCCCATACTGCCCAAGACACAATGGCACTTTTAAGTCAAATTTTTGGAGAGCGAATAATTTCTCGAAATTCGGAAATTATTTGGCCAGCGCGATCGCCAGAGATTTGACTGCATCCGACTATTTTCTTTGGGGTTTTTTGAAGGAGCGAGTGTATGTTAACAAGCCAGAGACAATCCTTGAACTCAAGGCAAACATTGTTGCAGAAATTCGAACGCTACAGCCACAAGTTTTGAAAGATGTTATGGAAAATGCTCTAAAAAGAGCCCATCAGTGCGAAGCTGAAAACGGTAATCATTTAAGAGACATCATTTTTCATACTTAGTGTAACAAATTTCCATTTTGTATATTATATAATCTGAAAGAAAAAATAAAAAAAAGTTAATAAACAAAAAAGTTAAACTTTTACACCCCTTGGTTTCTTTTGGCTCACCCTGTATATATTTTCAAACGTTTGAACCTTACTCCTGTTTTTTGGATAACGTTTTTAAACTATATGTATATAAACAAATTGCTATTACGAAATCGCACGCGTCCCACCCGCGACGCTACAAAAATTAAATTTTTATGCAAAATATAAACTTCTTCTTCTTCTTCTTCTTCTTAACTTTTAGTGAAGGACAACTTGATAGCTCTGCTGCAGTCATAGATTTGCTACATTTTGATAAACTGTATAAGTTCGCAGAGTTTTGAGTATGTATCCTAGGCACTCGAAACGCATGTCTTTTTCATGTCCCACCCGTGAAGAGCCTAATGTGTACTAAATTTTGCATTAGCAAATTTAAAATAGTCTGTTTCCGTGTAGTATCTTTGAAAGACAAGTCTGAACTTTTATTTTATAATAAAGTCATGTAAAAAATATTTGAACATTTTCTTAATTTTTAAAACTAAGCCCTCAAACTACTTCTAAATGTCCTACCCGTGATGATGAAATCAGCCTTCTACAAGAATACATTATTTTCAGTTAAATTACAAATATTAAATTAAAAAATTTTTAATTTGTATTTGTTTCAAATATTCACATCAAAGTTAAATTATTATTTCATTAAAATAAAATTCACATACAAATAACGACATGAATAAAGATTTCAAAATTAATTTCAACATCAAATCAGAGCAATTCTTTAATAGTTTGTCCAAGAAGACACAAAATAAGAAAAAAAATAAAATGAAGAATAAAGTTCACTAACAATTTTCAGGTTTCAAAAAAAAAAAAAAAAAAAAAGATGAACAACTTGAAATATCAACATGTTTTTTTTGCAGCAACGCGTTAAAGGAAACTGCTGGTGTCTTAAGTCTTATGTTTTTCCTCAGGCAAGTGCGTCCGTCGTACGTGTGATTGGCTGTGTATCAAGCAGAGCGATTTAGTTGAAATTTATTATTATAACTTAAAGCCTTTAACGCTTTTATTTAACTTTATCTTATATATATCAAAGTATTAAAAAAGAAAAAACAAAACGTATTATACAATTCGTATGTATGTTTGACTGTTAATTTAAATGTTTCTTTTTTTTCTTTTTGCTTGGGTGAAGGCTTATTTGAACGCAGAAACTTGTATATGAAAAAAAAATTAATAAATAATTAAAAACTACACACTATTAATGTTAAAGTAATAAACTATAAAAAAATAATACTAATAAAAAAAGAATAAAATAAGAGAATTTGTACGTGAAATCTATTTGTAAATCTTGAGTCAAAGGTATTGTGTGAAATATTGCTAAATGTACACCAAATAGAACTTGCTACACACTACAGTGTAAAATGTTTCAGAAGAAACTAAGAGAGCAGGTATTAGCTAATAAAATCAATCAAATGTAACAACATAATGATGAAACCACTACCTCTATGTTATATTTTATGTGCGTATTGATAACTGTGATTTGGAGACTACGAAACAGAATCAATATTTAACAACAATATATCAAAATGACATCCAGTAGTCATAAAATATTTTAATGCTCATTCGAATAGCTGGCGAGAGTAATAGGCATAATATTATGAAAAACTATATTAAATTTCTATATTTATGATTTGAACGGGCTTAAAGTTCGTATTGCTTTTTAAGCCAAATTACATGTGATAATTATTAATGAACAAATAACACTAAAGTTAGTTATAAATATTCTGACTAACACATAGTTGAACGGAACAACTAGCTGTTTTCGAAGGCCACTAAATCTTCATCATCAGTGTTCTTCAGTGTTTTTGGTCCACTGTGTGTGGTATCAGTTGATGCAGATTTGTGCTTTATATACGTAACTTTTATACAAATCGAATATGTGAATTGTTTTGATTCATCGTATTTCAATTTGTTGAAAGCTTTTTTGTAATGAAAGCTCAAATTTACCATATCCATATTACAAAAGTCTATCCATTGTCATTTATTCTTCACTAATTAGGCACATTAGGGCGGGTAGATTTATAATTCGCACAAATTACAAGAAAAATCATATTCTAAGGATCAAAATAAGAAACTTTGCCAAAAAAATCTAAAAAATGTATTTTGATGTCTTGACTTTTGATTCGAAGGGTAAAATATTCTTGATATTGATCCGATAGGTAAAATTTTGAAAAATCTCACTTTGTGATTTCAAAAAAAAAACAAATGGTTGTATGGGGAACCCCCCAGGTTTCTACTGGGCGTGCCACTGGCATAGGTAGTTAAGTCCTGAAAAATAAGTAGGGGTCGGTCATACATTTTGACTCAATTTAGGAACTCTAAATGGCTCAAAATGAGATTGGTCTAAATTTGACCCTTGGAATCAATATCAAGAAAATTTTACCCTTCGGATCAAAAGTCGGGACACCAAAATGCGCTTTAGAGGTATGGTTCCTTCGGCAAAGTTTCTTATTTTGATCCCTTTAATATGATTTTCCTTTAATTTGAGCTATTTTTTGCCTCCATACAAATCGACCCGCCCTAATGCACATGTTAGTTAATTTGCTTATTTTTGTTCGGCTTAAGACAAACTTTTTGGTTTGTTACTATTAACCGTATTTATTTAATTTTTTCCACAGGCCCATGGGCTTTTTAATTTTAGTTAATTTGTAATTTTTTCTTTCTATAATTATTGCAAACGTAATATACATATTGTTGGCTTAAGCCGAGATCCCATTATCGGCACAATGAACCGATTTTCGTCGGCGCACCGAAAAAAAGTAATAGATAATAAGCTAAATTGGCTTTATTTTTCAACTGATTGAAATATAAGGATATAATTGCACCTCACTGCATTGCTAATAGACCCATTTAGACTTATACTGGAATTAATTAAGAAATAAGGCTTTTATTACTTATGACTTTATTGCAGGGAGCCGACGAAAATCGGTACATTGTGCCGATAGTGGGACCTTGGCTTTAGACTGTAGAGCTGCTAACTTATTGCAACTAAATTTTACAAGAGATACAAAATACTATTTAACATTTAACGTGTAAATAAATATTTTATAACAAGTGAAGTTGGCAGGCTTGCACTCTAAGCCGACGAGAGTTTGAGTTTGTTTGTTACTTACGGCGTGTGCCACAATGTCACCACAAAACTTTTCATCGACAACTTTTATTGCAAACATTAATAACATTAAAAAATTTGTTGTTTTCAATACAAGTTGCCAATCGAACGTTTGCTGCTGACATCGTGGGACAGGACATTAGTCTTAAAAAATTCGAGCAAGATTTGGCATGCATACAGAATCTTTATTATAGATGTCTTAAATCCTAAATACTATTGAAAATTAGCAAAATCAAGCAGCTGGTTTCAGAGCTGGAAAACTTAGACTTTATTTTGCCATATAAAAGTAACTAGCTAAAATTATAATTTTTTTTTAATAAACTTATTTTACTGTACTGAAGTAGTACTAACAAAAAATCACAAAAAGTTCAAAAGAGGTTTCCGCGGTTGGAAAACTTTTACTTTATTGCTAAATAAAAGTAACCTACTAAAAATAGTGTTCACCAATTAATATTTTCAATTAAGAATTTAATTGTATTAATTAAATTTTTAATTGTATTAATTAATTTGAATGGAAAAACTTAATTGATATTATCAAATTGTTTATAGGTGAAAATTTAATTAATTTTTTAATTGATACTACAAATATTTTAATTAAAATTACAAAATCATCATATTACTTTTTTGTGTGCTTTTTTTCTATAAATCAAACAAATCTTATATTCTTAAAACGAAATAGATTGGTGCAAGATATTAGAAAAAATCTAAAATTATGATTCCAAGGTTGGGAAACTTACACTTTTTGTATTATATTGTAAAAGTAACTAATAAATTTATTTTATTCTTTTTTCTTAGAAATTAACATCCTGTTTTTCGAAAATGAATAAGTCTACACGTTCTTTAAAATAACGAACAAAACTATCTTTACGTTCTTAAAACATTTATTTATTTTCATGTGAGTGACAACAAAAGAGCTTTTAGTTTCCTACACTCATAAATTTTTTTATGTAAAATTTATTAAAATTCGGTCTACGTATTTTTCATTTCACTTTAACGAAAATCCTATTTAATTTTTAATATTGAAGTGTTAAAACACTAAGAAAACATTTTTTTCTTTTATTGTTCACTTTAACTTACGAAAATAAATAAACAAACGAGAAATTGTGAAAGACTTTCTCCGCTACGCAAAAAAAAAAATACGTTTGCTTGAAGTGAACAGTAAATCAAAATTTCCATACAAAAGCCGGCTGTAACGTATACTTATAACATACGTTATTTTTTTCTTCGAGTTCCATATAGGCAAAAATGTTTCTGTAATATTTTTGTTACGAAAATAATATTTGCATTATTTTTCATAATTTAACTGTCAAACATATTACAAAAATTTTTAGCATTGGGTCAAAATAAAGTATGAGTTATAGGAAAAAATAAACATAATTCTAATAACAACAGAAAATACGAAAATCAATAAAAATCTATATTAAACTGTGTATAATTTCCTAAATGAATGCTTGAATCAATTAAAAATAAAATTGCTTACCCCCTTGGTTATAAAATTTAAAATGAATAATTTAATTTAAAATTTTTCATTGAAATTTTTTTAATAAATTTTACTTTTTTTATTGCGTCACTGCTGTAATTTTGTGAGTGTGATTTTTTAGTTATACCTAAAAAGCTCTTTTTATGACAAAACGAAAGCTTTTGAAAATGTTTTATAAAAAGCAAATTTTAAACGTTATTGTTTATAAACGAAATATAAAAACGAAAGGGCTTAGAGTCTGAACACAATGTAACGATTATTTAATGCGGTGCAGGTTTCATACGATTTTGAAGTAAAAATCGGCAATGCAGGACGGAATAAAATTAAAATCTATTTTATTTTTATTGCGGGCTTTCTTATTCTCTCAATTTTCTCTTGCTGACGTTGCCATAGTTTTTGAATAATTGGCTGTGTTTACAACATTATTGTAAAAAAACAAAATTTTGAAGTTCAAACATTTTTGTCATAGATTATAAAAGTTTAAAAAATATATAAATATATGTATCTGTTAATCATTTTTGGTTTTTAGTTATAAAAATGTATGCACAAAAAAATTAATAAAAATTTAAACAAACAATGACAAGTATTGCTGTCGCCGTTTTCCTTTTTATTATGTTTATTTTTCTCTCCCGCAGCGAGAAATCGCACCGCACCGCAAACATTGAGTTTAGAGTCTTATGGTTTCTAAATACAGGCTGTAAATATATTTATCCTTTTGAAAGAATAGTTTGGTGTAGAAAATTATAAAATAAAAACTACAGCTCCAGAGCTGGAAACTTTGAACTTTTCTTGATATTAAAGTAACTAAATAAAATTAATTTTTTTCTTATTTCCTTTTTGCCTTGTTCACTTAACATATTTAATGTGTTTTTTTAAGAACTACTCGATTGGTATATTGAATTAGAAAGAGTTAAGAGGATGATTCTAGGGTTGGAAAATTTATTAATTAATAATTTTTAAATTATACATATATACTTTGGGTCTAATTCGTAAAAAATTTTTTAGTTTTATAAAAGGCTTATTAATAAAATTTCTATAAAAAATTTGTTTTATAAAACTCTCATTAAACATAAATATCTTTTATGAATAAAGCAGTAATTTTTAACAATTAGAACAACCAAAAATATAGTTTCAGACACGGAAAACTTAATTTTTTTTGGAATATACTAACTAATTAAATAAAACTAATTATTTCTTAGGTAATAATATTTTATTAAGAAATAAATTGGAGAAAAAAATCAGAATAATCAAAAGTATGCTTCCAGGGTTGGAAATTGAAAAAAAATATAACCAAAAATAATTATTTTTTTCAGTTAAACATATTTCATGTTTATATGGATATCGAATTTGAATATAAACGAATGTTTGTGCTTATTATTTCTCAGCACACTTACATATGTTTCAAATCGATGAAAATATAATGTATAGCTAAAGATCAGTCATAACTATAAAATAAAAATATTTTTATAAAATTGTCATAATCTTTTCAACTTCATTCTTTTAATACATATAAAAAAACCATTTATCATTTCTGATCAGTTGTGACAAATAAGTTTTCAATAATTGTACTTCCTTGACCATGAAAATGTATTTATGTGACTTAATCGAAGAAAAACAATAGCTCTGTTCACTTACTTTCCCAGCAGAAACTTGCAACGAGAGAGTAAGGCCGACATTTACAAAATTACTCTCCTAATTATGAAAAAGTAAATGAACGCTGTACTGGTAAAAACTTGCAGGAAAATTTTATTCATATCAGAACCATGAATGGAAATCATGATACAATTGTATTTTTTCTTATGTATTTATTTGATAATATTTTAAATTGCAATTTTTTTTAGAAATTGGCTTTTAATATGAACTTCTTTACACAGTTTCATGTATTTTTACCATTTTTTTAAATTTTTCATAATTTTTTTAATTTTATTCTTTTAACAAATACAAAAAATCCATTTTCCATCTTCTATCAGATATGATAAATAAACCAAATTCGTTCAAAATAAAGTTTTTATTTATGTGATTTAAGAAAAGAAAAACAATAAATTAAAAAAACATGCTCTCTTTTTACATACGTATACACATTTTCTAACAAAGAAATGTACGTTTTTCAGTTTTCCTGTTTCAGATATTTTTGAAATAATTTATTTGACAACAAAACACACAACAGCCGGATGGCTAATTCTTGCAAGTAAACATTTTACTAGTAATAATTTGTAAGCATTTTTTTGTCTCTAAATTTTTTCTCTCTTTTGGAGCTCCCTCCTTGCCAACTCTTTGAGTTAATGAACAATTTCCAGTAAGAATTGTTACAAATTCGTAACAATTTTGAATAAATGAACAAACCTAATATGTAAAAAATTTATGATTTTTTTACATATCGCGCATTTATTCGAACAACATCATAACTCAAAAAAATTAAATTTTTGAGTTAGTGATGCAGAATTAATTTTAATATCGTTCTTAATATTGTTTAAAAATTTCAAATAAATATCTTGTTTACTCAACTCGTGACAGCAGAATAAAATTTTTATTTTACCATTTTTCCAGTTGTGTGTAAATTTAAAACGTAAAATTCGTTTTCTGGAAAATATTTTTTTAGTGTTGAGTTGAGCGATATTTCTACATATTTTTTTAAATAAACAAATTCAGATTTTTTCAGTAATTTTTCAAAAAAACAATTTGTTAACAAAAGCCTAAAACAGCTGTTTTGATAATTGTGACCACAAAAAAATATTTAAATTTAATTTAATTTTTAGTTACTGACCAATTGTTACAAATTCGATAAAATTTTTAGCAAATGATCACATCTTTCATATTTAGCACTTAAAGTTTTTCTTTATTCCTTAATTCCATTTAAGAGTAATTTCAAGACTGGGTATATTTATTTTTAAACGTTAATGTGACAGCATTTTATCGCCGGCTTAATGTAGGATACACGGTTTCCCAAAACAGTACAAAAAAACATAACATTATGAATAAATAAAAAATATAAAGTCGTGCTTTAACTTTCAGAAAATAAAAGAATTGTAAAAACATTGAAAAAACAAAAACAAAAACAAACACACGAACATTACAACAACTATTGTGGTAGCAAACATTTAACCTTCTGTCAGTGCATAGTAAATTTTACATAGTCTGTGCATGGGGTCAACCTGACCCCACATATATTTAAATGCATTTTCTAAGCTTTTTGTTAAAAAATAGTCGTTTCTATTGTTATTTATTAACAATCTTCAATCATGGCTAACAATAACAAGAAGACAAATGAATAAAAAATAATGCAAATATATGTATGAATAACAAAAAATGTCAGTTGCAATGCCAACCTTTTATTTGAGAAATCTTTTAACACTCAATATTTTATTCAACTATTATTATATTTTTAAAATTTTGAAATTTTCGTTATTATTTTTTTATTTATACAGTCGCACGTTATTTCACAAAAATAGGCACATATCTTTAATCGTTAAATTAAGTAATAATTCTTGTTAAAGAAATATATTTTTGTTCACATTTCCAGTATGTTTTATATTTTTTCAAAGTGTTCGCTTAACAACGTACCGTAAACGACTAATTATTTGCACCGTTTGTTCACAACTTTTCAAGTCTTTTTATATGATGGAACGAAAACCGAATGCAACAAATTTACTGCAAACAAACCAACATAAGATACACTCGATATTGCCAGATTTGGTGATTTTTCGATATTAACGGTTTGAAGATCTTGATGTGTAAACATCTATACTCTAGGGGGTAAAAATCTTTTCCACACTACAATCAAAAATTGGGGGTGAGCTATGTATGAGTGTATTTGTGTAATCATACGAACAAGAAGTACAGATAAACTTAGCTTAACTTAACTTAGCATAGAAATACACTCAACCGAATTTTAAAGCATACGTTCAGGAGCAATGTTAATTTTAATAGAAATTGCTTGTGAAGTGCAATAGTGTTACCAGTGGGGATAATTTCCTTAAAAAGTTGAGAAATATAAAATAAATAAAATAAATATATACTTTTAAATAAAAGAACGTTTTAAATGTCAAATATTTGTTTAAAATATATATATAACAGTCTTTTTAAAGAATCTATAATATTATATTATAACATATCTTCACTGCGTACTGTTGCCTTACAATGAAGCTGGTGCACGACAATCGGGTAAAAATCTCCAACTCATGTCAATTATTAAGGGTGAAGATTTTAATACAAAATTTTTATTTTGACGTTTTCCACTTGCATACGAGCAATTATCCACAAACCCCCACAACTAATAATTCCACTGCTATAGATGCAGTTTTCCATACATTTTTAAATACAGTAGAGTCAAAAATCTTATTTTAGTTGCCATAAGCCAATATTATTATTATTATTATTATTATTATTATTATTATTATTATTATTATTATTATTATTATTATTATTATTATTATTATTATTATTATTATTTTCATTACCTGTGATCGGACTCACTTTGCTTTTTTTTTTATGGAACAAGTATATTATGATTTTGGTTAGCAATGAAAAATTGTTATTGCTATTCTGTATCACTTTCCACTTTTCACTTCCTGCAACTTACTCTTTAAGAACGCGATGACCTCCATAAGGGAACAGAAGGTGGTCCCTTTAACACTATGATAGAAATGAGCACAAAAGCGCATGGTTCAACATTGTATAACATGGGACTTTCCCTAAACCATGAGTCAAATAAAAAAAATTCAAAGCGAGTTGACACCAGGTGATTTTGATTCAGCATTTGGTGATCAGCTGTTAATATCTCTGGTGTAAAACTAAAGCTAAACGTTTGGAAATTTTTTGGCAGCAGGAAATTTTTCACTAAGAAACAGTGTTGCCAAAACGGTGGTTTTCCCGCAATATATGACTGTATTTTGTTGTCATTAGCGGCAAGTCTATTTAAAAAACCACCAGCGGAAATTTTAACGGAAACATTTTTTAGTTGACGGATTTTCAGCGTTTTTCTGAAACTTATAAAGAAAGATATTGTCAAAATAAAGTATTTTTAACGCAGCTATGTGACACATATCCTGGTATTTATGTTGAGTTTTTTTCATATTAACATATACAGCGAAAAGAAACTAACGTCACTTTTTTTGTATAATATGAAAGAAAGAGAAAGAGGTTGAAAATAAAAACATATGTAGGTATATACATACATACGAGTATAAAAGTATAAAAGTCAAATTCACTTCGAAAACTCTCACTTGCAAACACTTTACTTGGAAATACTTCAAAATGTTTTTATTAAAACAACTGGTTTTGCTCATAATGCAAATATACTGTAAGTTATTAGTTTACGTACCTGTATACAAAATGAAATAATTAATTTTAATAATTAATTAATAATTAATTTTTAATACTCGTATTACCAGGAGACGATTTTTGGAGCTCGGTGCACGCAAAGAAAAGATGTAGTTCTAGAATGGTTGAGAAAACAATATTATGTTCTCAGAAACAAATCTGTGGTCGTTGAAAACAAGTTATTGTTATTTTAAACATTAATTTTGTTACGGTAAGCAAATTGATGTTTGAATTTAATAACTACATTATTATATTCATAAAAAAGTGTGATATGGTTAGAGTTTAACAATATAGTTTTGTTAAAAATTTATGACTGCAACATAATTATTGTTATTATTTAAAAATAATATAATGTAAATAATAATATAATGCTATCCAAAACCATACTATTTTAAGTTTTAAAAAAAATCTTTTTCAGAAACATCTTCTGTCAGTTCAGTGTTTCGATTGTAAGCTATCAGTATTGCACGCGTCGTGTTAAAAAAATAAATAAAGCACAAACAAAAGTATAGATAAATAAAAACATATACAAACGTCCATATTATGTTCATCTCTTTATACATACGTATTTGTATTTCGAGTATACACACATATGTAAGTAAACGTTTCTATATATACATTTAATTTCAACAATATTAATTTATTTTTATTTCGGATTTAACGCACAGCTGTTTTAAACAAGAGACCCACCAATAAATATATGATTGAAAAACAAAATATTATTTTTATATTAAATAATACTGTTGTCGTATTTAACAATATTATTATTTTATAAGAACATGGTATGGTGAGTCTCAGTTATATTTTAGTCACATCTAACAATAGTGTTGCCATATTTACAATACCAAAAGTAGGTGTAACAAAGTTCATTGTTTTTATTGATAATATTATTATTATTAAAAGTTTTCTTTCCTATTGACAATAATATGATTTAACTACAACCATATAGTTCAATCATAGTATGTTGCTGTTTGATTATGGTTACCCCAACCATATTTTTTCTTTGCGTGCAGGTTTTGGAAAATCGGGATGATAAAAGCATCTTCCTTAACTTAATTTTGTTAGCGGAAAGTGGAAGAACTGCATTTCAGCTCATGATATCATAAAAAAGAATAGATCTATTAAAATAGCATGCCGTCGGGTTGTTACTGGTTTGCCGCACATAATATTAAAATATATTATTATTGCGGCAAACCAGTAACCACCCGGCTATAAATGTACGCAATACTTAAGAAATTTCTTCATAATATCAAAAAAATCGTTAAAACGATTTTAAATTAACCAGTAGTTTTATGTTAATTTTATCTGGCAATATTGTTAATATGTTGCACACTCATATTGTTAGATTCATACTTCTATTTCATACTCAGACCATTGGAGTGAAATGTGTGTATTAGTGAGGTAACGATTGTCAATTTTTGATATTCACGAATACGATACGAATACGAATACTTCAAACGACATTCGAGAATGCGAATACGAATATTTGAAACGATATTCGCGAATACGAAAAAAAAGGACTTCACACTCTTGTTGGCATACATTAAAGTTAATAAAAAGCTCCCAACAATTTTAATGATCGTCATTTAATATTATTTGAAAATGATACAAAGCACAAATTTCTATAAAAAATTAATGTATTTGTACAAACTAAAACTTTTAGTAATTTTTTTTAAATTTCGTATGGGATTTATGCATTTATTTATTTAATTTCTTTGGAAAAATATTCGTATTCGCCTGAACTTAGCGAAAAAGAATACATTCGACATCAAGAAGAAAATGGAGAGATACCCTTGATATGTTTGGGCAAAAAAAAGCATACCAATACCAGTCTGAAATAAAAGGGTTCGACGATTAAATTTAAGGATCGTTTTCATTAGTACTGCGCATATTTGGGAAAATATTTCTGTAAAACTCAAGGCAAATTTCATTTGCGTTTTCATAAGCAAAGTTTAACAAAACACACTATCTCTCTCTTATCATATCATTCTGACATACCAAGTATAACCTTGTAATAGCCGCTTTAATGGACTTTGATTTTAAACGCCAAAAACCTGATAATAAGAAGAAAAGAAGTAAAGAAGTAAGTATTCAAAATTCTCAGATATGTTCTGACATTCGCATCGTTTTCGAATCGCATGTGAGTTGCAAATCGAATTAAACAAACATTTTTTAAAAAACATTTTACCAAATTATTGCTATTTCTGATTAAAATAAAAAAAAATATTAAGGGTTTTCAAGAGAAATCTTAAAATTGTCATTTAAGCAACTGGGCAAACTTGCGAGACTTGCTTCATGAAGTCCCTTTTGAACTTTTGAGCAAAAAACACATTATATAAATTTGAAGCAAACGTCAAAAATTTCAATTAATATATATAAAATAAGAAAATTTCAAGCAATTTTTAATTAAGAAACATATTTATATATTTCTATAAAAATAAAAAAGTGTGTGTGTGTGCTTAAAAATGCCGAAAGAAAAAGCAAAAAAAGGCAAGAAGTTGTTGTTAACAAAATGCACAATTGCACAGCTTAAGTTTACGAGTTTTGTGTAAATAAATTTCCATAAAATTTTTGACGATTTTATTTATGAGAGTGTAAAAGTGCACAATTGCACAGTTTGCGGGACTTCTGAACATTCTCATGAAAACCCTTATTGTGTTTTTAATAAAAAATACATTACTGAATAAATAAATTAATCAATTTTTTCTTTCACATTATGTTGATAGCAGAGCTGATAATACATTGAAAAAAATATATAATAAAAGTGTATATAATTTTTGTATGAATACTACCAAATATAAATTTTACACTATTGTATTTAATATGATAATACAAAGATGCAAGAGGTTTAATGAATTCAGCGATTGTATTTGTTTGTTTCTGAATTTTTATTGTTATTTTTCAATCAACTTTGTTTTATTCCAAAGAGATTTAATATTTGCCCGCAATTATAACTACATACATGAGTTATGAGTAAAAAAACATTCCAAAATTTTTGCATTATAATTATATATACATATATTTAGAATTTCCATTTTTTTTAGCACTTTGAGCATTATTTGAAGGCCAATTCAGCATTAAAATTTTTTTGGTTGGGACCACACTGGCCGTGCTGTATCTTGGAAACCGTAAGAGTCAAACTCTTGAAATTTTCAAAAACCAAAAAATCCCAAAATTATAAAATCGCCAAAACGCAAAAAATTGCCAAAATTAAAAAAAAATTCTAACACTAAAATAAATCCCCACATCCGAAAAATTCGCCAAAACTTAAAAAAGCTCAAAACCGAAAAATAAACCCAAAAACGAAATACAAATGCCAAAACTATATTTTATAGGGTAAATTTCGTGTTGAATTACATATCTAGTGTGCGTACAAAACCCTTCGTGCGCGGGTCAAAGTCGCACTTCACTGAATTTTTTCATTATTTCTATTGCCTTTTTGCGATATCCTAATTAGTACGATATTGTATCAATTTTGATATTGCTAGCGGAACCTCGAAATCGAATGTTTTTTGGAAAAAACTGAGCGACAGGTGAACTTTTTTCGATATAATTTTGAGCGTTATCCTCGATAAATGTTCGAGATATATTCGAAATCGATATCCTTATCGAAAGTCTTGGTCCACTGGGTTCGTGCAGAAATTATCTATCCAACCTTAAACACAATCTCACAATTTCTTTAGATCTCATACCATAGCATTACATTTTTACTTCCACAGAATACACATCACTGAAGCATTTTGAGTTTTTTTGTTTAAGGTCAAATGATTTAAAAGGGCCAAAATACCTTCATAGAACCAAAAAAAAAACTTAATGTATTTGACTTCAATCGTTTTATTTAAATAAAACAAAATTTTTTTTTTACTAATGTAATACATGTAATTTATTTTGTTTACTGTAAAAAAAAACAAACAATTAGCGACAAAAATAATGAGTTGCATTCGATTTTCGATTTTAGCTGGCTATCGAACATAGAAAATCGAATGTTTAATTCATATTATGAGCATCGAAAATTTCGTTGAGCACCGAATTTTCTATCGAACAGAAGTTAGATTGCGTTGAAGTATTTTATTTTAAGCAAAGTTGTTGCAAATTAAAATCACTTTGAATGATATTTACAATAAGGAAATTGTTTGCCGAATGCTCGCCATAATACCAAATGAAAGTCACTTCGATCAGTACTTTCGACTACAGTCGAAAATCGAAAATTGCTCATAATAAGAGCCTCAAATTTTTAAAATTAATTTTTTGTTATTGCGGATTTCCATACGATTTTGAAGTAAAAATCCGCAGTGCGAGACGGAATAAAATTAAAATCAATTTTATTTTCATTGCGGACTTTCTTATTCTCTCAATTTTTGATACTCTTTCTCTTGCTGACGTTGCCGTAGTTTTTGAATAATTGGCTGTGTTCACAACATTATTGTAAAAAAAACATGATTTTGAACTTCAAATATTTTTGTCATAGATTATAAAAGTTTAAAAAATATATCAAATATATCTGCGAATGTATAAAATTTTAATAATTTTTTTGTTTTTAGTTATAAAAGTGTGTGCACCAAAAAATTAATAAAAATTTAAACAAGTAATGACAAGTATTCCCGTCGCCGTCTTCCATTGTATTATGTTTATTTTTCTCTTCCGCAACGAGAAATCGCACCGCACTGCGCCGCAAACATTGTGTTTAGACTCTTAAAGTAAATAAATATTTTGATTAAAAATATTTATCGATGCTTTTTTTTCACAAAATGTGTTTATATGTAATTTTATTTTTTGTAAGTGCAACTTCAATTTAAGTGCCAATTAGATGAATGACATTTATTTGAGTAGTCAATTATTCGGACTTAGTGCAACTGTTCCTCAATTTAATCCTGCTTACAAAATTTTCTTGTGTTTTAAATACCTTTATCACAAAAATAATTATAATTAGAATTCATTAAATTTTTAAATTTTATAAGATGATACACTTGCTCAATTCACAACCTATTGTGGGAGTTGTAGTTCGTACAAACGTTGTTGGTAATTTCTATGTAAACATATTTTTATAAACAAAGTTTCTATTGAAATTACCAACAACTCATGTACCAACTATGACTCCCATAATAGATTGTGAACTGAGCAAATATTATTTACAAAAAGACGATCTCTTGTCTTATGACCTGTTTCACGATATCGAAAGAAATTTAAAACAAAAACCAATTTTCGTATTTTGCTGTTGTTTCAAAATAAATTTTAAGTCAAAAGTTTTTTTAATCGCGAAACAGACCATAAGCCTTAACTATATGTATGTGGTAGAGAAAAAGTCTTTTCCACACATGCTGTGGAGAACGAAAGATTTCCTTGAGCAGTTCTGTATAAATTTGTATCCAAAGGCTTATTTTGGAAAATGATTCCGGAAGCTATTGCTATTGCTATTAACTTTTCCCAAAGGAAACATAACAAATTAATAATAAATATAAGGCAGTATCGCAAGTTCCAGAATTTAAAAAGCTCAACAATTTAAGCCAAAGTAAATTTTGGAAAAAGATTCCTACAATTAAAAATCTAAACGATTTTATGTATATTTATATTATATATATTAAACATGCATAAAAAAAAATATATAATATATATACATATGTACATATACATGTGTTTATTTATATATATCTATTTAAATATATAAATACATATGCGTATGCACATATACATATATAAATATTTATTATTATTATATTCACTAAAAATAAAAATACGAACCGCTCATAGAATATATTATACATATTCAGTATTGAAATTATTAAGTTTTTTTTTTTCAAAACAAACATTTGGCATTTGATTTAATGACATGCTTCTTTTTATTTTTTTTTTATTTTCTTTTCATTTACTTATTTTGCTTTTATTTATTTCTTACGTGTGCTTCTATTCAATATGTTTGGTTGATATCTGCATGATATTTAAACCAATTTGTAGTGACTTGCAAAATAATTAATTTATAAGTTAGTGTTTTTTGTCAATTGATTATTTTATTTACTATAGGGTACATAAGTACATACATATCTACATACGGGCAAACTTAAAAATGAAAACAAACGCGAAGCCAAGTGACAAGAACGTCATCTTAAAATTGGTTTAAGCATGAGTGCAGTCAATTTTAAAATTTGCTGATTTACACAAGGTTTAAAAAAACTAAAATTCTATAATACGGCTGTTAATAGCTTACCATCAACATCTTCTACATACACCTAAACGTACAATATGCAAAATAATATGCATACACGCATTAACACTATTTCTTTTGTTTATTTGTTACGAACATGAAGTCTTCGCGACATCGTTTGGAAATACTCATATGCAAGTGTGCACATCAATACATCCATCGTGCTTGGCGTATTAAACGACATAATTTATTATTGGTTTAGTATAAAGGCTAGATCACACGATCGGTACAATATACCGATTTTCGTCGACTCACTGCAATAAAGTCATGATTAATAAGCCAAAATGGAATTATTATTTAATTCATTCTTGAATAAGTCTATAAGGCTTTATTACCAATGCAGTGTGGTGCGGTTATGTAATTATATTTCAATTAGTTGAGAAATAAGGCAAATTTACCTTATTACTTATGACCCGACGAAAATCGGTACATTGTACCGATCGTGTGATCTAGGCTTAATACAGCATGCTACAATACATTTAAAAAACAACACGAATTTACCTTTCAAGACTGTTTACGCAGCTCTCTAATACACATACACGAATATATTTCTCTCGTTAGCCAGCACTGGTCTAAAAAATAACTGCGCCTAAGAGTATGCTGCTTTTGATTATAATGAAAACATTTACGTTTATTAATTAAAAGCTAACCAACTATAGTGCAATAAGCATACAGCCCCGGCAGGCTACACAAAAGCTCGACTGCAAATACTGTTAACTGGTCGATGTGTAGCTTTGTAATTGTATTGACAAGCAACTGATATTGAAGTATGTATATATACATTATAACATTGCAAAGATAGAACTGTTTGCACCAGTTTTGCGTGTTTTTGGTTCTGGTATGAAGAAATGTGTTATTTAGCGTTTCTGTTACTACTTGTTAATGTTGATTTTTTTTCAGCAATTACACAGGTCAACAAAATGAAATTTATTGTATAAGGTCAAAGGTTTCGTAGTGAGTTTGTATACACTAAGTACTGTGTATTCCCCTAAATCAGTTTTTTTTTAATTGGCTCTGTACCTCGAGATTCTCCGTTATTAAGAAAAAAGAGGATGCTGCACCACACAATTTGCATTTACTTGAGAACCAGTTCTTTGATCAAATAAAAAAACACAGAAGGCTAGAAAACAAATTGACCTTTAAATTACGTCCTGATTAATTTTTTAACAGTATTATAGTTTCGGAGATATTCGGAAAGTTTTATACAAAAAATATATTTTTTCAAAAATCGTTTTTTCAAGAAAAATTAAAATTTTAAACTATTCTATATTTTATTATTAATTGTGATACATTCATATGTTATAAGTAAAATGAGCCAAATTTATTAAAAATCATTCCATGATATATATATATATATATATATATATATATATATATATGTACTCGTATTGCAGCTTTTTTAATTATTATTTATTTTAAATTGAAAAAAATTAAAAAAAAAGCTGCAATACGACTATATATTTAATTGTGAATAAAATTAAAAAACGATTTTCTTAATTTTTTCGAAAAAATTAATTTTTTTGTATAAAACTTTCTGAATATCTCCGAAACTTTAAGAACTTTAAAAAATTAATCAGGACGTAATTTAAAGGTCAAATCCCTTCTGTGTTTTTTTATTTGATCAAAGAACTGGTTCTCAAGTGATGCAGCATCCTCTTTTTTCTTAATAACGGAAAATCTCGAGATACAGAGACAATTAAAACAAGTAAGAGTGCTATATTCGGCTGTGCCGAATCTTATATACCCTTTACCAAAGTGCGTATATGTAGTATAGAGATACATACATAAGCACAGAGATATGTATGTAGATATTAATTTTGTGAAAAAATTCATAATTTTTGCTCTAGTGCAATTTTTAATAAGTGACCTCTCGGTATTTTTCGATTAAATATGTTTATTTTTTATATATAAAAAATACAGGTTTACAGGAGAGCAATAAAGAAACGGTTAGTCTCTTTATACTTCGGTGTTTGGATAAAAGTTCATATGCAATTATTAAGGAATTGATTACATCTATGTATATTAGTAGTAAATTTAATTATGAAGCGCATTTATTGAGATACGAGTTTGGTGCATTAAGAGTAATTTTAATTCTATATACTTGATCAATAAGTTACTCGTTTGTTGCACTTATAGCTAAACAAACGAATAATGCTGTTATATCAAAACTGTCAAATGAAAACAATATTTAATATCCCAGATGACATGAGATTCGATCTAATGTTCGCTTAAGCTTCGAACTTCGAAAATAGTTTTAGTATTAGTATTTAGTATTTAGTACCTCCATACCAAGTAAACTATGTAAGTTTTTTTTATTTAATAATCTTTGATTTTGCAAAATTGTTAATTTCCTCAATTTAAACATCCCATTGGAAAGGAATATATAGTGGTATTATGTAAACGTTTATTCCTAAACAATTTTTTTGAATTTCTTGAGCTCAAAGGAACGGCTCCAGGGAAATGAAACAGAACATGATCTTTATTTTACTTTATAGTTAGGACTGTAATTTAGCGATACATTTTATTTCCATCTCCATTTACTAAAAATAAATTCAGTAAAGTGCTACTCTGACTTGCGCACGAAGGGTTCCATAGTAATACTATATGAACTTTAGCCTATATAAAATATAATTTTGGAATTTCTTTAGTTTTTGGGGTTTTTTTCGGTTTTAAGCGTTTTCAATAGGGTTTTCTTTAGTTTTGCCGTTTTTTGCGTTTTTGACGTTTTTTAATTTGGTGCTTTTTTTCGTTTACAGATTTTTTTGGTTTTTGCCATTTTTTTTAGTTTTGGTGCTTCTTTTCTCGTTTTAGCGATTTTTTAGGTTTTTGGCATTATTTTTAATTTGGTGCTTTTTAAATTTTGGCGATTTATCTTATTTTGGTGATTTTTTTAATTTTGGCGATTTTTTTTCATTTAAAGAATTTTTTTTGGCGATTTTTTTCGGTTTTTGACGGTTTGTTTAATTTTGGCGATTTTTTTCGTTCTGGCGATTTTTTTGATTTTGACGATTTTTTTTTCATTAAGGCGATTTTTTTTATTTTTTTTCGATTTTTTTTCAATTAGGCAATTTTTGTTTGTTTTAGCGATTTTTTCGGTTTATTTCTTTGTGGCAATTTTTTTAGTTTTGACACTTTTTTCTCGTTTTGGCGATTTTTTTTCATATAGGCAATTTTTTGTCGTTTTGTTGATTTATTTGATTTTGCCGATTTTTTTAATTTATGACGATTTTTTTTTCATATAGGCAATTTTTTTTGTTTTGGCGATTTTTTTCGGTTTTTGGAGTTTTTTTTAATTTTTGACGATTTATTTTCTTTTTGGCGATTTTTTTGATTTTGGCGATTTTTTTTCAATTATGCAATTTTTTTTAATTTTTGGCGATTTTTGTTCATATAAGCAATTTATTGTTGTTTTGGCGATTTTTGCGTTTTTTTGCGTTTTTTTCATTGTGGGATTTTTTTTTTGTAATTTTTTTATTTAGGCAAATTTTTTTGTTGTGGCGATTTTTTGACGTTTTTTTTTAATTTTGACGATTTTTTTTGTTGTGGCGATTTTTTTGATTTTGGCGATTTTTTTTCATTTAGGCGGTTTTTTTAATTTTTGGCGATTATTGTTCATACAGGCAATTTTTTTGTTTTTGTGTTTTTTTGCGGTTTTTTCGTTTTTTTCATTGTCGAATTTTTTTTAGCTTTGACATGTTTTTCTCGTTTGGCGATTTTTTAGGTTTTCCGCATTATTTTTAATTTGGTGCTTTTTTAATTTTTGGCGATTTATTTTATTTTGGTGATTTTTTTAATTTTGCGATTTTTTTTTCATATAGACAATTTTTTTTGGTTTTGGTTTTTTTTTCTAATTTTTGGCGATTTTTTTTTGATAAGCATTTTTTTTGGCGATTTTTGACGATTTTTTTTCGTTCTGGCGTTTTTTTTTTGATTTTGAAAACTTTTTTTATTCTTTTTTTATTTTTTGGTGATTTTTTGCATATAGGCAATTTTTTTTGTTTAGGCGATTTTGTTCGGTTTTTGGCGTTTTTTTTTTAATTTTTGGTGATTTATTTTCGTTTTGGTGATTTTGGCGATTTTTCTTTCATTTAGGCGATTTGTTTTAATTTTTGGAGATTTTTGTTCATTTAAGGATTTTTTTTTGTTCTGGCGATTTTTGCGGTTTTTGACCTTTTTTTTATTTTGGCGACTTTTTTTCGTTCTGGCGTTTTTTTTTGATTTTGAAAATTTTTTTTCATTAAGGCGATTTTTTATTTTTATGCGATTTTTTCATATAGGAAATTTTTTTGTTTTGGCGATTTTTTCGGTTTTTGGCGTTTTTATTTCTTTGTGTCAATTTTTTAGTTTTGACACGTTTTTCTCGTTTTGGCGATTTTTTTCGGTTTTTGGCTTTTTTTTAATTTCAGCGATTTTTTAATTTTGGCGATTTTTTTCGTTTTGGCGATTTCTTAAAATTTTTGGCTATTTTATAATTTTTGGATTTTTTAGTTTTTTGAAAATTTCAAGAGTTCAACTCTACGGTTTCCAAGATAAAGCAATTTCTCAAAATTACATAGTCAAAATTGCATTAACTGATGGGCCACCCTTTAATTTATATTTTTTTAATTTTAGTGTTAATTGTTGTAGCCTATATAAAGATACACTAATTTTACAAATTTCAAGTGTCAATATACATATGTACATACATACATACATACAATTGTATGTATATTACATGGGATTTTAAAAGTTTTCGTCACTCGGTTTGGACCACCCTTTAATATTTAACTTTTACAAATTTGTTGTTGTAGCTACCAAAGCTCTACACACACTGTCCAAATTTCAGACCCGTAGCTCTTACCGTTCCTGAGAAAATAGCCTTCTTCCTAAAACATGAAATATGTTTAATTATTAGAAAAAAAGTTAACGTTTTTTTAATTTGTTAAATTTTTAAAAATTTTTTTTAATTATAAATATCAATTTTATTCATACCGAAGTATAAAATAAGTTAATTTAATAAAAAAGTAATAAAAACTAGTTTTCGGTAGTTATTTTCTATGGGAAAATAGAGTTTGAGTTTTCCAGCTCTGAAACCGACTGCTCGATTTTGCTGATTTTCAATAGTCCAGTCCAAGAACGAAGTCTCTAGCTCTTCTGGGAGCTTGGGAAAACCGATTTCACGTACAGACAGACGGACAGACGGACATCGCTTGTTCGTCTTCCCTATGCATAAGGATCTAGAATATATATACTTTATGTGTCGCTTATTAATATTGTAGAAACTACAAACGGAATGACAAACCTATATATACCCTTTTACCATTTTTTGGTAAAGGGTATAAAAAATAGTTTATAGGCATTGGAGCTCAGTATAATATGCACGACAGTTTACTATCAAAGTACCAACTTTAAAAAACGTGTTGACCTGTGTTATTGTATGGTTGGTCAAAGAGCAAATGAGAACAACACATTTTTTTTTTATTTGTTTTTCTAAAACAAATAAGATACGTAAACTTCCATCTACCATAAGTTCATTATGGTGTGTTGAGAAAAAATTTACGTGGCTGCCCTGAAGGAAATGTCGATGGTGAAAGTGTACTAAGTCGCTTTTGACTTTGTCACCAGCGGTGCCAACTATTTACAACCCAAACGCGCTATTGCCCTTCTCAAAACGCGCTAGAACGCGCGAAGTTACAACATTGTCAACTATTTATAGCCAAAACGCGCTATTTTCTAGCGCGCTAAATTAAATTTTAATAAAAGTCGATGTGCATATGTATCAGTAAATTAAATTTGTTGGCAACCGTTTTTCAGATTTTGCAATATTGCTCCTTCGAAATAATATCCTAAATAACTAAAATCATTTAATACAGAATCATAATCGCCTTCCAAATAATCCAAATCCTTATTTTTTATTTTAATTTTATTTCTCAAACTTTTAAACAACATATAAAGGTATGTTTTATTCGAACTTTATATAAATATTGAGAACAAAGTGTGTATAAGCTTCTTAAGTAGCTATAGCTATAGTTGCTTAAAAATTAAGTAGGTATATGTTTCGAATAAAACACACGATAAGTTGTCGAATAGTTTTGCGATGCAAATGCTTTTTGTATTTTACCTAGAATAGATGCTTAATAAGTTGTGTAAACTTTTTGGGTTATTTATACATATTTTTAGCCGAAAATATTTCAAAACCATTTGCCATTTGCAGTATTTAAATGCGTTTTTAATTATAAGGTAAGGTCAAGTAATTTTATTTGCGACAGCTGAATCAATAACCAGCTTGAAAATTGTTATCAGAGTTTTTTCTAGTAGAAATTTGTTAAACTAATACAAAAAAAGTAAAAAAACATTGAACTGAAATGATGTAATCGACTTTTTTCAAAACGCTCTAACTTAGCGCGTTTTTTATAAAAAGCGCTAAGTCGAAAAAAGCGCGTTTGGCTTACTTAAAACGCGCTAAATCTAGCGCGAAACGCGCTAAATTGGCATCGCTGTTTCTCACCAGTACTACTCTACAATTATCCCCTATACAATACTTTGTGCTATAGACATTTAGCCTGTGCTTGTCATTGAAAATCTACTAGTAACACTAAAACAATTGACTAGGTACTGACTACGTAGTTCTTATGGCAACATGAAGACATACCAACCAGACATTTACTGGTACATTTCTATACCTTAAGTACATACAAGTTTACTTATATTGACAAGTTGTTGAAATATCCACCAGAAATACACCACATCTGTTTTCTCTCTCTCTCTTTTATACTGACGAATAGAAGAGAAATTGTAGACAATGTAAAGGCCGGGGCGCAATGAATCCGTCATACGTTAAACTTCGCCTTTTTCAACTGACATTAACGCAGCGACGGAGAAGGTTGGCACAATGAGTACTTCATTGACGGAAGCATTTGTAGGTTGATTCTCCATTTTATTTCTTAAATTCAACTTTTTTATTTATTTCCTTTATTAATTTTGTTTAATTTTATTTTTGCTGCCACAAAACACAAAAACATACCAAAAAACATATAAAAAAACCAACCAATATCTGTCAAATTACTCAACGTACACAAAAAGTTAAAAGTTGAACAATTTTTGTACTTTGCATTGATGGACACGTACCGAATGTAACAGACCTCATAAGAAACCATGTATTTTAACTTAGCTGTCTTACTACTAGAATGTTAGTGTTGACATAGAGACATTTGGTCCCAGTCTGACTGCAGGGTGACGAATGAATGAATAGAAGTAATATTTCACATACATATATACATACATACATATGTATGTGAGTAAATGATAAACGAAACACGTGAACTGCTACCAGCTTGTTCGGTAAAACTGCTATTGACGTTTTTTTTGTAATAAATTCGTCACTCACAATTGTCAGTAGCTACTTGGTGTACCAATATATTATATGAATTCGTTGATCGTATATAAGCAAGCGACCAAAATTCATTTTCTGTCATATTCTAGTATTTACATTGAAAAGAAAAATGTGTACAATAGTTTTCGAGTATAAGCACAACTGAAGCGTCAGAAGTCAGAAGAAGTCAAACACTACCAATTATTTGTCCTTGCTGCTAAACGCTACCCTCACCGATGTGTTTGGCGAGTCTTCACTTCATATTTTATTTTTTTATATGTTTTTATTTTTATACATATCAGTAGTCTTTTTCTTGTTTTATAAACCGTTCATTATTTAACTCTGGCTTCAGTGTTCATCATAGTATTTTTGTGAATGAAAACTATGATGAATATTCGTCACTGTTTTCGTCAACCGAATGTAAGCGAGAGGGTGGCGATTGTATACTTCCAATGTCATACCCACTCAAACGCACTGCGTAGGTATTGCCGAACAAGTATAGGTCATTGCTTTGTGCATAATGGTATAATGACTTATGGAATATATACGCGGACAAGCGGGTAATAAAAAAATAAAATTACACACAATACGAATGTGTGCCTTGGCTCCCCCACAAAAAAACTTTACGAAAGTACGCACGAACATCTGCTTATCATGTATTTGTTTTAAGTGGTTTTTCATATATTTGGGTTACAACTAGTATTTTTGAGCAAAAACAGATACAAACAGTTCCTCAGCAGCAATACAATAAGCAATTGTTATTTGTTTTTAATTTTATTGTTTATTTATTTATTAAACATATTAATGCAAAGTAAATTTGCATAATATGGTGTTGAACAAATATGGGCGGAGTTACGTTGACCATATGCCCAAGATGTTATTAACAGTATTTTAAAAAGTTTTATGACTGACTGTACACGACCTATGCCTTCACATAGGAAGTAGCAAAGTGGTTGTTAAAAAAATTCCACAAAATACTGCAAGATTATACTGTAATCCGTGGCAGATCAGTCAACCAGTGCGAGTGAGACGGAAAACTCTCGAAGGCCAAACAACAAACACAAGCCTGACTGCACTTAAGAAATATTTACGATGACGCGAGATATGTTCCTCAACCCGGACTGTAATTGTATTGTAATTTGGAAAAGCATGCACACACAATAACTCTTATAGTAGTTCTGTCGCTCACACTACAATTATATGGTACATACCATGGTATATTTGGGTTGGCTATACAAACAGTTATAAAAATGCAACCCATTAATATACATACATACATACATATGTATTTCAGTGAATCCACTTTCAAATGTTTCACATTTATACACCCAGAAAAAAGATTGGTTGGAAAATGGTTAAGGCAATAAAATATCATTTGCATGAACTATATTTCAGTACACACAATCAATTTTCTATTGATCCAAAAAACAATCCATGTTCATTGCCATCATGGCATAATTGTAATAAAAATATGATTGAAAAAATTTTTAAATTGATTGCATCAACCGAACGTATGCTTTTATCATGACTAATGAACTGATTGATTAGCACAACCCAATAAAATATTATGAATTGGATTTTACTACCAACATTTGGTATTGGCAACTAAAAAATGTTCGTCCCATATTAACGTTAAAATAAAAACTTTCTTGCAGTTGCTGCAACTAACTAGAGGTTGAGTTTACTATCATAGTTTATAGCAACAAATTCAAAAACTAACTTTTGTGATTTTCAAAGGTATTATGATTTGTGAACTCTTAAATGGGTTTTGAAAGTCTGTGCATAAGATAACAGGTTTGCGGCTGTTTAAAATGTGTAGTTGAGGAGATGCATACAGACATGCTTCACCACCAGAAAATTTATTTCAATTAAAATAAACTTATGACAACATGTCTAATAACAAATTTCTTAAATTTTGTATTTTTTTTGCTTTTATTGTTTATTTTTGTTTCATCAAGGAAGACCAATTTTTCTTTCACATGTACCAATTATGATATTGTTTTAGTTATATTAACCATATTTTCGGTGGCAAGAACAATTTTCATTTTAAATTCCATACTGTTAACAAATTTTATCTGTTGTTGCAACTATTGGGTCAATGGTTATAATTAAATATATTGTGGTATCACAAGAAAATTGATAGTTGGTGCAACCGCCAAAATTCGATGTGCAACAAATTCGGTTGTCTCAACGAATCTTTTTTCTCTGTGTATAAGTAAAATTTCTTATTTAATATATACATACATATGTATGCACTATATCAAGCAGATATATAAAATCGAATCAATTAAAAAAAATAGAAATTAGCCTTATTTGGCAACAGTGACAAATGTGGCTTTCCGTCATCCATTACTATTAAGTAAACAATTTTAAATAATGGATTTTATTAAAAAAAAAGTTAACTAAGCTAAGTGAAAAATAAATATATAAAAAAACTAACAAAACACTCCAGTAAATGTAAAAAATATAAGCACAAAGAAAAAAAATATGTATATCTAATTACCAAGCAGCTGTTTAAGGTTACGGCGAAAATACACAATTTAATTGGTTTCTATGGTTATGGCTAAGACGTTATGCAAGTCATCTATAAGCAAATACAGTGCTGGCTATTTTGAACAGCTGGTTTGAACAGTTGTTTTGTATGGTTATGGTTTTGACAAGTCTAATTGGACGTTATTGTAAAAGTAAACGATCAGGAGTCTTGATCTTCTTTAGATTCCGGTGTCAGATGTTTGGTTCGATCAACCAAAATAGCGCTGTAATCGAGAGTCTTTTTATACCAAAATAGTTAATATCAGATCAGTAGTGTGATTCAGTAACTTTTAACGATCCGACAAACGTAATTTTTGTCTATACATTTTGTCTCTTAAAATAACGATTGTGTGATTCTGAAACTTATTTTTAACGATAGGACGCAGCTGATATTTTCTGCTGAAAAAATTAACAACACATAAATTATTGTCGTTTAAATAACGACACAGCTGACATTAACCCACATCGAATATCGTTAAAAATGTAACTTAATATCAAATTCGATAAATTTTTGTTATAATTATTGTAACGATGCGATTGTCGTTAAAAAAAGTTAGTGAATCGCACCACTGACATAACCCCTGTCTTCAAATTTTTTAGAGTCCGTTGTCAGTCCGATGTCAGATGTTTGGTCCAATCAAAGGAAATGGCGCTGTAATTGTGAGTTTTTATACCAAAACAGCTGATATCAGATCAGAATAGAATTCAATTTATTGGAAAATTAGTAATTGTACAAAAAAAGAAATAAAATATTAAAAAACTTGTATTCTGCAACCAGTTTCGGATTTTAATACAAAATTTTATAGACCTGCAATTTTGCGCAATTTGAATGCACTCTCTCTATTGAAAAAAATTTCAAAAACTAAGCGAAGGAATAAGGAATCCTTGATCCTTGATCATTGGTTTGTGTCAAAAACGAGCTACTGAAAGAGTTCGAAACAAGTCTACTTTGTAAAGAAACAATACGAAATGTAAGAGCTTTCAAAGCTGTTTAAGTCAAATGCGAATATCAGAGTATGTGCGTAGCTGCTCTATTGCAATAAAATTTCAACGTATTTTATTATCTATGTTAATAACAAAGACACTATCAGCCCATCGGTATTAATTTATTTTCCAAAAAAAATAAACCCACTGATTGAACTTAAAATTAAAAATTTAGGGAGAAATTGGAATCTTCGATAGACTTTTGTCCAACAGCTCTTTTTGAACTAGTTTGTTCTGTTGGACACAAGTCCGGTCAAAAACAATAAATTAAATTCGTTTGACTCAAATTTTGAATCAAAATATCTCAAACTAGTTCAAAAAGACAACTTTATTATTCGAAGCAGTGATGGCAGAATTCTTTCAACAATAATGGCTAAATGTAGACAAAAAATGGCTAAGCAAGATCGAATTCAAAAATCATGAGTACAAAATAAAAATAAGAAGATACTCGTAATTCATATTATATTTTTTGGTGCAAATCGAAAAAAATTAAAGTAAATAGAAGTAAAACTAAAAAACTAAAGCAATAGATTAAATTTTTTTTTTCAGGTAACTATCTTAGAAGCAAAGAAAAAACTGAACACAAAAATAAAGAAATATATACATAAATATGTATATATGTATTTACAAATGTTTGCATGTAAGGAATTTCTTAATAAAAATAATCACATCATCACCATTAACATTTATGTTGTTTCTGTCTTAGCTGTCTCATTTGAGACAATAAATTTTAAGAAACCATCCGAAATTTCATAGTCTGTGTGATATTTTCAATTCAAGCTTATGTGACCCATTTTTAATTCTTTTTTTTTAATTTTTTTTTCAATTTTAATTTCTATTGTATTTTCAATTGGATGAAACAGACATGTCAGATGTTTTACTAATATCATAAGCAAACATATCATAAGACCCGACAGCTTTCAACTACATTACCACGATTATAAGAAACTAGATATACCAATGGACGACATAATCGTCCGTATTCTAGAATCTAAATGTAAATAATTTTATTAATATTCCAAGAGAATATATCTAAACGTCATAAAAAATGAATTAAAACACAGCCACCCACATACACATACATACATACATACATATGCATAAATAAATAATACATGAAATTAAAAACACAAACGAAATCCCTTTAACTAAGCTAATTCAATAATATTGAACTATCTTCCTTTAAGTATTACTAGATATACCAACGGACGACACAATCGTCCGTATTCTAGACTCTAAATGTAAACAATTTGATTAATATTTAAAGAAAATTTATCTAAACGTCATAAAAATGCATTAAAACACAGCCACCCACATACATACATACATACATACATACATATGCATAATTACAAAACACAAACGAAATCCCTTAAACTAAGCTAATTCAATTTATTGAACTCCCTTCCTTTAAGTATTACGGCTTTCATACACGGTTGCCAGATTTGACGATTTATCGTCATCTTGACGATTTTGGGTTGCAAAAATAGCATTTTGACGACTGGACGATTTTTGCCTTCATTTTGACGATTTTAAAATAATTATAAATTTACACCATTTATTACAAATTTAAAACAATTTTGAGCTTGACCAAGAACAATATACAATAAAACTGAAGAGTAAAAGGAAATAATTTTTAATTTTTATATTAATAATTTTGGAATAAAATGATTCTTAAGCCTGTTATTATACAGAATTTATCAACTGAAACGACAGAAATATAAAATGTATACGGTCAAATGAAAAACTATTTAAAAAAGTTATGAATAAATTTTTTAAAGCAGATTTGCTTCAGTGTGATAATTTTTATTGTGGGGACTATAAAGATAAAAATAATTGTTTATACATTGAGGAAATTTATTTAGAAACATTAGTATTTGATGATTCTAAGGTTAATCAAATTTAAAAATGTGAAATCATTAAAATTTTATTAAAATTTGACTTCGAAGATATATCAATTCTAATTGATCCCTAAAATGTTATGAAGAAAATAAAGGTTCTTTCTACGATGTTCTAAAAGAGTTTTCTCACTATGTTAAAGAGTGTGAAAGACAGAAAAGTGAATATAAATTCAGGGAATTAAAGCTATTAAAATTGGAAAAAATCTTCCATGATACATACTTAGAACTTTTAGATTTGTAGAAAAAATTCCCTAAACGAAAAGAGGACCACCATGATTAATTTTATAAAAAAAATTCCCCCAGCTAATAAGGTCTACTTTAGTTTTTCTTCTATTCTTTAGAAAATCAGAAAAATTAATAAAAACATTTCATCCAATTAGAATTGAAAATACTGAACTTAAGCCCGATTAAGTAATTATTTTTGATATAAAAAAAATTTTGTCTTGCCGTTATGTTCAGCAAACCTAGAAAGAGTATTTATCCAAGTTAACTTAAATAAAAATAAAGTAAAAAATTTAAGTATTTTGTTTTTTATAAAATTGATTCCTTTTTTTTTGATAAGAGTTTAGATTATTTTATACAAAAACTATGACTTTATTTGATAAAAGTGTGAATTTTGGACGTTTCCGGAAATTATTTGGCCGATTTTGACGATTTTTCGTGCAAAATTTTACGAATTTACACCTATTTCATCTGGCAACTATGCTTTCATACAATAACAAATAAGAGAAAAAAATTTTAGATCAAGAGAAATACTACAAACACTTGTAAGCTATCCTGAAGGAAACGTGTAACCCCACGTTTCCCCAAGTCAGCACTTTTGTCTACTATTTTGGTGACATTGTCAACAGAGCGTCTATTAGTATTGTTCTTAATGCGTAGAAAATTTTTTTTCATATTTTCATTTTTTCATTTGAAAAAAGATATAAAATTACAATCCATATTGAAAAAAATAGAAAATGTTAAAATTAAAAAAATTTAAGCGAAAGTGCCAATTATGGAAATTGTTTTACCCTGTGGAAGATTTTGTGCCATCAGTTAGAGATTTGTCATACTTGCAGATTCATTCGTAAGTGTTTGATTTTACTAATTCAGCGAAATAAAAAATTTTTGATTAACATATGTGTATTTATTTAAAAGAGAAGACAAGCAAAATCCCTGGTTGCTAGTGATATGTTGAACGAATAAATAAAACTATCCCGGTTATTGCATGTTTTTTAATTATAAGTTCCATTTTTTATATATTTGTTTAATAAAAAACCAAAATATGAACAAAATACGCAATTTCATTATCAAAGGAGTATACTAGAATAACTAAAATGTGCCAGTGACTATCTGTTTCCAATGTCTTCATATGGTCCCTAAAGAACTATCTAATCAGTAGTTCCAATGTCAGTAGTTGCTTTTCAATGGCACGCACATGTTAAATGTCTATAGCAAAGCAAAAAGCATTTAGTGGGGTATAATTAGTCAGTAGTACTCTTGACAAAGTCAATAGTGAATCAGTACTGATTCAGTAGTGCCATTTCCTGCAGGATAATAAATGCGTGTGTAATATGTGTGCATGTAGTAGTAGCACCTTTAAATGCTTGTAGCTCCCAAAATACTAACGGCCTGTCCTACGATGTCACCAGAATTCGTTCGATCGAATACTTATATTGAAAACAAAAACAAATTTTCTAATTTTATTGTTGTTTGCAATACAAGTTGTCGATCGAACGATTTCTGGTGACATCGTGGGACAGCCCGTAAATCGATTTCAATAAAATATAGATTCTGCACATCTGCACTGAAACCCCTTTAAAACCATATAAATCTTTTTAAAATCGGTGCATTAGTACCAGCGTAAAATGTATTATTAAAAAACATGTTTGCCTATTAATTACACAGAATATAATCTTATTGTTATCAATTTAACTATGTATCTCTTTTTTATTATTATTCAGTTAATTGGCAGTTTTTTGTATCTAAAAATTAATGAAAACCGATTATACATTTTCCTAAACGCAATTTTTGTGTATTCTGTTTTTGATAATAATACGAAAAAATACGAGTAACATTTTAATGTGTTGTACATATTTGTTTTTGGTAGTTCCTTTGTTGCAGGTTATGAATTTTTTATGAAAAGTACCTAAATTGTCGTGTCTTCTGAGTAGATGATATGAAAACTGGCTAAATTGGCATCATTGCTTCGAAGTCAACTATTTTGTTTCCAGTTTTCTTATTTTAACTGAAATCTTTCAAATAACTTTTTAGAGAATAAACTCCCGTGGAGACGTTGCTCAGAATATGGTTGTGTATTTGTCCCTTTATCCACCAATTTTGAAAAAGCCTGATTTTAGCTTTGCCTTACCTCCCTCTTTTCGTTTATTTTTTCCTTTTCTTATTTTATTATTTCGGTCAAGTTATAAAATTTAACACCAACTACGGTCTAGCGAATAAAATAAAGTACATACATACACACATATTTGATTGTGCTCTTTAATTTTTATTAATCGTATAATAAAATATTATATAAAGGAAATTCTTTGTGAACCTCAATTTTGGCTCTGTACATATGTAAAAACATATATACTTACATCGCTTGAGCAACTCAAACATCACTGTCTTTCCTTTCGTATTATCTCTCTCTGTAAGTTCACCAAGCCAGCAGGTGTTATGTTACCTATAGCTGTTTTAATTCCCCTGTCGCCATATACCGGTACGACAGTATTGAACGTGATATGACTATCTAATACAATAGTTAATTTTCTGTCGCTCTTCAAATTTTTATAAAATAAACGAGTACCAGTTGCGCCATGATAGCAGTATACTGTGTGAAGAATTTTCTTTTTTTTAGGATTATCATGCATTGATATCCTACAGGAAGTAGAGTATCTAGGACAAACCCGGCCACTACACCACCACAGGCCTTTAAAAATAAGAAAGAAAAAAAATAAATAAATTGGTTTGCCAACTTATAACCATAAATAGAGATAATCAAACTGTAATTGGGTTTCAAGTAGCTGGTAAAGATTAACTTCTTGTGTGCAATCATGAATAAAATTACCCGATAAATTTTTCCCAGAGAAGAATTTCGAACACCAGAAAATAATAAGGAAAACAAAAAATTCTAAATTTCTCGCGAAATTTTATTCATGATTAGCCTGTAACTATATGAATTATTTAGTTTTGATTATCTACTATTAATCCAACTAAAATGTGATTATTATTTATAAGCGTTAAAAATTTAGTTATATTATTTTACCATTTTCGAATTTCATAGTTAGTTCTTTGATGAAGGTTTCCTGGAAATGATCTCCATATACTACCAAACAACTTAACACCAATATGAGGAATATCTTCATTATCGTTTTAAGCTTCTACAACAAACTTCGATGATTTACTCGTACTTTTTACTGTATTAGATTTCAATTAGCATCGCCCTTTTTATATAAAAATATTGTGAAATAAATGAGTATATGTATGTATGTATGTGTGTGTATTTACGTGCATACATACATAAATATTTTTAGAATGAACATTTATCTTTTATTTGTCAATATGGGGCGAGAAGAAGACATTCCCAGCGGGAAAAGTTAATGAATGAATAAGAAATGAGAATGGTAATGCACAGAATTTATTATTTTTCATTCCAGAATTCATTACTGTTAACACAGAACATGTCCTAGGAAAGTAATTAATTACTTAATTAAATTTTTTTTATGAAATGTATAATTCATTCATTTGTTCTTTTGTATTTTGCTATCAATCTTTTCTAATGCATAATTTTTAAATAAAATTTTTGCAAAAGTTATGTTACAATTTTTACTTTCAGTTAACTTCTCTGGTACTCGTTTAAACAAAAAACGTCACTCAAAAAAGTTTTACATTAACTGTTTGTAGTTATTTCCATAGTTTACCGTAAAGTTAAACTTAAATGAATATTCAGTTGTCCTACGAGAAAAATTATATCGTGCCTTAACTGCCAAAATAACGTAACTAACATATTTTTCAAAACTATGTTTTTGATGCAAAATCGGTCTAAGCAGCAATACGTTGTCCTGTAAAATATAGTATCGATAATCCAAATATTGAGATAAGTACAAGCCCTTCAATTTTAACGTAAGCCACATACGCCTAAATTAGTGACCGCAAAATAAGATAAATAAAACATAAAAACAACGAGGAACTGCCATATATTAAAAAGCTCTTATTTATATTACAACTTTCTGTTCTGCTATTTTATCAACAGTTGAGCAGAATATTGGAAGAGCTCATTAATTGTTTTTCTCCCTTAATTATTCCTGTTATCTAGAAAAGTGTGTAGTATGAAAAAGGTTTAAATAAATCAAAACACACGGCAAAAAAAATTTCCGATTTCATACTGCACGCTTTTCAAGACAGCTAGTGATAGTGATGTTTTTATTTGGTTATAGGTTTCCAAAATGGATCTTGTTCCTTACAACGATACCGATGGTGCTTCAGATATGAATAATAATGCAGTGGAAGATGAAATATGCATTGTTACGGGGGGGTTAAGAAAAAAAGAAAACAACTTTTGCCATCAACTCATACTCAAAAGCTTATTCGGTGTAATCCTTGTATTAGTAAAAAATGTGGAAATGGCTGTGCAACTAAAATATCTGAAGAAGCTCGCGCTGCAATTCACGCACATTTTTGGAGATTAACTAAATAAGGACAGAAAGATTGGCTTCTTCTTGTATTAAGCCAAAACTAGTCAAAAAAAAAAAAAAAAAAAAGAATAGTAGACGTACGAAAAAATATTAATCTAATATATGATTTGATGATAAAGGTGTAATGGCCTTCGAAGACAGCTAGTTGTTCCGTTCTACTACGTGGTTGTCATTGTGTTATTTGTTCATTAATTAATTAACACATGTTATTTCGCCTACAAAGCGATAGGAACTTTAGTCTGATCAAATCATAAATATATGATCTACATATTTATTTATATATACAAGCATTTATAATGTAAAAGTATATATCATTACCTAAAATAATAAAAGCCGTACCTAATAAAAAATTAAAATTCTTAATTTTGATTGAATGAGTTCATATTATTAAAAATACAGCTATCAAAAGAAAATAACCGATTTTCAATTTGTTTATCAGTTACAGCCTTTTGGATTTTATGTGACGATATGTATGTGTAAATAAATATTTTATATACATTCATATGTATGTATTACAAAAATTCAAGAAAGTAAATTTTTAAGTTGAAAATAAAATTTTAAGTTTTTGGGTTGTGATTGTTAATGATTTAGAATCACAACCCAAAAAAAAAACCTAGATGCTTATGAGTGGTCAAAACTGTTGGTACGTACTGTACAAATAACGAAAGTATGTAATGATGATGATGATAAGAGAATAACAAAAGTATCGTTTCAAGCACCATTTAAGTATTCGCCATCAAATGCGTGCAGCTAAAAATAAAAAAACATGCAAAATGCAAACACGCCCATTAATCTCAAACCGAATACGTAGGCATAACTATAAGCATAAAATAACTGTGTTTAGTTGCCGTTCACATATTACTTAACGCCCCCAGAGGGGGCGGGGGGAAGAGTGCGAGTTTTGTTACGATATGTTATGGAACTTCATGCATAATTATGCAAAAAAAAAACCGACTCAATGCAAAGATCTGATAGAACATTTTTAACAAAAATGTATGCGATATACGAGTAAAATTAAATTTTAATGGTCGTGCTCCGGCAACTTTTTAAATTTTTTAGAAACTAACTCTTTTCCACATCGAATCTGCATCTAAGAAATATTTTGGGTTGGCATCACTCTCCCTGTCTCTACTAGTTAAACTCGCATTTATATTCAAACACATTAATTATGTGTACCTCGAAAATATATGAAATTAAAGAAATTTAAACTTGTTTTCATTAGTTTTAAATGTTCTTCATAACATCATGGAATTTATTTTCGTACACGAGAAGTAAATGTTAGTGTCGTTTATACAACTGAATAAACAATAAAAATAATAATAACTCTAAATTACTCGTAGTTGTCTTCTTTCAATGATTTTTTTAACCATTTTTTCTTCCAATTAAGAAAATATCGCATATTAATTTCAAACCGAATACGTAGGCATAACTATAAACATAAAATAACTGTGTTTAGTTGCCGTTCACATATTACTTAACGCCCCCAGAGGGGGCGGGGGGAAGAGTGCGAGTTTTGTTACGATATGTTATGGAACTTCATGCATAATTATGCAAAAAAAAACCGACTCAATGCAAAGATCTGATCGAACATTTTTAACAAAAATGTATGCGATATACGAGTAAAATTAAATTTTAATGGTCGTGCTCCGCCAATTTTTTAAATGCTTTATTTAATGCTATATTTTGTGTTTTTTAGAACTGAGGGCGTGTGTGAAGTTTCGTAAAAATCCGTACAGTAGAGCCACTTAAAATAAAATATTAAATTTTAAAAGGCGTGACTCCGTCCATTTTTTCAAATGGAAGATTGTGTCTATCTATGAGGTCAAGGTTTGTTGTAAGTTTCGAAAAAATCTTTTAAATAGAACCACGTGAAATACAATAAAACATTTTAATAGGTGCAGCCCCACCCATATTTTCAAGAAGAAACAAAGGTGTTTGCTAGGTTGCGCTGCAATCAAATAAGTACAATATTATAAAATAAAATAAACAAATTTGTGGGCGTGTCCCCGACCAAATTGTTTTTGCGACGGGATCAATGGGAAGCTATACCATCTCAGACAATATAAATTTTTTTTACAATTATTCTAGATTTGTGTCCAACAGTTATTTTTGAACTAGTTCGTTCAGTTGGACACAAGTCCGGTTCAAAACATCAATAAAAAATAAATGGTTTTGAAACAACTTTTGACTTAAACGTTTAAACGTCAAACTAGCTCAAAAAGAACTGTTGGAAACAAGTCTATATCAGTCTAATACAGAGAAAATTGCTCATAAGCATTGGACACATCATACATTTTACTCTTTTTCATATTCTCACTAACACATAAATAACAAAAATATATATGTATTTGTGTGCCTGACTTTGGTCTAATATGAACCGACTTATGAAGTAACCCTACCAAAAAAACCAGAGACAAATTGATAACCACCTCCTGTTTTTAAGGAAAAAAAAAAGATGACAAAATCTTACTTTTAACTAAAGGCTAGTTGTGAAAATGGCCCTTAAAAAACAACAGTGATGTGTGCATTGGAAATGTTTAATAATTTTTTAATATGGAAAATTCATTTTAGGATCTATTAAAAAAGTAATCTTGTAAAAGGGACCACAATTTAGAAAAGAAAATTACGATATCTTTCGTAATGAACATAATTTTGAGTCATTTGATCTCCTAAAACACTCCAATAATGTCTTTAAGGCCTTTAGAAAATGAAATATCTTTCACCATGGCAACCTTCATTGATCCAGCATGTAAAATTACTTTTTAATAATTTCACGGCACATTTTACATTTATTTGAATATGGCCAAACAGATTCATCCTCAAGCTCTCTTAAGCAAAATCCGAAACGTACAAGATTAGATGAAAGTAAGGATTCCGAATTGAAAAATGCGCATCTGAAAAACACGATGACTTCACTTATGAGTACATACATACACATACACATATATTTACACTAGTGAAAGCAACCGTGAACATTATGACAATTTTCATCTTGGTTTTTCAAATACTGCTCAGTCATCAATACGAAAAACTATAGCAGACTATATGGAGAAAAAAACGGATAGCAAATGACATCAATCATCATAGTTCAAACTAAGAAGACAAAATTACAACATACGAGGGTGGATCAATAAGTCCGTGACTGTTTGAATGAAACACAGTTTTTTTGCAAAACAAAAATTTATTTGTCAACATAATCTCCTTTTAACTCAATACACTTAGTTCACTTGGTTCCAGTTTTTGTATCCCTTCCAAAGAAAACATTGGATTTTTCGAGGTCCTTAGGGCATTTAAATTTCTTTCCACCGAGCCATTTATTTAGTCACTAGAGACTTAATCTGGAGACTAGGGTGGATGAAGGAGAAATTTGAAGCCCAATTAATGGATTTTTGCCATGGAAACTACACATGCGTTTGTGGTCCATTATGAGCAAACGCGGCACCTATCTTGCGGAAAACTTCATTCAAAAGAGAAACCACTAAGCCATGTGGGATGCCTATGGCATCAACAATCTCACGCACTTTTTCTCTTCGATCGGCCAACACCATATTGTGGATTTTTTAACATTTTCGGGTGTACTGACTTTAATTGGCCGTCCAGGACGTTCAAAGTCATATGCACTTGTGCGACCACAACGAAAGTCAGTAAACCACTTTTTTACCATGGAAATCGATGGTGAAGAGTCCCCTTAGTATGTATCGATATTTTTCTTAGTTTGATTGACGGTTTTTTTTTTGCAAAATATAATGTTTAATGAGCACTCGAAATTCACTTTTTTAAATTTTTAGAAAACCACACGAGGTTGTGAATTCTGAACAGCTGTTAAACGCAAAGTAAATGACGACACTTACTCAAAATTTCACAGTAGTCTAATAACAAGTGGTATTTGATGGGAACAGTATTGCATTTTATTTAACTACGAGCGAAGTTCCAAAAGTCACGGATTTATCGATCCCACCCCGTATTTATTACCTATAGCCAGACAATATTATTATTCAGTGTTGGTGTTGGTTTTGTTTACACACCTCATGTTAATAGGCTGGTTGTAGAAAAAGCTTCTAAACTTTTAGTTTTGAAGTTAAACATTCCTCTCTTCAGGTAAAAATATGACTATAACTTTTTATACCCTTCACCAAAAATGGTAAACTATGTATGTATGTTAAACAACAGTTATCATTTTAGTTTACTAATAAATAACTAATGACTGTAAATGTGGCTCTAAGTTGGTAATCCAGTAGGGAAAAGCTTCCTCCAAAAATGCCCAATTCCAAGCCCGATTACCTTTTTTGAAATTATTTGCTGGGCATATCTTTTATGTTATTATTCGCAGGTAGCTTTGGAATATAGCATAAGCCAAGGCACATCAAACAGGTGACACCACTAAACAGGTGGCTTTTCCCACTTGACCTCAGATTCCATAAAAACGAAGATATTTCAAAACAAGATTGTGTGATATTTGTTCGCAAATATGAAAAAATTCGAATGTTCACTAAAGCTTCCAACTTCGAACTTCTCTCGATAGTTTTTCGAATGTGTAAAGGTAGCCGAGTGGATGAGTTCTATCCTGTTAATCTAGAGGCACTAGCAGTATATTTAAGTAAAAAGAATCAAATATATACTTACATATGTGCAATAATTGAATATAAAAAAATTTGCCACGATAGTCTAGTGGAAGTGTGCTAGTCTGCTAGAATGGACAATATAGAAATATAAAATTTTGTATGGTTTTTGACGTTTCTTACAAAACATATACACTCGGACAATGTCACCCTGCATTGACATGTGGTTTTTGGTGATGTAATATTTGTTGTATAATTAGGCGAGACTGATTGATGTGGCTTGGGATAAGCTTACATATTTACTGCTGCCTGTGGCTCGTTTCTGTAACTTTTGAGAAGTTCTCCCATCGAGAAAAATTAAATATGTAATTATCTATGTTATTGTCCTATTTAATACAGGGTTGTTAATATAAAAACTTAAATACTTACTAATATATAAATATATAAGTATTAATATAACAACTTTAATAAAACCCATTTATTCAGTTGTCCGATTTTTTCTCTAAAACTTAGTTTGGTTTACTGAAATTTAAATCAGTTAAGCACACTGCTTAAAATCAGTCTAATATCATATAAAAATATAATAAAGTACGTAATAGCGAAAAGGACAAATACATTTTACCATTTAATTTTTTAACGGACAAAACATGCAAAATTTTTTCAGCCTTAAGTTATACAATCGATTTCTAATAAGCAAATTTGTCATTGCCTATTTTTTTTACTAAAGCGAAGTAAGTTTCATACTACAGACCTGCAAAAGACGTATTATAAGAACTTTTAAGATATGAGGGCAATTTCAAATGCTTTACTACAGTGAAATCTTCTGAAACAAACGCTAAACACCGTGTTCGGCAATACATTTGTTTTACTTATTGCACGTATAAGAGTAAAGAAGAAAATAGTTCGTGACTGAAGAATTTGTGGTGCTTGTGCTTTTTTCTCTCATTGACGCGTATGCTAACGTCATGCATGTACATACATACATACATAACTACATAATTTTTGTATGCTCTCTATTTTTCTGGGCACATACAAACGTACACATGCATTTACATGAGTTGTGTACGCTTTCTTTAAAAAACCTTCCTTAAACACAAACATAATAGCTTACTATCTTATTCTTACACACACACCCAAACGTACAATATGCAAAATAACAAGCATAGATGTATATACAGTACTTATTTTCATTGTTTGTTTAAACAAGACGTCTTTGCGACATCGCTTGTTAACACTCATATACAGGTACACCAATACAACCATCGTGCTTCGTTTATAGTACGACATCATTTATTATTGGCTTAGTATACGAGAATACATTTAAAAAACATGACGTATTTACATTTCAAGACTGCTTACGCAGGCCACTATTTCATACAAAACGAAGTTGTGGGCTTGCTTTTGGTTCTCAGTAATACGATATTTTCAGTAAAGCTTTGTTTCGCTAAAGCGAAGTGAATAAGACTAGCTGCGTTTAAAATCAGGGCGGGGATTTGTATCGCTTTCAATAATCCGATATTTTTCAGTAAATCGTGTTGGGCTAAAGCGGATTCGTACTCACCCTCAGATTCACAGGATGACAAGAATTTTTCGACTCGTAAAGGTCTCACACGAGGCCTGGTGTTATGCTTGTTTTATTGTTCTTTGCTGGGTTATGCATTAAAATTTAATAATTTTACAACTATCAATAAAAAAGATGTTAAACTTAATTAAACTTGTATTGCAAATAACAATAACATAAGCCAAATTCACAGTCTTGTGCAAATGGTATTGCATCGTAGATGTGCAAAATGATATAGTATATTGATACTCACCACTTAACAATTCTTAGTGGTGACTATCAATACACTATACCAGTTTGCACATGCTAATGATGCAAGACCATTTGCACAAGATTGTTAATTGGGCTATTATACAATTTGTTGTTGTTTAAAATACAAGTTGTCGATCGAACGTTTGCTGGTGACATTATTGGCCGTAAATTATTGAATGCTGTTTATGTCCTAAAAGCTGCGCCTTTATGTATGAATTTTGCTTCTAATTTACGTTTATTTAAAGGTAATCAACTTTGGTGAAATAAGCTCATATCCAACGACAGGCTACACAACACACTATACATCAAATCACTACTTTGTCTGTTCGAAATTAAAACCGCCTATCAAATCATGGTATTCAAACCAAATTCTGAAAAAATTTCTTCAAAATTTAATTTAACCCATTATCGACCAAAACTTAATCCTTTGATAAGAACAGTACATAGATTTTTTGATTTTGATAAAACATTAGGTAATTGTTTAAATTTAGTTCATTTGGTAAATTTCATTTTCATTAATTTTATCAACAGTTCAGCTTTTTTTTTATACAAATGTTACCTACTTAAAAGAGGCTTTACTCGCAAAATGCAAATAATCGCACTTTAAAAAAAATTGCAAATAATTCATTGATTATTACTTACACAAGAAAATTAATAAAAATTTAAACAAACAATGACAAGTATTGCCGTCGCCGTCTTCCGTTGTATTATGTTTATTTTTCTCTCCCGCAACGAGAAATCGCACCGCACCGCGAACATTGTGTTTAGACTATATAGCTCATACTGTGCCACCATGTATAACAATATCTTAACAGCTGATATTAAAGTATAAATATGTAAATATTTATTTATTTGATACATTTTAAACTTCAATTGAACTAGAGTGAATTTTAATCAATTAATTATTTCTTTATCAGGCTTAAGTTCAGTATTTTCAGTTCTTATTGAATGAAATGAAAAAAAAAAATCGCAAAAATAAAAAAAAATCGCCAAAAATTTAATATTTTATATGGGAGAAAAAAACTACTCAGCTTAATTATTCATAGTAATTTTGACATGCGTGGAATAAAAATAAAATATTAAAATAAAAAAAACAGAAATACATTTTCTTCCCTTCTGTTGAGAACATGAAAAACCATACGATGCATGAATTTGGTTTTTGGTACAATAGTCAAATGTTTCCTCTTTTTTAAATTTTTATACATATGTATGTAAATAACATCATTCTTTTATATTTTTATTCTATGAAATTTTTTCTATATTTCAATTACCATTTTAATTGAATCCTTAAACATTTTTAATTAGGTTTTTAATTGAATCCTTAAAAATATTTCAATTAATTTTTTAATTGAATCCTTAAAAGTATTTCAATAAAATTTTAAAAAAATCAAAACAATTTTCAAATAAAATGGATGAGTTAATGCTACAATTTCCGTGATTGGTTGAAAACTAATTAATTTTTTAACTGAATCTCGTATTTTTTAATTGAATCTTATTTTTACTTTTTTCTGTGAACATGGTATGGCGAGTCTCAATTTCAAAAGTTGCAAACTTTTTACCACTTTTTTTTTAATTTACGCCACTGTGCGTCGTTGAACCCATACTGACTCGTATTCGATTGACTAGCTTGCGATATCGGTTAAACAGGCTGAAAATGTTTTATCAAGATTTTGTGTTGGAACATTTATTTTTAAAAGAATGATTTTTTTAAAGAATAATTTTTTTGTCAAACTCAAGTTTACAATTTTTAATTTTATTATTTTTTTGATTTGAATTGAAAATGTTTTTTATTAATTAATTTAATTTTTTAAAGAAGAGCAGAAAAGAACTTATAATAAATTTAATTTGTTTTAATAGCAGTGATCATCACCGAGCCATTCTTCTTTAATCATATCAGCACCTTTTTCGCCAAACAGTATAGCGGGAGCAACAGTATTTCCTGACGTTACCCCCGGCATTGCACTAGTGTCCATTACTCGCAATCCTATTATACCATGAACTTTTAACGTATGGTCAACTACAGCCATCGGATCAGATTTCGGGCCCATTTTGCAAGTGCCACCTTGATGATTTTCCGGAGCAGTATCTTGTTTGATGGCACATTCCCAGTAATCATCTGAATCAAAGGTGTGACATTCGCAACCCTTGACATTAGTATTTGTAAGTGTCATATTTAGTTCCTTTAAAGTTTTCGTCATCGCTAATTTATTGGCGAATCTAATGCCATGTATCAAAATTTTAACATCTCTACTGTCGGTAAAATAATTTGCAAATATTAGTGGTGGCTCCGTAGGGTTATTGGAGGCAAGTGTAATGTGACCCCTTGATTTAGTATAGACTACAGTTGGAGATATTTTTATAATACGTTTATTCGAGTGATTATTTTCTTTACAGCTTGGGCAGCTGGCCAAATAGCCTCCAAAATAAAATTGTGTATCCGCTAATCCAGGTTTGTCGGAATGCGGCGAGGCAATTTTGCCAGTTACCTGGAATAGACCAGTACAAGACATTGGACCCGTTTGATTCATATAGTAAGCCTTCAAAGCATCAAGGTTAAGAGTATTATTATCTGCCTCATTGATCGAGTATTCGAGAGAATAAGAAACATGATTGTGCAAGTTCTTGCCAACACCCGGCAGATCGTGTATCGTCTCAATTCCCACCTTTGTGGATAAAAGAGATAAAATAAATAAGATAAATAATTTTTTTAGATAATGGTAAATTTTATAACATTTCGCAAGAATCAGTTAAGTAAAAGAACGTAAAATGTAATACAAAATTTTAGTCGCCCTGGCACCATTTATTTTCTTTAGCTTGGTATTGTGTCAATACGCAAGAATAAAGTTTGTGCCAAAGTTTGTTAGCTATTCCATACGTAATTATGTCCTGCACAAAACCATTTATAAGATCTTGAGAGATTATTCAAATGCTTTACTAAAACGAAATATTCTAAAACAAACGCTAAACAAAATTGTTGGCAAGACACACAACTGAAACAAATGTCTTACCAACACTGTTGTTTAGCATTTGTTTTAGAATATTTCGCTATAGTAAGGCATTTGAAAATTTCTCATGTCTTGAAAGGTCTTATAAATCGTATTGTGCAGGTTTTTAATACGTAATAACAAATATTTAAAATTTTAAAAATCCTCGAATATATCTAAAGATGTTATATCTTATAAACTACTGGAACGATTTTCTTAAAACATTGCTAAGAACCATTATAAAATTAAATAAAAAATTTAATGATGGTGTTCCGCCCACTTATTTTGTAAGATGTAAAAAAAAGTTACAGGCTAATAAAGTAACAGACATTAAAAATTACGTGCGAATTGTAGTAGAAATACATGCCACACAGCACAACTATACAAGTAAATGGAAATGAATACAATTTTAGAGTCTTACCTTTTTTAATTCTTCTTTAGGACCCACACCACTCAACAATAATATTGTTGGTGAATTAACTGCTCCATTACTAACAACAACTTCCTTTCTAGCATTGATTCTTATAACTTTTCTATTTTCATTGAGCACTTCCACTCCATAAGCTTTCTTCGACTTGGGGTCTATCAAAACCTTAGTGGCAAAATGTTTCAAGAGTATGTGTAAGTTTGGTCGATTACGAGCAGGTCTCAAAAAGGCACGTGCTGTGCTGTAACGAACACCATCTTTCGATGTTACCTGGGCAATGGTGAAGCCTTTGGTACTAATGCCATTCAAATCATCAGCCTCGTGTCCTAAAATTATCGAAAATATCAAATATTATTCTTATCACACAAATCACACGAACCTAGTTCTTTTGCGGCTTCAAGTATCTTAAACGCCATTGGCGGCTGATACTTGAAATGAGATATAGGCAATAAACCTCCTGTGCTGTGGAATTCCCGACCCACTCGATCTATTTCCAAGTTATCTTCCGATTTTTTAAAGAATGGCAAAACGTTTTTAAAACTCCATCCCGGATTACCCATAGCCTCCCAATTATCATAATCTTCAGCGTTTCCACGTACATACATCATATAATTTAAGACAGAAGTACCACCTAGAACTTTGCCCCTAGGCCATTTACAGCGACCTCCACTTGATAAACAGGCATATTTTTCCTTTTGTGTAAGGAATTTCCAATCGATTTCACTTTCATAATAAGTCAACATGGAGGGAATTTGTGTACCCCCCGGTTCGTCATCACCTGCACAATGAGAAAAGAAAAATTATATTGATTAATAATATTAATCTGTTGTTCAAAGATTACTAGAGTGAAAACAATAAGTTGATTATTTGATTAAGCTTAAAGATTAATTATTTCTTGTCATTTTGTTTGACGTTTTGCATAATATTGGTTGGTGCACAGATAGATATTGGCTAACTGCTGGGATAAGACGAGAGCATAATCACATCTTTTGTTGCTGACCACGTATATAACTTCAAGCTCCCGGGGAATTTTGAATCCCACTCGGATCAAATAAAATTAGGTATGAATGGTAGTTAGTATTCAAGAAATAAAAAAAAGGAATACTAACCTGCTTCTATTAATAATACCTTCCATTCTGGAACTTCTGATAAACGTGAGGCTACCACTGATCCAGCTGAACCACCACCAACCACTATAAAGTCATACTCTTCCTCAGGTTCCTTGACAAACTATCAATATATGAATACAAGCAAAAAAAGAAATTAAATTTTAGTTGTTGTTTTCTTTTTAATTATACTAAAGTGCAGTTTGCTTTATTTAGGTTCACTAAGACATGTCATAACCACACAAAACAGTTGTTTGAGCTGACGTTATGGGCAGCACATCAACGCCATAAGATTCAGTAGGACGTGCCATAACCATAACCATATAAGTGAGCTGTTCGAACCAAACTTATGGGCAACACTGTATTTGATTATAGGCGACTCGACATAACGCCATAGAAACCAATTGAATTTTGGTTTGTTATAAATATGGCATTATGGTTATGTCACGTCTAATTTAAGCTGTAGCCACAAACATAACCACACAAATCAATTGAATTTTTATTTATCGCCGTAAACATAAACAACTGTTTGCTCCTGAGAGGGCGTTTAGATGAAGGGTGGCCTAGCTGCGACATTTCACCTTACGAGTTGTTTTCGAGAATTGAAGCGACAATTTTATCTTTTCTCTCTCACATATTTCTTTCTCTCATATTTTTTGTATGTTAAGCTAAAATTAGACGTGACATAGCCATAATTCCATAACCATAACCAAATCAAAATACAATTGGTTTATATGGTGAGCGTTATGGCGTTATAGCGAGTCACATATAATCAAACACAGTGTTGTCCATTAGTTTGGTTTGAACGGCTGTTTCCTATGGCTATGGTTATGTCACGTCTGATTGAGCCTTTATATACAAGCAGCGTTGCCAGTTAGACCATTTTTTAAAACATGCATGAAATAAATAGTTATAATATAAAAATTATAAGCAAATAAAGTAAGGAGAGAAAAGAAGTTCTTGTATTTTGGAAGTAAATTAAAAAAAATAAAATATATGGACATATTGATTGTACATTTCCCAAACCAATAATTAGTTCCTTCACGGCAACACTGCTACTAATGAACGAATAAAAAGCATTGATCAAATTAACATCATAAAGTCGCCTGATTATTACGACAAAAAAGTCTTCATTGAAACGCGCGTTGTCGCAGTTATGCCACCCTTCATCTAAACCGGCTCTTAGACATACATAAATATTTTTTTTTTGATTCGTAAGTTTTGAATTATATTTTTGTATTTCTTTTTAGTTATTTTAGTAAATTTTTTGTATTAAAATTATTTATTTCAAATTTTTTTGTTAATGGAATGGATGCACTTTTGAAATTAATAAATAATAATATAACATATAGTTGTTTATGATTAAAGTAGCACTAATAGCTGAAACTAATATATTTATAGCTATGGTAATAATTATGGCAATGCTATTATGGTGTGGCATGTCTGATTGAACCTTTACACAGAGAAAAAAAAGTATTTGTATACAATTAATTTTTTTGTTATATCAACTAAATAATTAATTGATTTTGAACCTAGAACAATTTTTGTAAATACATTTAACGAAATTGTAAGTTAAAGGCAAATCTGAAAAATATTTTCAATTGAATATATCAACAAATAAATTGTAGAAATTTATTTATTTTTTCAACATTTATTATTGTTAGATTTCAAAGTTATTTTAATTAAAATTATAGTTATATTAACAATGCGAATTGCTGAATATCCGTAAAAATTTTGACTATCATTATTGTTATATTAACAATGTTTTACATAATAACAATCCTCGAAACGATTTTTTGCTTGTCTGTGAACAACACTAAATGTCTTTGAGCGGATTTGAACCGGCAACCTCGAGATTAATAAGCTAACTAACTTACCTCACAGCTGAAGAGCAACACTTTATTGGATACAAAAATAATGAATACACACAAAACATGATTTCTGGTTTCTTCTACATGTGCGCATTTCCTTATGATATAATTTAACAAATAATTTTGTTGAGTAATTTAATTGACTACAAAAATTAAAATTTGTTATATCGACAATGATGATTTCTAAATTTTTAAATTATATATTATAAATTTGTTTTATTAATCGGCTTTTATATTGATATTTTTTTGTTGTGTAGGTATAAATCGTTACCTTATTATAGAAATTTCCTAACTCATTATTTGTTTGAAATCACGATATTTATATTTTTCGATACGTTAGATATGCTTCCATAGAAATATGTAAATATATACAAATCTTGATTTAAAAAAAAAATTAGAGTAAGGGCCTTTATAAATTTATTAAGGTAATGATATGTAAGATTAAACTTACCCTTGAAGTAGCTCGCCCACAGGGATCATCAACTTCGCAGCGTGAACGTATTAAAGCTTCCAAGAGATATAAGAATGCGTAAATAGTAGTGCCATTGGCAGCACCGCAAGTTGAGGCCAACGTTGGCCCAGGTGGTGTAGAAGTTGCACAATCGCAGTTCCGTGGTAAGCAAAAATCCATGGTTGTATATTATGAACAAGCTGAGATTCAAGAAACCAGAAGATATATAACTACGAAGACGACGTGAAATACAATCTAAGCTCTAAGCCGATTAAAAGATTTTTTTTAAATTATTTATTTAACATTTAAGAAATTTATTATTCGACATATTGTCATAATTATATTTTAATTTGAAATTTATTTGCTGGTGGTTCAGCTTGGTCTATATACGCATTTCATTGTTGCTGTAACAAATCATCAGTAGACTTCAACCACACATTTTGAACAGTCACAAACCTCTTACTTTATGCACAGACTTTCAAAAACTATATGAGAATTCATAGAATAATAATATTTTTGAAAATCACAAAGACAAAATAAGCTTAGTAGGCTTTGAAACTCATACAAAACCCAGCAAATAATTTATATTCGATGTGAATCTATTTTATTTTTCTACACCTTCATACAATTAGAAATCCATTGGATAACAATAAAAGTAATTACAAGGCAAAATGAAAAATAAAATAGATTCACATCGAATATAAATTATTTGCTGGGTTTTGTATGAGTTTCAAAGCCTACTAAGCTTATTTTGTCTTTGTGATTTTCAAAAATATTATTATTCTATGAATTCTCATATAGTTTTTGAAAGTCTGTGCATAAAGTAAGAGGTTTGTGACTGTTCAAAATGTGTGGTTGAAGTCTACTGATGATTTGTTACAGCAACAATGAAATGCGTATATAGACCAAGCTGAACCACCAGCAAATAAATTTCAAATTATTTATTTAACCTTTTTATAATTATGTTTTGTTATATATTTAATTAATCAAGCTTAAGGTTTTTTTATTTTTCTTTTTTCTATTTTCATATTTTCTTTAGCTTTTGGAAGAAGCTAACCAAAATAAATAAATTAAAATTAAAAGACCTTCAGCTAGATTAAATATGAAATAATATAAAATTTAGCATATTTTAAAAAAATATTTTTAACTATAACTGATTATTTATAACGTTCGGAAAATATTTTTTTTTGCTGTCAGCAAAACAATGGACTCGTTTATGTTTAAAATTTAAAATATAATTTTTTTTAAGCTGAAAAGGACTGCTTTGGAACAGCTGCTATTTTACGCCTTCTTTATTATTATATCTCCTCTGTTAGATCAAAGAAATGAAAAAATTTAATCTTATTGGTTCTTTTGTGGTTAGGCGGCCGAAAAAGTTCGTTAATTTTTCTCAATTATCGAAAACTTTTCTCAAGATAAAGACTGATTTGAACCCCTCGCACATTGCAGATTGATTTATTCTATCACGATTTCTGTAACATTTAGGGGTCTCTTGAAATCCATTTGCAAACTATAACGGGCTTAAGAAAAGTTTTTACTAGTTTTTTTTCATTTCCTTCTATATTATTTCAAAGTCTTTCAAAACGCTTCCAATGGTGTATTATGTATTACTGTCATTTTCTCAAACAACGTCATAATTGACAAAAATGTAATTTTTGTGTTAGTGATACACAATTAATCTTCATATCGTTCTTTATCTAATATATCGTGTTTACTCAACTCTTGGGAGAAAAATAATATATTTAATTTTTTCTTTAAGTTGTGTGTAAATTGAACTCGTTTTCTGGCAAATTGATTTTTTTAGTTGTGACATTGTTTGAGTAACTGAGCGATATATGAACATTCTTACACTGATGCAAAAATTTTCTAAGTATCGCTGTATGATGCCTATAGCACTGCCTCTCACCAAATTTCTGTTCTAGGCGCCCTGAAGAGGACCTCCTTCAAACCCTAATTTTTTTTTTGTTTGAATTAAAAAAAATTAAGCAAGAACACATTTTTTATTTTGATTAAAAATTTAGACCAAGAAGTTCAATTACAAACACCGTGACACGAGAATTTTATATATCATTACCTTAATTTGGAAAGCCTTAACTCATTATTTGTTTCAAATCGATACTCTTGCATTTTTCGTTAAATTAGATGTTCTTCTGTAGAAATATACAAAAAACTCAATTTCAAAAAAATATATGAGTTAGGGCCTTTTTAAATTAAAGTAACGATATATAAAACTCTTGTGTCATGCAGTTTGTAATAGAAGCTCTCCGAAACGGCTTGAACAATTTTTATGAAATTTTGCATGTGTATTTCGTAGGTCTGAAGATAGATCGTAATGTATTTTCTAATCTAAGTGGACTGTGCCACACCTATACGAAGGAAATATCTCATATCTTGAAAGCTATGATACCAATAGTCTTCAAATCGGGTATGGACCCTTTTGAGAGCAAGGTGCGAATTAATTTAAAATAGTGGTAGAATAGGATCAGGAGAAGGAGCACCACCCATAAAATGTAATTAATAAAAATTATATCTTGCAAGTTTTAATAGCTAGAGTCGTTTAATTTGGTGTGGGTTAATTTGAATACAATTAATATGAGTATAAATTATAAATAATTTAAACAATAAGGCCCGTATCAAAAAAAAAATATTTTGAACTTCAAGTGTTCTGTTCTCAAAGTTTGTATGGAAATTTTGTTTTAATGTATACTTCAAGCTCAAATAATTTTTTTTGGATACGGCCGTAAATGTTTGGTGTTTTGTTATTTTTATATTCCGTGTTCGTTCACAGCGCTTCCTTTCTCTTTCACTTATCCCAGCCAACCTGAGATTCGAGAATAAAAAAATTTTCGCTACAGCGAACAATTCTCGAAATAGTCCCGTTAAAAAAAATTAGCAACAAGAAGCAACTTTTTACTCTAAATTTTTTACTTTTTTTCATGTACAACAGAAGAGAAATAAATTTTTTTTTTGCTATTTAAAAGCAATGAAATCGAAGTATTAATGATACTGCTTACGATTACATAATGATATTGCTGAAGGTTCGCTATAGATTCGTGAGCAAAACATCGAAATCTTTCCGTTTACGATAGCCGTTCTCTAGTGTTCGTACGAAAAATCTTTACCGATACCGGTATTACTTACGAATGTTTTGGTTAGCTGGGAAGACCATGATACACTATCCTACTAAACGTACGATTTTTGTGAAAATAGATCCCTAGGATGTTGGCGTCTATGAAAATTTTCAAAAGACAGTACGAATTCATCAAATCAGAGTTGTGTTTTTGCGTAGGTCGTGCGATTGTGTGTACTAAAAGAAAATTTTTGTCCATTCAGCTAATGACGCGGCTTCATTGATAGAATGATAATTTTCATTTGCTGAATGAAAGTGCTCTTTTTCTGCACTTTGATGTACAATCAAACAGGAGTCATATATGAAGAAACCAATATTAAGGATGGCTATCAGCTTCGTCTACAAAAGACTACCAGAAATTTTGAAAGTCAGCAACCCAAGTGATTACATTTGTAAAGGCTTACCATTTCCAAAAAGATATGGCAACATATGCAAGATCTAAAGTCTTTGCTTTCAGACTGTCAGTTCTTCTATGATAGTATGTATACCTTTTGAGTAACTAGTAAATTAATAGCTGATAATATAATTTTTGTAATCAACTTTATCTCTCTTAATTTAATTAAAATACTTTTTTTCTTGTTGTCCTTTTAACAGCTAAAGAAATTCTCTTTTTTTTCTATTAGCTTAATAATCTGCATAATCTACAAACGTAAGAAACACCAACATTTTTTTCAATTATTAATAATTATTATAATTTTATTTTAACTTTCGTTTTTTCTTGTAGTTAAGAAAGTTGAAGATACGTTATTTTGTTTCAGAAAACAACAATTCAAAATAACGTTAGTCCCATACCACTAAGCTTACTTTGATAAACGGCTAATCTTAAAAACAATGAATTTCTTGTTTTATTTAAAACACGATTTAAAAATGTTTGTATAATATATCTAAAAGTGATGTTACGTTATTTTGCAATTTAGGTGACGATTAGATAAATTAGATATAAGACGCAAAAAAGTATGTAGAATATAAATAAAAACTTATATAGTTTAAACAAAAAAATATTTTTGGCTCTTCACGTAATCCCCAGGAGACTGTGGAACCCCATTTGAGAACCTTTGCCTTGAAGAGTAAATTTTTTGTTTGTTTACACAAGCTTACTCCATAAAATACGGTTTTGTGAAAATTGTTAGCAGATTAATTTTTTACTTAGATATTGCCAGAGCTTAAATATAATTTCGAACTTTACTTTTTTCCCCTTATAATCCTGTTAAAGGATATTTTCGGCGTCTTCTGTTAAAGGTACAATAACACCCATATAGCGAAGAAGTAAAAAATTACAAAAATTTTTTCTTATGCCGTTTCACTATAACCATTAAAGGCCCAACTTGTATTTATAATAACAAAAAGAATTATGATTCCACTTTTGAATATTACTTTGTTTCAATTTTTTTACTTTGCTTATATTGTATTCTACCAAAATTTTTCCACAAAGAAAGTTTAGTTATACGAAAAATATATACTATTTTTTTTTTAAATATCGTTTAAACACGTACCGCAAAAGAATGATTACATTCACGTCTTTTCCTCACTATTTCAAGAGTCTTTTTATATGATTTGTGTTAAAATAAATGCGATAATTTTTTAGATAAATAAATAAACGGTACAACAAAAATTTTAACTATGTATGTAAGTATTTTATTGCATTGAACTTGAATTTGTAATTACAAGCAAATATGTATGTAGTTATGCATTTGTCTTACAACAGTTTGCGGAAGTACAAGTACGTATAAGAAGCTAATAATGATAAACTTATTTGCAGAAGTATAATAAATGCTATCATAGCATCAATGTTCAGTAGGTTCAAGGGAGAAGTGCTTTTTACTTATTCTATGTTCTGTTATGCGATTGAGCAATTACCAAATAACAACAACAAATGCCAACGATAGCATGACTTTTAATACAGCTCAAATAAAACTTAAAAAAAAAAATTAAACCGAATTGAAAAATAAGCACTAAAAAGCTAAAAATAATACATGTGACATCGCTTAGAAAAAGGGACCGAAGGGTAAAAAAAAATAAATTTTCACTCTTTTTTTTGATGTGGTCAACATCTGAGCATCGAATGAGACCGATGTCATGCCCGAAAAATGTTCCCTCCCAGAGATATGCGCGTTTTATGAACACATGGTACACCAAAGATACACGTATTTAAATCTTTAAAATGGCTCTTCTGAACAAAACCGGTTTTACCCTTAGGTCCCTTTTTATTTTGCGCGTCACATATGTAGATCTAGTTAAATAAAATATTTTTACATATGTTACTTATAGTGTTGTTTGGAGTTGATGCCAGCTATATTGGTAAGAAAGCAAATACATACATATATATGAGCAACTCCATACTGTCGTACGGGACTGTCGTACGCATTTAAATTGGAAAAGAGATCAAATATAAAATAGATTTTTGTTTTGATTATTAGCCTAAGTTATGGACCCTGATTAGCTCTATTGATGGTACTAAATCCCATTATAACCAACTTTAAGTTTTAAAGATAATTGAAAAAAAACTAAGATTTTCGTACGAGACAAAAAAAAAGAACTAGGTTTTGTGGCAAACAAATAAAATATTTATTTCCGCGAAACTTGAAACAATAAATTAATGTGACTAATTTTAGAATGAGGTGAGTCAATGTTTCTTAAAGTGGGCTAGATGTTGCTAAAAAATATTAGTAGCTTTTTTCTTATTTAAATTTAATTATAGTCGTACGGGACATTTTGTTCAAATATATTCTGGTGCTTTTTTGGGATATTATTAATGAAATATTAAAAAAAATTAAATAAAATAGAGGTATTCAATGTGTTTATTTTAACATAACGACGACCTTAAAGGGAAATGCAGAATTAGATGAAAAAGTAAATATATTTCACAAAATAGGCAAAATTAAATACGATACAGATACAAAAGTAGGGAGACAATTCCAGAATTACAAGGCAAATTGAACACACTTTTTTAAAGGACAATGTCGGTAAGTTTGTTTAGAGATAAAATTACTGCAATTATAGACAAATTGAATAAACTAGGAATAGACGAATTAGGGAATAATGCAACGGAACCAGAAAAGAATGTCATAATGCGATTAAACAATAAATTGGCTTTGGATACATTTAAAAAGGGTCTAAATGAAAATTTCAAGACAACAATATACGCAGCCAGACCAAATAATTTGCAAAGTGCTACAGAACTTGCTCTGGAATTGGAAAACGAATGCAAGTTAACAAACAATTCGGTAATGCATGTCCACAGAGAAAAGCCACGATATCAACAGCAAAATACATATAGAACCTATAACAACAATAACAGATTGAACACTAACTACAACAACAACAGCAGGATGTACAGGAAAAATAACAATATTAACAATAGAAGCTATGGTGAAAATGGGAATACTTACTCTAAAACCAACAACAACAATTTTCAAAAAACTAACAATAACAAACCAAACATAAATTTCAACACAAACAATAGGTTTAACAATCGCAGTAACATATCTAACACACAAAGAAGATGGAACAATAACAACAACAACCGTAATAGAAATCATAATATAAATTATGTAAGTGAGCAGGGAAACGGACCAATCCCGGGGACCGTATAGACAGGATCGCCGATGGGAATATAATATTAACTAGACAAGTTTATTGCATAGCTTCAAATCTCAAAAATTACGTAAAATTAAGAATTACAAACGCCGTAAACGATGTAACATTTCTAATCGACACTGGTGCAGATGTTTCATTATGCAAAAGGAATATTTTAATTAACCATGTGGAAGATACAGATGATTATTGCAATTTGACAGGAATTTCAACAGATATGATTAAATCATTGGGCTCAACTAATTTAGAAATAGATATAAACAAAATTATTTTGAATCATAAAGTACAAGTAGTAGAAGATAACTTTCCGATAAGCACTAATGGTATTCTGAGAAGAGATTTCCTAACGACACATAGATGCAATATAGATTATGACACATATATGTTAACTTTCGTAAAAAATAATGAAATCATCAATATTCCAATTTATGACGACACTGTAAGAATAAATACAGTAACTATTCCTCACAGAAGTGAAATCGTTGTTCCTATAAAGATAGACATAGACGCGTTGGTTTTAAACAGGGAAATCACTAAAGGTGTGTACGTCGCAAATACGATAATACCTAAAACTGGCAATAAGCACATAAAAATACTAAATGTCACAGATAAAGATGTGAAAATTCAGAATATAAAAATAAAAACAGTACCACTACAAAATTATAATAGTTACAAATTGCATACACAGAGCAGTAATCACGAATATACATCAAAAAGATTTGAAGAGCTATTAAAATTATTGGAGCTTGATCATTCGGAAGACGAGAACATGGCAAACTTAAAGGAAATATTGAAGAAATATCAACATGTATTCCACATTGAAGATGAGAAACTAACGACAAATAACTTTTATAAACAGAAAATAGAACTGCACGATAGCAGTCCAGTGTACATAAAAAACTATCGTTTACCACAGGCTCAGACAACTGAAATAAATTCGCAAGTTCAGAAACTTTTGAAAGATAAAATTATAGAACCATCAATAAGTCCTTACAATGCACCATTGTTACTAGTACCAAAAAAAAGGGCAGACAGATTTAAAAAAATGGAGATTGGTTGTTGACTACAGAAAGCTTAATGACAAAATTGTCAATGACAAATTTCCATTGACACGGTTAGATGATATTTTGGATAAATTGGGTAGAGCCAAATATTTTTCAACATCGGATATGACAAGCTCTTTTCATCAAATTGAGCTTGATCAACAATCACGTCCATACACAGCATTTTCAACACCAAATGGACATTATCAATAGACAAGATTACCATTTGGACTAAAAATATCATCAAATGGCTTTCAACGTATGCTTACAATAGCACTAGCCGGACTAGAGTCAGAGGCATTTTTGTATGTTGATGATATAATAATCTTTGGATGCAGTTTGAACCACCACAATACTAAGCTTGTAAAAGTTCTTAATAGGTTGGATAAATACAATTTAAAACTTAACCCTAGTAAATGCCAATTTCTACGATCAGAAGTCGTATATTTAGGACACTTGATAACACCATAAGGCATAAAACCTGATCCAGAAAAATTTGAGGCAATTACAAAATACCCATTACCTAAAAATGCAGACGAGGTAAGAGGTTTGTAGCGTTCTGTAATTATTACAGACGTTTTGTCGAAAATTTTGCTGAAATAACAAGTAGTTTGAATGCACTTTTGAAGAAAAACAGAAAATTTGTTTGGACAGAAAAATGCCAAGACGCATTTGATAGATTGAAAAATAAACTAATTAACCCGCCAATTTTTCAATATCCTGATTTCAATGAAAAATTCATTTTGACTACGGACGCATCTAATTTTGCGCTAGGAGCTGTATTATCACAAGGAGAAATCGGACTAGATAGACCTATATCGTTTGCGAGTCGATCACTAAATAAGCATGAAGTAAATAAGCCCGTAATAGAAAAGGAATTACTTGGTATACATTGGGATATACAATTTTTCAGACCATATCTGTATGGCAGAAAATTCATAGTCGTTACAGATCACAGACCATTGATAGCGTTATTTTCTCACAAAAATCCAAGTTCAAAGCTGACTAGAATTCGCCTAGAATTATAGGATTACGATTTCGAAATAATCTATAAAAAAGGAAGTAACAATACTAATGCAGATGCATTGTCAAGAATAAAGATAGATTCTGACACATTAAGGGCAATGATTCCTGAAAAAATGATGAAACAATTAAAAGATCACTAGTGATAACTAGAAGTATGAACAAGAAAGTGATACAACAAGAAAAAGATAAAGGAGATATAAGAAATAATGAGGAAAATATGAAAAATGAAAGTATAACAAATAATGAGGAAAATATGAAAAATAAAGAAGATAAAATATATGGATCCAAACAAGATGGTGTTACAGATCTTAATGAGTTTGGCCAACTCAAAATTTGGGACTGTACATCCATTAATGATATAAAGCTAGCTAGAAAATTAAAATTTACATTTAAAAAACTAAGAAAAGAAATTAAAATTGAAAATGATTCTGTTCTAAATGAAACGCGCGTCAGATGTAGCCAAAATCCCGATTATCTAGATAATGTGATGGAGAAACTACTTTCTGTTTTAGGCAGGACGGAATATGATAAGTTCGCACTAGAAAAGAGCGACGAAATATTTAAAAGGATATCCATTGAAAAACTTAAAGAAAAAATAAATAAATGTAAAGAAAGTGACGTCACAATAATGTTATATAGTAATCCTCAAATAATAAAAGATAACAACAAAAAATATGAATTAATTAAATTGTATCACAACACACCATGCGGAGGACATTTTGGAATAAGGAAAACATTAATAAAATTAAAACAAAGATACATATGGAAAAATATGTACAAAATGGTAAAAGAATACGTTTCGAAATGTGATTTGTGTCAGAGAAATAAACAAATAAGGCATACAAAAGAACCGTTATGTCTCACAGACACGCCAAATGACAGTTTTGAAACTATAGTAACTGACACAGTCGGACCATTAAGACCGTCCGAAAATAACAGATATATACTAACAATGCAATGCCAATTGACTAAATATGTAATAGCAGCACCGATGGAGAATAAAGAAGCAAAATCAATAGAAGAAGCAAAATCAATAGCTAAATGTATAATCGAAAATTTGATATTAAAATATGGTATTTTCAAGGTTTTAAAGTCAGACAGAGGTACTGAATTTGTAAACGAACTAATGAAGGAAATTTGTACGTTATTAAAAATAGAACAAAAATTTTCAACACCATATCATCATGAAACTTTAGGCACAGTAGAGAGAAACCATAGGGTATTAAATAAATACTTTTTATCTTTCGTTAACGATGACAATTGGCATGAGTGGATACCATATTATACTTTTGCATATAATATTACACCTCACGTAGACACTAATTACTCACCATTCGAATTAATTTTTGGTAAAATACCAGAACTCCCAGGTGAAAACGTGATGAATAATAATAGAGTATATGACTTGGACAATTATGCTAAGGAATTAAAAATAAGGCTAAGAAATTCAATAAACAATGCTAGAAGCATTATAGAAGTAACAAAAAGGAATAGAAGCTTAGAATCATACAGTAAGATAAATAGTATAGAAATTAATATAGGAGATTTAGTTTTATTAAAAGTAGAAAATAGGAAAAAATATGAGGCACCATACAAAGGCCCATACGAGGTAGTAAGCATAGATAAAGTTAATGTAGAATTAAATATCAACGGAAAAAATAAAATAGTTCATAAGAATCTTTTAAAAAAGTATAAAAACTAAGAAAAACAATTTGTTTAACATATGTAAGTTTTAAGAAATAATGTAAAACATAAATAACATAAAATTAAAAGAAAAAGTACATTTAAGCTATTAAAATTTTTTTTTATAATTAAGAATTGTAAAATCAAAATATAAAACCCACATATATTCAGCAGATTAAGCAATACAAAATTTTCCACCTATATCAGTAACCATATTAATGCACTAAACAACAATTAAAATTTTGCAATCTTGCTAAATTGTAAAATTTTAACTAAAAGGGTAAGGGTGTACTGTAGCATCGTCTGAACGCACCTTTTGTCCTCTTTTATTTTCTTTTGTTTCTTTTGCTTTTTAAAAGAAAAAACAAACGGAACAAAACGATCAATTTTCATTGATCGTACTGACACACTAACTTTTATTAATAAACTAACAAATACTTTGTAGCTTGAATATTTGGCAATTGCAATAAACTGCTGAATTAGTGAAAAGGGTTTTTGATGAATTAAATGTATGATTATGTAGGTTACTAGTTGTGTAAGAATATTTTTGTAAAATAGTATTTAAGGCAGTATAAGTCAAAAATAAAGATAGAATTATTTCATGCCTTAAATCGGCACATTGTTTTATTAAAATAAGGGATTCTGCATATAAACCTGCGAATCCTGGCCAGCGGCGCCTTAGCGCGGGGCATATAATATAACCAAATATAGCAAAATATAAAATCAGTATAAAATTCTAAATTTTTTTTATAATTATAAATACCAATTTTATTCATCCGAAGTATAATAATAAGTTAATTTAATAAAAAAGTAATAAAAACTTGTTTTCGGTAGTTATTTTCTATGGGAAAATTGAGTTTGAGTTTTCCAGCTCTGAAACCGTCTGCTCGATTTTGCTGATTTTCAATAGCAAAATTTTTCGGAAAATTTCTGACACACCAGTCCAAGAACGAAGTCTCTAGCTCTTCTGGGAAAACCGATTTCACGTACAGACAGACGGACAGACGGACAGACGGACATCGCTTGTTCGTCTTCCCTATGCATAAGGATCCAGAATATATATACTTTATGTGTCGCTTATTAATATTGTAGAAATTACAAACGGAATGACAAACCTATATATACCCTTTTACCAAAAACCGAAAAAACTAAAAAAACAGTCAAAACCAAAAACGAAAAAAAACCAAAACTATATATTATATAGGCTAAAGTTTGTATTGAATTACATATCTAGTGTCCGTACGTAACCTTTCGTGCGCGAGTTAATTTCCTATTTAAGGAAATGAGTAAAAAAAATATATTTTCTTTTTTTCTGCACCGAAATGGGCGTTTCTTTATTAAATATATTCTTAAGACTAACTTACAAAGTGTTACTTAATATCTATTTATACTAGTGTCTTTATTTACTTACATATATTTCAATCTTAATATTTATTTAGGTCAGAAATACTTTTATCAGTTGATAATGATTTTCTTTCTTCCCTAAAATGTGTCTAATAGTTAATTTCCTTTGTCTACGAGAATGTGTCTATGAAAATATGTCTTATCTAGCAACAGCATGTTATTACTGCTTTGCTTTACAACTGCATTCGTTTTATAAGAAATGCGCAAGTACTTTGTATAACATAAATGTATAAAAAAAATTTTCAAAACAGTTTTAATAATATTTTTGGAAAAATGTGAATAAAAAAAATTTAATAAGAGTGGTAAAATAATTTGCCTAATTTAGAGTGTCATACTTCTGCTGCAACTACGATGATTTTTTACTACATTAAAGAAAAAGCCAAAGTCGAAATACGACACTCGTAATAAGACCCAATATTTTTTTAAGCTTTATTGAATTTTCCTAATCGAAAGTAAAATAGCAAGTGCTTTATTTTGGCATTACGTTCGCTTTGTTGACAACTAATTCAAATTAGTGGTATCAACATTTTTATGAAAAGAGTACATTTTCTTGCGACTTGTCGTTCAATTCAAAGTTTGTTCAGAAGTAAGATAGAGAAATGAAAATCAGTTTTCTTTCGCCTCTTCCACATAGTGGAAGAGGGAGGCAGTAATTTATTTTTTATTTTTTATCAATATTTTTTTTTGCATTTAAGTTTTCAATTCAATTTCAATTTTTATCACCGAGATATTTTCTTTTAATCATATCCGCCCCCTTTTCAGCGATCATTATAACAGGAGCAACAGTATTTCCTGATGTTAATTTGGGCATTATACTTGTGTCCATTACTCGTAACCTTTTAATGCCATGAACCTTTAATTCATGGTCAACTACAGCCATACGTTCGGATTTTGGACCCATTTTGCAGCTACCGGCTTGATGATTTTCCGGATTAGTATTTTGTTTAATAGCACATTCCCAGTACTCGTCCGTATCAAAAGTGTGGCGTTCGCATCCCTTTATTTTCTTCTCAGTTAGTGTCATACTTATTTTCCTTAAAGATGTAGTATTCGCTAGTTTATTAGCATATCTGATGCCATATGTCAAAACTTTAATATCCCTGGGGTCGCTTAAATAGTTTGCAAATATAAGCGGTGGATCCGAATATTTGTTGGAGGCAAGTGTAATATAACCTCGTGATTTTGTATGCAATGCTGTGGGTGATATTCCTATGGTACGGCTGGCGTCAATAAATTCTTTATTGGTAGAACAGTTGGCCATATACCCAGCAAAATAAAATTGTATGTCTGGTACGTTTGACTTATTGGAATATGGTGAAGTAATTTTTCCAGTAATCTGATAGAGACCAGTACTAGCCATTGGACCCGTTCGATTTGCATAGTATTCCCCAAAAATATCTAATCTGAGAGGATTTTTATTTGTAGTGTTTATAAAGTACTTGAGGGTATAGGAAACATGATTTTGTAAATTTTTCCCAACGCCTGGCAAATCGTGTATGGGCTTGACACCAACCTTTCCGTAAAAGATAAAAAATATTTATGTTAATGTTTTTTTGTCAACAACGCGATCTGTGAGTTGAACATTACCTTTTGCAAATCCTTTTTAGGACCCACACCACTCAGCAGCAAAATTACCGGAGAATTTACTGCTCCGGCACTAACAATAACTTCTTTTCGGGAGTAAATTTTGCTTACTTTACCATCTTTGTTGACGACTTGAACTCCTAAGGTTTCCTTGGATTTGGGATCTATTAAAAGCTTAGTAGCTACATGCTTCAATAGTATGTGCAAATTTGTGCGATTGCGGGCAGGTCTTAAAAATGCACGAGCTGTACTGTAGCGAAGGCCATTTTTTGTTGTTGCCTGGGCCACAGTAAAGCCGGTGGTGTTAGCTTCATTTAAATCTCTTATCTTGTTACCTAGAGTAAGCAAAAATTAATTAAAAAGGTTAAATACTAATGCTGGCCTAGTTACAAAGCAACTTGCCTAATTCTTTGGTAGCATCTAAGATATTGTCGGTTATGGGTGGTTGATACCTGAAATGAGACACAGGCAATAGGCCTCCTGTGCTATGGTACTTTTTGCTCACATCTTTGATTTGTAAGTTGTCTTCAGATTTCTTGAACAATGGCAAAACCTCTTTGAAACTCCATCCCGGATTGCCCATGGACTCCCAGTCATCAAAATCTTTAGGATTTCCACGTACGTACATCATGTAGTTCAAGACTGAAGTGCCACCCAATACTTTGCCTCGGGGCCACTTGCAATGACCCCCACTTGATAAGCAGGCGTATTTTTCTTTTTGTGTATGAAAGTTCCAATCGATTTCACTCCCATAGTAAGTCAACATTGAGGGAATTTGTGTACCTGCCGGCTCGTCATCGCCTGTGCATTAAACTTTTATTTTATTCATATCTTTGGGGCTCAAGCATAATTTGAAAGTTTATAGGGTCAATTATATTTAAGATTTTTTTTTTAATTTGGCGGAAAAGTACTAAAAATTGCACAAGTCGAGTCTTGGCAAAAATGGAACGATATACATAATCTCTTAAGTTAGTTAATATTTATATTGCTTTAAATAAAAAATTTCTTGACAGTTGCCGAAAAATTAAGAAATTAAGAAGACATTTCCAAATCCCAAGTTTGAAAAAACCAATCCCGTTTGGCATTGTTATAAAATACAAATATACTAACCTGCTTCTATTACCAGTACCTTCCAATCTGGCACTTCTGATAAGCGGGCGGCTACCACTGATCCAGCCGAACCACCGCCAATTACAATAAAGTCATATTCCTTTTCAGGTTTCTCTATAAACTATCAATATATGTATGTATAGTATAACAAAATATAAAAAACGTTTAAAATGAAGTACAGTATATAGCAGTTATACATAAATAAAAGCCCTACAAGAACACTACCAGTCAATTGACTGCTCATTTGATCGATAGTCAGGCAGAATATATTCATCACTGCGTAGAACAAAGTTTCCATCACTTTATTAAGGGCAAAATGAAAAATGTGATGAAAACTTTTGTGTACGTGTGATCTTGCACCTCTCTCTAACTAACGAATATAACATATAGTTGAACTGCTCACTCCAGTGCTTTTCAATAATCAATGATAGCATAAATATTACTCAAATTTGACTGATCATAATTGATTTATATATCCCCCGCAATTGAATAATCATACATGATTGATATAATGACAATATAGTTTTAATTATTTTAATTGTTTTTTTTATTATAAAATGATATAGAAATAAATAAATAATTTAAAATAAGAGATATACTTAAGTTTCCCACTCTAACATATATGCTAGAGTAGAACAACTATAATTAATAAATAAATCCATCATCACTTCCTATCAAATGACTAGTCAATTGACTATCAATATTGAATTCAATATAATTTGCTGCAATTGTGTTAGTAAAAAAATTTTGTTTGTGTTAGTTTCAGTCATTAATTTCTTGTAGGGAGGGTTAGTATATACAATGAAAACTCCCATAAGCGGACAGCCACCGTCGACCAAAATTTGTCCGTTGTTGGGAGGTGTCCGCCTATGGGTGTTTGACAAAAAAAGGACAAACAAAATATTTTTATTGTTTATTTAGAACATTAACACAAAATTCAATTCATATCTAATTAACAAAAAAGGTTTAACGAAAAAAAGAAAATTTAATAAATTAAAATAATAATGTGTTACTTATTAAAAAATTCATGGTAAGATTGCTTTAACAGCACTAAAAGGAACATAAGTTATACGCACTTGTACTTATTTTGAACTAAAAAAGTCTTTATAGTTTTTTATTTCATATTTGCTTGCTTTTCTGTCGCTAAACGAGTTTGAAGGTGATTTTCTACATTTTTTACAAATATAAAAGCTGCATAATTAGTTTTTACTAATCCTTTGATATTGTATTGTTCAGTTGGGTAAGTATGTACATACATACATAATTGCCACATGCATATTTTTAAGTGAGAAAGGTCTGTATGTACACATTTACACGTAGGCTTTTTATAGCGCCTCGGTTTCTATTGTGAAAAAGTACAATTGTTAATATTTTGTTTTATATTGAATTATTTTGTCCTCTTTTCAGAGTTTTTTTTTGACCAAATAATGCACAATTTAGATGTCCGCGTCCGTTCAAGGGAGGGTCCGTTCTTGGGAGGGAAATTTGCACTGAAAAATTAATTAATTTTCCATATGGGAGGTGTCCGCTTAAGAGAGTGTTCACTATTGGGGCTTTTCACTGTAGAAGTAAAATATTAGCACATGTTTATATGAGAACGATTATTTTAATGACAGCAAGGCTGTGGGTTTCGTAGTTTTAGTCCAATTAAATCAGACTCTGGCAGAGTGAATAAAATTGTAAAAAACTCAGCGGGAAAAATCAGAAGACCTTTTAAATTCAGACTCAGCAAGGCGACAGGTTGTTGTCCGTGCTATATTTGTCGTTGTAGTCATATTAAACTAATTTATATTTTTTATGGACACAAACCAAAAACAGTGTTGACAGTATAAAATAAATAAGGAGAGTTACAAAATTTTAATGTTAATTACAAAATTAATTTTTATATTTGCAAAGCGAAAAATTGACAATACGCGAAAAATTTAAATATTAAAAAAGCCATAATATTGATTAATAATCAATAACACTGTAAGGAATAAAAATTCACAAAAAGTTTCTAACAGCGAGATGATGACACAGTTTAATAATATTTTAAAATCTTCAAAACTGTTAGGGAGCTAAAAGACACGCAAAAAGCCGTTTTTTCGCAAACTTTGCAAAAAAATCGCGAGAATTTGCAAAATTCTAAATAAGCCATAATATTGATTAAAAATCGCTAAAACTTTAAGGAATGCAAAATATTCGGCAAAAATCGCGAAAATTACGAAAATTTGCCAAAACATATTAACAACGGGATGATAACAAAATCTAATATTGTTAAACAATCGGCAAAACTGTGTGGAGGCTGAAAGCCTGCAAAAAGTCACATTTATCGCGAAGTTGCAAAAAATCGCGAGAAGTTGCAAAATTTTAAACAAGCCAAGAAATTTTAATAAAGCAAAAATAAATATTTATATGAATGAAATTACTGTTGTAGTTACAGATGTGCGCATGAGTGTTTTTTTTTTGCATCATTATCACACACGCTCACTCAAGCGACAATCATGCATAATTCGAAAAAATTTCTGCATTTTCCTAAACAAACATAAATAAATTGTTATAAATAAAAAACTACGTTTTGTTAAATTAAAAGATAAAAAGGCACGTTTTGCTCTGCATAATTTTTTAAAGACCAAATTTTTCTATGAGAAAGGACAAAAGATTATGCAAATACGTTTTTTTTCCAAAACAAATTTACCCAAATTAATGCAAATACATCAAAAAAACATTTTTTAAAAATATGAAAAAATACGCTTGGTTCTGCGACTCCTCATACATGTGCACCAACAATATGCAACGACGAGCGATTTTCGCTATTTAAATTGTAGCTGCAGTTGAAATTTTCAACCTGCGCAGTAGCTTACCCTTGAAGTAGCACGACCACATGGATCATCGATATCGCAATTTGAATTTATAAAGATTTCTAATATAACCATTAATGAATAGACTGCAGATCCATTGGTAGCATGGCAATTTGAAGCTAGTGTTGGGGCCTGCGGCCTATAAGCAGGACATTGACAGTTGTTTTGTAAGAAAGTAGTCATGATTATATATTTATAACACGCAAAGGCTGAAAAGAAAAATGGAAAAATTGTATGAGTAAAATAGGGTAAAGTTATTGAAAAAAAGTATTAAAAGGCTCAATTAGGTTGTCGCAGGTGGAATTTACTGCCCTGGTTTTTTGCACCAACACAGAGCATGCAGTGATATTACGTTTAGAATTAGTTAGGTTTTGTTTAAGAGCAAAAAATATATATCGTTCGTTTATTTCACCACAATGTATGATTGTGCGAGGACGGTTCAAATAATTTCATGACTTGTTAACGAATCATACGTAGACTTTTGAATAAAAAATCCTTCATAGATCAATTAATGGAAACTGCACATATGTGCACCAGAAAATGACAAACACAGAAAAAAAGATTCGTAAATACAATTAACTGTTTTGTAAATGCAATTAAAGTATTATTTAAAAGTGCTCCTATAAGAAAATCAACTCATTTATTTCCAATTAAAATTAGTGTGTTATTCACAATTGAGTTGTTAGCAAAAAAAAAAATATTTTTAATAAATTTGTTTTTCAAGTTCTAATAGGTTGTTTGTTTTTTTTAGAAATTTAATTTATTTTTTTAATTTCAAACCTTGAAACGATTTTTACTTGTCTGGGAATAAAACTAAATGTCTTCGGGAGGAGAGGAACTGTCAACCTCTGGACTAATAGTAATTCGTTTTTAAAAACGCCAATAACGAATACACACAAAACATGATTTATTATCTTTCTTCTACATGTGCGCATTCCCTTATGTGGAATAATTTAATTGATGTAATGTAAATTTCTTATACCAACAAGAAAACTTTAGTTGACATTTTTAATAAAAAAAAATTCAAAAAATTTTGAGATTTTGCGCCATGCATAACATAACATGTGATAAGTATAGTTTGTTGAAGAAAATTTCTGTGTTTGTCGTATCAACAACTTAATTAATTATATTAAGTAATGTGCAGTTCCCACAAGTCGTCTAGAAAATTTGTATGCAAATCACTCAAAAAAAAGTCATTTTCATATAAATTTTATACTCGAGTCGACCGCCTGCGTTGTAGAAACAGGGAGTAAATATATATTTCAATTCAAAACCCGTATTCTAAGCTCTATGACAAAATGAAAATTATAACAAATGAAAATTTTTACATTGCCTAATATATAAAAATTGTCATTTGTTTTAATTTTGTCATTTGCCACAAAGTTAAGAATAAGGGGTTAAATTAAGTATTAAAATTTTTTTTACTAGTTACATTTTTATGATACACCTATACCTCGATTTGTGACGCTTCATGTTGCGACAGTTCGCATTGCGTCGAAAAAAAATTTTGCATCATTTCAGCTTGCGACGTATAAAGAAAAACGACGCGTAACGGATACCGACAAAGAACCAATGGTTCAATATGTCGTTTAAGGCCGGTGCACAATGAATCCGTCATACGTTAAACTTCGCCTTTTTCAAACGACAGCTAAGTTGAAATACATGGTTTCTTATGAGGTCTGTTACATTCAGTACGTGTCCGTCAACGCAATGTACAAAATTTGTTCAACTTTTAACTTTTTGTGCACGTTGAGAAGTTTTTATAGTATGTTTTTTGGTATGTGTTTGTGTTTTGTGGTAGTAAAAATAAACTTAAACAAAAGAAATAAACGAAATAAATAAAAAAAGTTGAATTTAATAAATAAAATGGAGAATCAATCTACAAATGCTTGCGCACATAAAGTACTCATTGTGCCAACCTTCTCCGTCGCTGCGCTAATGTCAGTTGAAAAAGGCGAAGTTTAACGTTTGACGGATTCATTGTGCCTCGGCCTTTAGTTTGTTGTTACTCACACTAACATGTATGTATGTACATACCCTGTCGGAAATTACGTTAACTTTAAACTAACTTTAAGCTAACTATTTCTCAACTCGTAATGGCTGACACTTGGATTACTTTTCAATGTAACCAACTGATTATTTTAACATTGTGATGTCCTAGGCGATCAATTGTCACACTATGCATTACTTTCAGCTAACTTAAAGTTTTTTACATCACCTGGTAGTCAGTGAATTAACATTTATCATCACAATTTGTGTACTCAACGCGCTACCACTAAGCTAAGCTACCATCTAAAATAACAACAGCAAAATGTTAACATAAAACTGAAATGAGTTTCAAAGTAGCTGAGAATAAATTTGTTGGCTCTCATCAAATTCGATTACGTCCTCAACTTAAGAATAAATTTTGGGTTTTTTCTGGACGACATTGCAGTTAGATTTTGGTCAGTCTAAGAAAAGTTAACTATAAGTTAACTATTTTTGTAGTCAACCACACTTTCTCCGTATGTACCCTACAAAAAACGTTGATATTTATGTCGAAAAAAGGGAATCCAATATTTTAACGTTCGTTAACAATTCAATGTGAGAAATTTACGTTTTGTTTTCAGTTTCTTTTTTTAATAAAAAAAAAGCGATTGCAATATGTTAATTTTTATTTTACTTCTAAAAAGTCCTTCAATTGTTTAAGTCTTAATTTTTTATAATATTAAGTAAATTTATAAAAAAAAACTAAATATTACTTTGTTTTTGGTCAAATAATCGATTTGATTTAGAATTGGAACATTTCAGTGCAATTCCATACAAAAGGTTTTCTGGAAATGCGACGTTTTGATTGGGACGAATTTTTTGGGAACCAATTATCATCACAAGGCGATGTATTGCTTTAAGTACTCTTTGAGTGTTGGTCATCAAACAACTATGAACGCGTGTAGCTAAAAATAAAAAAACACGCAAAATGCAAACACACGCATTAATTTTAAACCGAATACGTGCAACTATAAACATCCAACAACTATCTTTATGCACATTTTTTAAATCTACACATGCACGAATATAAAAATATTCTGACTATTAAATTGACGACACAAGCGTACATATAGCGCTATTTTATCTATACACACACTTAAAGCATGTTTTCAAACAGTGACATTTTCCGTTCCGTTTTATGTACAAAAATTATTGTATACTGTGGTGAATGACGAATAAATATTCCGAGTATGGCTGAATTTTTTTTATGACTGATTAAACATTCATAGCCTGTGTAACAACATGCTCAGACTGAAAGTATTAGTTGTAGTTGTAGCTTATTTTAATTTTTTGCATAAAAGGAGTAGAGATGCTCTTGTACACACAAAAATGTAATACAAATAGTTTTGTAATAGTAATTAAAATATTTGTAATATCAATTAAAAAATTAATTAAATTTTCACCTATAAAAAATTTTATAATATCAATTTAGTCTTTCCGCTCAAATTAATTAATACAATTAAAAATTTTATTGAATCAATTAAATTCTTATTAACATTTATTGTTGAATACTTTTTTGTATATGTTGAAATTGGCTTTAGATGCTTAAGAGAAAAGATTGTTTGCGTTGCAATAAGGATTATGTGTATTTATTTAAATTAAGACTATTTACTTGTGTATATTTTTTTCAGTTATTCATTGTCATTCTCTGGTGGAAAAGTTTTTTTTTCTTGGCTGAATGCATTCTTCTTTTTCAAATCTTAATTAACGGCAGCCAAAAAGTTGGTATAATATTTCCAATTGATTGTTTTATGCTTTAAGCACTGTGCATCACAAATACGGTTGACGTGGCTGTCAAACCCACCCTAGACTTACATTAGATGCGTAATAAGTTTGTGAAGTAATGCCTTACCACGAAAATTATTGAAAATGACACTCGTACACACTATTATTTCTGCTTGAGATGTCAAAACATGCCATAATGTTTACTCGACATAATAGCCATTATTACAACTTGGTATTAGTTAAAGCTACAATGAGCCAAAAAAGTATGCTGAAAACAAGAGTCTTGGGTCTTCGTTTAAATTTGCGGCATTTTTAACCAACATTTTTAAAATAAGTATGTTGTAGTACATTGTAATTAATTCCCCCGAAATTTTTTGCGTTTTTCATAATATTCATATTACATAGTGAACATTTTTTTCCCTCGAAATTTTCCCCTTTTCAACAAATTGCAATTGCGAAAAAATTTTCCCTTTTTTTGGTTTTTACACTTTTTCCTTGATTTTGTTCACCTTAACAACAACAACACTTTTTTTTGTAAAGTACGAATATCTTTGATTCACTCACAATAAATTTTATGCAGGTGCAGCGAGGAAGTTTTTCCACTGCACCTAGAATATTAAAAAACTCAACTCTTAGAGATAAAAAATTTTTATATGGAACCCAAAATTTGTTTATTTATTATTATTTAACTAAAAAAAACTCTAGTTTAATTTTTCTTCTCTTCTTTAGAAACTCACATTAATTAATAAAAATATTTCATTCAATAAAAATTGAAATAACGATTAAGAAATTATTTCTGATTGAGATTAAACAAAGTTTTTTTTAGTACGCACCAAAAATGCCAAATTTATATTTTACTTATTCAGTAAAATATTTTTTTTAATTAAAAATACATACATTGAAATTGCTCTGCAGGAAATGCGAATAGTGAAATTGTAGTGATTTACTAGTGACATTGTCAGTAGTACTACTGAACAGGTGTACCCCACCCAATGTTATCATCTGTTGACATTAAATATTAGCTTGTAATTGAAAATCCACCAATAGACTGTAACACTACTGACTAAGTAGTTCTTATGGGGCCACATGGAGACATGGAGACCTAAGATTCACTAGTAAATTTTAAGAGCTCCAGTCTACAGCATCAATATTTCCTCGCTCGATGCCAATAGCAAAAATGTAGTGATTTATAAGTGACATTGTCAATAGTACTTCTGATTAGGCAAAAGGGGTACATTTGAACCAAAGATTCTTTAGTAAATTTTAGTGACCCTCGTTTACAATTGTATAAGAGGTGGGGCAACAAACTTGATCACATACATATGTATGTCCATAATATTATTGCACAGCATAAAAAAAGAGAAAAACAAACAATTAACGCGTTCATTGACAATGTCACTAAAAATACACTAGAACCGTTCTCTCTAACGCATCTCTCTAGCGCATAAGAGGACCCAGCAAAAAATAAAATGACTACTTCCTAACGAACAACTTTTAAATTACTTCGAAAGTATCTAATGCATATTTATAGATGTTAAAGAATTTATTTTTAACTACATACTAAATGCAGTTTTAAATCACTACTTCCTTTTCAACAAATTCACTACTTTTTTGGCTCAAGCCAAATACAAGTACTTTAAATATAAAAAAAACTTGCATTACTAAAAATAACAATGGTTATTCCATTGTAACAAAAAATTAAATAACTTAACGATAATTGAAATTTATTTGCTGGTGGTTTAGCATGTCTATATACGCATTTCATTGGCTCTTAAAATGTGTATATAGACATGCTAAACCTCTAGCAAATAAATTTCAGTTATTGTATTTACACTTCTGACAATATGACAAATAAAAAAAATTCATTAAATAATTTAACATTTTTTCTTTTCAAACCATATGCAAGTGATTTTAATCACTGAATAAAAAGCACTTTTTAACTACTTTTGTGAAGTGAATTATTTTCACTCCTAAAATTTAGGATTTTTATAGCACCAAAAACATGATTTTTATAAAAATTTCAAAAGCAAACCACTTCCTTCCAATGACACATCAATGTAAAATTCATTGTTTTTTACCTAAATTCAAAGTGGTTTGATTCAGTAGATGTGGCGTGTTTTCTACTTCTTTTTATACCCTTTACGAAAAAATGGTAAAAGGGTATATATAGGTTTGTCATTCCGTTTGTAATTTCTACAATATTAATAAGCGACACATAAAGTATATATATTCTGGATCCTTATGCATAGGGAAGACGAACAAGCGATGTCCGTCTGTCCGTCTGTCCGTCTGTCCGTCTGTCCGTCTGTCTGTACGTGAAATCGGTTTTCCCAAGCTCCCAGAAGAGCTAGAGACTTCGTTCTTGGACTGGTGTGTCAGAAATTTTCCGAAAAATTTTGCTATTGAAATTCAGCAAAATCGAGCAGACGGTTTCAGAGCTGGAAACCTCATACTCAATATTCCCATAGAAAATAACTACCGAAAACAAGTTTTCATTACTTTTTTATTAAATTAACTTATTTTATACTTCGGTATGAATAAAATTGGTATTTATAATTAAAAAAAAATTTTAAAATTTAACAAAATAAAAAAAACGTTTCCAGGGTTGGAAAACTTTAACTTATTTCCTAATAATTAAACATATTTCATGTTTTAGGAAGAAGGCTATTTTCTCAGGAACGGTAAAAGCTACGGGTCTGAAATTTGGACAGTGTATGTAGAACTTTGGTCGCTACAACAACAAATATATAAAAGCTAAAAATTAAAGGGTGTTCCAAAATGAGTGACGAAAACTTTTAAAATCCCATGTAATATACATACAATTGTATTATGTATGTACATATGCATATTGACACTTGAAATTTGTAAAATTAGTGTATTTTTATATATGCTGCAACAATTAACACTAAAATTAAAAAAAAATTTAAATTAAAGGGTGGTCCATCAGTTAATGCAATTTTGACTATGTAATTTTAACAAATTGCTATATCTTGGAAACCGTAAGAGCTAAACTGTTGAAATTTTCAAAAACGGTAAAACTAAAAAATCCAAAAATTATAAAATCGCCAAAAATTAAAAAAAAAATCGCCAAAGCGAAAAAAATCGCCAAAATAAAAATAAACGCTAAAATTAAATAAAAACGCCAAAAAACCGCAAAAATCGCCAAAACAAACAAAAAATGGTTATATGAACAAAAATCGCCAAAAATTAAAAAAAAATCGCCTAAATGAAAAAAATCGCCACAATAAAAAAAATCGCCAAAACGAAAATAAATCGCCAAAATTAAAAAAAACGCCAAACACTAAAAAAATCGCCAAAACAAAAAAAAATTGCCTATATGAAAAAAAATCGCCAAAAATTAAAAAAATCGCTTATATGAAAAAAAATCGTCAAAATCAAAAAAAAAAAACGCCATAACGAAAAAAATCGCCAAAATTAAAAAAACCCCAAAAACCGAAAAAATGGCCAAAACGAGAAAGTGTCAAAATGAAAAAAAATTCACACCATGACAGAAATCCGCAAAAATCGCCAAAACAAAAAAAAAATGCTTATTTAAACGAAAATCGCCAAAAATGAAAAAAAAAATCGCCTAAATGAAAAAAAATCGCCTAAATGAAAAAAAATCGCCAAAATCAAAAAAATCGCCAGAACGAAAATAAATCGCCAAAATTAAAAAAAAACCTAAAACCCGAAAAAATCACCAAAACAAAAAAAATTGCCTATATCAAAAAAAATCGCCAAAAATTAAAAAAATCGCTTGTATGAAAAAAAAAATCAGCAAAATCAAACAAATCGCCAAAACGAAAATAAATCGCCAAAATTAAAAAAAAACGTCAAAAACCGAAAAAAATCGCCAAAACGAGAATAAATTGCCTATATGAAAAAAAATCGCCAAAAATGAAAAAAAATCGCCTAAATGAAAAAAAAAAGCCAAAATCAAAAAATCGCCAAAACGAAAATAAATCGCCAAAATTAAAAAAAACGCCATGAACCGAAAAAAATCGCCAAAACAAAAAAGAAATTGCCTATATCAAAAAAAATCGCCAAAAATTAAAAAAATCGCTTGTATGAAAAAAAAAATCGGCAAAATCAAAAAAATCGCCAAAACGAAAATAAATCGCCAAAATTAAAAAAAAACGTCAAAAACCGAAAAAAATCGCCAAAACGAGAATAAATTGCCTATATGAAAAAAAATCGCCAAAAATTAAAAAAAAATCGCCTAAATGAAAAAAAATCGCCAAAACGAAAATAAATCGCCAAAATTAAAAAAACGCCATGAACCGAAAAAAATCGCCAAAACAAAAAAAATTGCCTATATGAAAAAAATCACCAAAATTAAAAAAAAAACGCTAAACACTGAAAAAAATAGCCAAAACAAAAAAAAATTGCCTATATCGCCAAAACCAAAAAAAAATTGCCTATATGAAAAAAAAATCGGAAAAAGCACCAAATTAAACATAATGCCTAAAACCTGAAAATTGCACAAAAAGTATAAATTTTTTCACAAAATTAATATGTACCTACATACATATCTCTGTGCTTATGTATGTATCTCTATACTACATAAACGCACTTTGGTAAAGGGTATATAAGATTCGGCACAGCCGAATATAGAACTCTTACTTGTTTCTCATTGTTTTGCTGGGAAGGGTTGTCGTCATTTTAACTAGTGCAATTGTTGCTAAAGGAAAGCATATAGACATATGGTTCTAGGCTAACTAGAGGGTGATTGAGCTGGATCTTATGCGCGTTTTACCCAAAAATTTTCTTAGAACAACTAGAGCTAATGTGTTAAACTTTCATTTAAACAAATAAGAAGTTCAACAAATATCAAAGTTGAAACAAGAACATATTTTTTATTTTGTTACTTTACCATTTCAATTTATTTAAAAAAAAAAAATATTTTTGCCCAATAAGTTAAATATTAATTTGGGATTATTAGTGCGTTCACAAATGCTAAACTTATTTTTTTTTCAGATTTTCAATTAATTTTTAAGTCTTACAAATCTTCTTCCCTTTTTTTCATTCACATTGTACTGATGGCAGAGAAAAATGTAAAGGGACATTAATGATAGTTTATTTCTCTACGAGCAGAATGAAAATAGGGGTAATTATGAATTACAATTTCCCTAGAAGAAAATTTTAATTTTAAATATAAAACAGCGAGAATTTTTTGCAGGGTTTCTTCTCTCCTTAAAGTTATTATTTTATTTTTTATTTAAGCAAAAACACATATTTATTTATGTAGGAGTATATTAGCACACAATAATATTGACAATAAAGACATATAATTTTTATTAATTTTTTTTACTGAACTATTGCGTTAGTGCAGAATAAAATGTAAACACTAAACAGCTGATACAGATTTTCCTTCTCCCGTATTTGCTTATTTCCCGGCTATTTGGAATAAGAGAATATCGGAAAGGGAAAATGCATATTAAAAAAATTCAATTATTTTAAGGAAATAATCCTTTGACCTTATTAACACAATACTTTCTTCTTAAATATTATTCTGTCACACTTGATTTTATAAAAGTTTCCTCAGTTGAGAAATTTTAAAATAGCTTTTAGGTATAGAGTATAAATATATTATTTTTCACTATCACTTAAGCACAAACCGTAAATAACTGATTATTAGCCACATTTTTTCTTTAACGTTCCGAGACCCTTTTATATAATTTGGCCTATAGCAAATTCGAAAAATTTACAAAAGCAAATATTAATGGAATTTATAATTAAACTAAAATATTTCAATCAATATATTTATCTTACGATGCACAGTGGCACCTAATGCCAAAAACAGTGGTAAAAATTCTTTACATCTAGAACTTAATTTTAAAACTTTTGTAGTAACTATTCGTAGTTTAAGTCTACGAGAACTTAAGCCAGCAACTCGAATACTAGTCTTATTGGAGCATTCGCAAAAGCTTTGACTTCATAGTAGATAATTCGTACTTAGATATAATTTTAATTTTTTCTTAATGGAGCTTAAAAATATAAAATAAAATATTTTGAAAATTTATTTCCCTTTTGAGTGTAATTTTTTTTTGTTGAAGAAAATTTTAGCACTTTTTATTTAAAGTAAACCTTTGAAAATTACATATGTATACCCAATTTTATGCTCTCAGGTATATTTACAACTACCGTTAGGCCTCGACTATCCTTAATGATCGGGACATGGTGGCATTCTGGATAATCGGTTTTCCCGTTTAATGGAGTAACAGCTTTTATTGTTTTTTTTTCATATTTTTTATTCATAATTTTGTGTTTATTTACATAGTATCTTTGTTTATACCGCATATAATGAAAAAAAAATTCATGGAATTTATGCTGTGTAAAGTAAAATGGATAAATATGTACCATGAGCGAAAAAATATTTTAGCTGAAAACGGTTGCGTGCTGGCCATCCTGGATAATAGAGGTAAACACGGTTGATCAATGCAAAAAAAAATTAAATGGATGGACAAAAAGAAAACAATTACAATACTTCTTTCCCGGTTAATCGAATCAAGGATAATCGAGACCTTACTGTATTGCCATAATGCAAGTTAAAAACAATTTAATTATTATGTGGTTGTCTTTGCATATTGCTAAAATAAATAAATTGAATTCAAACTAAATTGAAATTGCTGCGTCTTGTTAGTTTTTATTTTTTTGTTTTATAATGCCACCTGAGATTGTTCAGCTTTTGTTGATTTCAAAAATATACAAATGCTGACGATATGTCTACAGGTATTTGAATTTAAAATTACTGCATTGTTAAATTTAAAACAAAATGTATCAAAAGTAAAAAAGCATAATGAGCGGTGTTAAATTTTCCTTGTTTTTCAACACAGGCATAACTCAGAAAAGTTAGTTTTGCTGAAAACAAGTTCTAAGTTTTCAATTTACATACAATATAATATATATATAAGAAATTTATTATTCGACATATTGTCATTATATTTTAATTTGAAATTTATTTGCTGGTGGTTTAGCTTTGGGTTTTGTATGAGTTACAAAGCCTACTAAGCTTATTTTGTCTTTGTGATTTTCAAAAATATTATTATTTTATGAATTCTCATATAGTTTTTGAAAGTCGGTGCATAAAGTAAGAGGTTTGTGACTGTTGAAAATTTGTGGTTGAAGTCTACTGATGATTTGGTTCAAGCGCCAATGAAATACGTATATAGACCAAGCTAAACCACCAGCAAATAAATTTCAAATTATAATATATATAAATATTAATATTTTTTTTCAAAAGGTGGTGTAGAAGGGTTTTATATGAAATTATTACACACGATTAAACATGATGCAATGAATTTTTCTGCATTATTAACCCAAAAAAGTAAGTCTTGATATATGTCAGTGTTGTAATAAAGAAGCGATTTATATTATGTTATAAGTTAAATTACATATATGTGTACCTATACATGTGTATGTATGTATGAATGTATGCAGAATGAATAAACATTTATAGTTATTTAAAACCAAAATGTGTAAAATTCAATGTTGTAACGATTTCCTTGTATCCTTACACTTGTGATTTTTTTATAGCTATCAGCAAAAGGGTATATATAGGTTTGTCATTCCGTGTGTAATTGCCACAACACACTTGACCTGAGGTTCGATAAAAATGAATGCTCACTAAAGCGAATAAATTTCGAAACAAAATTCTTCGATATTTGTTTGCAAATCTAAGAAAATTCGAATGTTCGCTAAAATTTCGAGCTTCGAACTTCTCTCGAAAGTTTTTTTCAAATGTGTGACGGTAGCCGAGTGGATGTGTGTCATCCTGTTAATCTAGAGGTACCAAGTTCAATGTATGACAGCAATGTTAGTTAAAAAATAAAATAAGAGCACATACGTACATATGTGCAATAATTGAACAGAAAAAAATTTGTCAAGATAGCCTAGTGGATGTGTGTTCGTCTGTTTGAATGGAGCTACCATGTTCACACCCTTCAACGTAAGTGAAGTAAGGTATTAAAAAATATATAAATAAATAAAATAAGTAGGTTATTCCTTTTTTATTATTTAGTATTATTATTTATTATATAGTATTTACTTTTTTACTTTTTCTGCTGCCTCTTAGGATATCGAAATTAGTTCGACATTCTCTCACTTTTGATATTGCTAGCTAAACTTCGAAACTGAATGTTTTTGGGACAAAACTGAGCGCCAGGTGAACTTTTTTCGATTAATTTTTGAGTATCATTCTCGATAGTTTTACACGATAAATGTTCGAGATATATTCGAAATCGATATCAATAACGAAAGTCTTGGTCAACTGGGAATATCAATATGTTGCACACCAAATTATTATATCAGCTACCAGTGTTGTCAGTTTAGGGGATTTGTCCCCAAATTAGGGATTTTTTTTCGCGATGTTTGAGCTAAGAAAAGTGCGTCTGGTAAGTCTAAAAATGTGTGTTACTATTCATAGTGAATGGTTTCTAATAAAGAACTTCTTAGAACAAACACACAGTTAAAAATAATCCACTCGTGGTACCTTCATAGCGAACAGTCGATTAGCGGAATTTTTTTTACATACCAAACTAACAAAAAATTATACAAAAAAATATTCGTAGTACATATTATTCGTAATAGGTACATAGTGACTATAATAAATAAGCTTTATTGCTTTGATAATATTTTTTACATAGTGGAAATAACAAATACAAAAAAAGCAAACAAAAAAATATAAACAGTGACATTGAGGAATACTCTATACGAGTAACTCAAAAACAGACAAACATTCATAAATTACAAAAACAAAAAAACCGTAAGCAAAAAAACACAAAACGTGCCCTTGAGGAATACTCTATATGAGTGCCTCAAATACAAAAAAATATGAAGTGAGTTCTAACGGCAGAAATGCATATTTTACTGTGAGTTCTGAAGCTCTTAATGAAAATAATAGAAATAATAAATCTAATGAATGTGTTTTTTTAACGGCAAAACCAATTTTTCGTCAGCGATCAACTTCGCTTTGTCCAATGCCAAATAGTAGTGATTCATTAACATTACAATTGCCTAGTACTTCTTCATATAAGTCAGTAATATCATCCCCTTCGGGCTCGTATTCGTCACTTAACAAAGTTATCACTACAGATAACAGTATTTCAAAACCCAAGGTGCAAGTCGGTATGGACAGATATATAACCGTGGTAAAGCGTGGGCGAAGCCCAAATTCTTCAAAACTTTCATCCGCTCCAAAAATGTCTAGGGATAACAGCGCATCCTCAATTAATCGCCAAAACCGTTTTAAAATTTTACAAGATGAAAACGACAAACCCGATGCATCGTCGAATAAAACATCCAAGCCGCCACCAATCTACTTGAGAGAGAAAAATTCAAATGCCCTTATTAAAAAATTAATTTCGGTCATTGGTGAAAATAAATTCCACATTGTCCCAATAAAACGTGGCAACATCGATGAAACGAAAATTCAAATTTATGATGAAAAGGATTTCCGCAAAATGGTTTCTGAATTTGAAACAAATAAAACAAGCTTCTACACATACCAGCTTAAGAGCGCTAAAGGCCTACAGATAGTATTGAAGGGCATAGATTCTTATGTTGTCCCTGAAGAAATAAAAGATGCACTTGTCCTCCAGGGATTTAAGGTAAAGAATGTATCAAACATATTTAACAAAGAAAAAGTACCCCAACCCCTATTTCGTGTTGAACTGGAGCCAAATGATATACAGTTGAAAAAAAACGAGACTCATCCTATTTATAGCCTTAAATACCTTTTATACAGAAAAATCACAGTTGAAGAGCCACATAAGCGTGCAGGTCCCGTGCAGTGTCATAATTGCCAAGAATATGGCCATACAAAAGCTTACTGCAATTTACCTACAGTGTGTGTTATCTGCGGTGAGTTGCACGGTACTGCAAGTTGTACCAAACCAAAAGATCAAGCGGAAAAAAAATGCAGTAATTGTGGAGGTAATCACACCGCTAACTACAGAGGATGTCCTGTGTACTCTTTCGTCAAGCAGGCTATGGTGCAAAAACCTAAATTAGCTACAGCTCAACCATTAAACGCGTACACCGCCTCTTTTGCTCAAGTAAGTCAACCAGTTACTTCACGTGTATCGTATGCCGATGCTGCTAAGGCTAGTTGTATTCCCATACAAAATGTTTCACCGCCAAATAATTCAACGAATGCAAATTCAAGCTTTAACTATAGTCGCCTTGAAGCTACTATTGACAATTTGGTGCAAACTATAAATAATTTTACAACAAATATGACTACCATGATGCAAGAAATGCTACGAATGCAGAATACTCTGCTTCAAGCATTAATTAACAAACCATGAACACGTTAAAAATATGTTTCTGGAACGCAAACGGCATTCGCCAACATAAAAATGAACTTGAGCACTTCCTTACGGAAAAAAATATTGATATAATGTTGGTCTCTGAGACACATTTGACTTCGAGAAGCTTTTTCAAAATAAATGGCTATACTATGTATGATACAAAGGACCCTAGAGGGAGAGCATGCGGTGGATCAGCAATTTTAATTAAGTCACGACTCAAGCACTATATCCTTGACAATGTTAGTGAAGAATATATGCAAGCTACGAATATTTTTGTAGAAAACTTTTGTTCTAATTTCGTGATATCATCAATTTACTCACCTCCCAGATTTTCAATCACTGAGGACCAATACGAGAAGTTCTACAAATCTCTTGGACCTTGTTTCGTAGCAGCTGGCGACTACAATGCTAAGCATACGTTCTGGGGTTCGCGTCTTGTTACGCCTAGAGGTAGGGCGTTGTTCAACACAATTTCAAAAATGGGTTTGGATGTTATTTCGAGTGGGGAGCCTACTTACTGGCCTACTGACGTACGAAAAATTCCAGATGTTATAGATTTCGGCGTCACAAAAAGTATTTCTAGGGAATTAATTCACGTAGAAGCTTCCCTAGATCTGTCGTCTGATCACTCTCCCACGATCGTTACAATCTGTAGTCCACTGAGAAGCGCTTTACCTCACCCATATGTCAAGATGATAAATCGTGTTAATTGGCTGGGATTCAAAAAATATCTTAGTAGTCATTGCACGGAAAATATTACGCTAAGAACACCCAATGATATTGAATCGAACATTGCAAATCTTAACGAGAATATTAAACCAGCTTCTGAACATGCCACTACCTCCCATCCGCATACTGGGTTCAATAAAATTTATTCTACAGACGTTGAACATCTCGTACGTGAAAAAAGAAGAGCTAGAATGGAATGGCAACAGCACAGATCACCTCAACACAAAATCAGATTTAAAGAGTGCACTAAACGACTCCAAGAGTTGCTTGCATCTGAAAAAACTGCATCTTTCAAAAACTATCTGGAAAGCCTTGATGTCACACCAGCATCTAATTACTCTTTGTGGCGCGCTGCTAAAAAGTTTAAAACACCCGTTGAGTTTAAGCCACCTCTGCGCACATCTACCGGAAGTTGGGCAAGAAGCGATACTGAAAAAGGTAACATATTTGCTGAGCATTTAAAATCCGTATTTACACCAAATACATGTACCAATGTTGCTGATTTGCCGAGTGTAGTTGCTCTACCACCTCGACCCTTAAAATTTACGATGTGTGATGTACAAAAACTAATTGCCGAACTCAACCCGAAAAAAGCTCCCGGTATGGATGGAATTAGTAATCAGATGCTGACTAAGTTACGTCGTACTGCAATTAGAATCCTGTTATTCATTTTTAATGCCATTTTACGACTGGAGTATTATCCAGACTGCTGGAAGCTTGCCAAGGTTAAAATGATTCCAAAGCCGGGTAAAGATCTTTCCAAGGCTGAGTCATATAGGCCAATAAGTTTACTGTCAACAATGTCAAAGCTTTTTGAAAAGCTACTCATGACAAAATTGTCTTCAATTTTAACTGAAAATGGGTGCATCCCGGACCATCAATTTGGTTTTAGAAGCCAGCATAGCACCATTGAGCAAACGCATAGATTGGTTCAATTTATCAGAAAAACATTTGAGGAAAAGAAGTATTGTTCTGCCGTGTTTATTGATGTTTCTCAGGCATTTGATAAAGTGTGGCATGAAGGCCTGATTTTGAAATTGAAGACATATTTACCAATAAACATTCTAAATCTTTTGGAAAGTTACATTGTTGCACGAAAATTTACAGTTGTGGAAGGACACTTTATGAGTATGCCTGAAACTATCTCATCCGGTGTGCCACAGGGGAGTATACTGGGGCCATTTTTATATTTGATTTATACTTGTGATATGCCTGTGAGCAGTAGTATTCACACTTCTACATTTGCCGACGATACCGCCTGCCTTAGTATGCACGAAAACCCTGATGAGGCATCCCGAAAACTCCAGGAACACATTAGCCAGATGGAACTATGGTTGAACTTATGGAGAATTAAGGTAAATGAACAAAAGTGTGTCCATATAACATTTACCTTACGAAGAGATACTTGTTCCCCCATTCGGATTAATAATCAAGTTGTTCCTCAACATTCACATGTGAAATATCTTGGTATACACCTCGATCGACGGCTTACATGGAAACATCACATTGACTATAAGTTAACTCAAATGAAACTAAAATTAACTCAGGTACATTCGCTGATTGGCAGAAATTCAACACTCAGCCTAGACTGCAAACTTTTAATATACAAGTCGCTTTTAAAGCCAATATGGTGTTACGGTATCCAGTTATGGGGCACTGCTTCTGCTTCCAATGTAGAGAGAATTCAACGAAGACAAAACAAAATATTAAGGTTAATAACATCTGCTCCATGGTACATTAAGAATTCAAGTTTGCATCGTGATTTAAAAATGCCACTAGTGACTGAAGAAATTGCAAGATACGCAGGCAAATACTTAAACAAACTCGAGTCACATCCTAATCCGCTTGCTCGTAATATTTTAAACTTTACTGGACACATCCGCTTAAAAAAGAGAGATACAAGGGCTCTTATACTAAACACTCCGAATGAAGTTGCTTGAAATTTTTTTATTTTTTTTTTTGCTTATCACTACTTATGTATTATTTACAACTATCACTTAGTTAGGTCTGGCATTGGTCGGGCCTATTAATTATATGTTAGATTTAAGATTTGAATACTTATTGTTAGTTCATATATGAAGATACAATAAATAAAAAACATGCAAAAAAAAAAAAAAAAAAAAAATAATCCAATTTGTTGTGAAAAATTTAATCGTTCTGCTGAAATCGTAAAGCTTTTTAATACAAGTACTAGCGCAACACAATTTCTGAGGCTGATGATTCAGAAGATTTCGATTCTGAAATTTTTGAAATCGTAAGCTTTGGTTAAAATTTTTTTTTATCGTTGTGTATTTTAAACTATGTGTAATTTTTTCCTAACACGTTTTATAAGTAACAGTTAAATTAATATGAATGTAAATATGTTTAGCTATCGATAAAAATGAATTTTATTGAATAATTATGTTATTTTTGTCATTATTTTTTAAATAATATTACAAAAATTGTATTTTTTCACAAAAAAAAAAATTTGAATCATAAAAACTTAATTTTGGGATTTTTGGGGATGACAAATCGAAAATTGGGGATAAGATCTAGAAAAAAACTGGCAACACTGCAGCTAACTCCATAAACACATACACTGACATTTGCATTTGAGGTAAACAGCTTTGAAAGCTCTTAAATTTCTTCTTGTTATCTTGGAAAGTAAGAGCAAACATTGCTGTCTGTTGTTGTGTTGTTGTTGAAAATGTTTTACTCTCTTCGGTGTGAAAGCACAAAAAGCTCTTTATAAAAGGTTGCAGTTTGTGCATTAGTGACCTGCGTAAGCAGTCTTGAAATGTAAATAAATCATGTTTTTTAAATGTATTCTCGTGGCATGCATTATACTAAGCCAAAAATAAATGCGGTCGTACTATAAACGATGCACGATGGATGTATTGGTGTACGTGTATATGACTGTTAACAAGCGATGTCGCCAAGACGTCTTGTTTATAACAAACAATGAAAATAAGTACTGTTGATACATGTATGCTTGTTATTTTGCATATTGTACGTTTGGGTGTGTGTGTAAGATTTTGATGGTACGCTTTTTTGTTTGTGCTTAAGGGAGGTTTCTTAAAGCAAGCGCACACAACTCATGTAAATGCATGTGTGCGTTTGTATATGCGCAGCAGAATAAGAGAGCATGCACAAGTTATGTAGGTATGCATGTATGTACATGCATGACGTTTGTATACGCGCCAATGAGAGAAAAAAACACAAACACCATAAATTTTTCAGTCACGAACTATTTTCTTCTTTACTCTTATACCTGCAATAAGTTAAACAATTGTATTGCCGACAACGTTGGTTAGCGTTTGTTTCAGAAGATTTTCCTGTAGTAAAGCATTTGAAATTGCCCTCATGTCTTAAAAGTTCCTATAAGACGTCTTGTGCAGGTCTTTATTGTGCATATGGCTTGGACGTAGCTGATTTATGTATATTAATTTTATATTTCAGTTAAAATTTAATAATAATAGTGTTTTCACACTGAAAGTTAAAACCTGATTCTAACGTTAAAACCATAAACAGCCGATTTTGCATTCACACTACAAGTTTGTTAAATTCAGGTTTTAATTCCCAGACAATACAAAGTGAAGAAGTGTTTGGAAAAAAAGTTATTGTATATAAAAAAATGCACAAATACATCTCAAAATAAAACTTTTTTACCGGCGGATCGATGTTAGTCATATCGTTTATTTTCACTTAATTTCTTTATTTTCCTTCCAAAAAACTGTATTTTTTTATATTCTTTTGATTATTTTTGCTGCTGCATCCATTTTCAAGTTGAAAATCTTCCGAGCGACATCAATTGTTATTTACTGACATAAACATCATCAGCTGCTTCCGGTCATTTTGACTTGACAGCACTGAACTTAGTTCAACGAAAATAAGGTTGCATTTTATAAAACCAACTTAAAACCAATTCTTTTGATTTGTATGGTAAAACCAGGTTTTAACAGTTGGTTTTAATTTTAAAGCAAACTTTTATTAAAACCATGTCAGTGTGAAAGCAATATAAAAATAACATATTAAAACAATTTTTTAATTAGAAACCAAAATATTGGTATAAAAACTTACAAAGATATAGAAGGATGATTCCAGGGTTGGAAAACTTAATCTTTTCTTGGTATAAAAAAGTAACAAGGTCTAACTAATTTGTTCTTTTTCCTTATAAATTAAATATATTTTATGTCATCAAAGAAATACTTTGTTATGAAATATCAAAAGAAAAGCAACTCCAGAGCTGGAAAATTTAAACCTTTTTCTATATAATAATAAATAAATAAAACAATTTTTTTATTGTTAAGCAAACAAATTTTATATTTTAGAAAGATATAAATTATTATAAAAAATAAGAAAAATAAAAATTAATATATAAGGGTTTGGACAATTTAAACTTATTTTTGGTATATAAAAGTAATTAAAGAATTTTTTTTTTCTTTTTAACTGAACAGAATGGAAGAGAATAGAGTTTAAAATGAAATAGAAGTGAATTTTATTTAAAATTTTTCATACAAAATTTTCTTAAAATGGATTTCAAACACATTTTATTTTTTTTATAAATATATGTTATACATAACATATATTAGGAAGATTTTTAACTAAGAGTTTTTTTGTACTCATTCATTTGATATAAAAATATAATTTAATTTAAAATACCCACACCAGTAATTTTTCTGATTTGCATTTGTTGTAGGAAAATTCAAGTGATCTAGGCATAAGCGCACTGGTCAATAAACTACACCGGCTTCAGCGGATGCTAATAATAATGTAACATCAGAGCGCCCTGCTTTGTCGGTATTGAAAAGTAAAATAACCAATAAAATGGCAAAAAAGTAGAGTTGTAAAAGAATGAAGCTTTCTTCTATTTCCTCCCTCACAATCTGGCCTTTCTATCACTATTCCTTTCATAAAGAAGGTAACACCTATGAAAGTTAAGCTATGTAAAGACGATTGTCAGATCTTACAATATTGTCAGATCTGGCAATGTGCTGACAATGTACTGGCAATCGAAAATTGCCAACACAAGGAATATTGTCAGATCACACGGTTGTTAGAAAATCTTACAATTTATTGCCAGCCGTCAGCCGAAAAACTGTCAGTTCAAACGGTTGTTATATGCAAAAATTGTCAGATCTGTTGTTATACGTTGCCAGACTCAAAGCATTTGTTAGAAATTGTTAAATATCAAACGTTTGCGGTTGTGTTATATGAAAAAAGTGAAAATAAAAATGATTATGGACCATAAAAAAGCAATTGCAATTGCAATGATGCATATATTTTATTATATATTATTTCTTTAAAATGAAGCGTGTGCAGTGTTGTCCATATAAAGAATTTTCTAACAATGCGCCATTGTCATGCATGAATCTCGCACATCTGACAAATATTAAAATGTCTGAAAAATATCTGATAATAATTTTACAATCTGTTCAGATGATTGTAAGATGTTTGACAAATTGTTGTCAGCTGCTAGCCTTGCAATGGACTGACAATGTTTTTTCTGGCAACGCCGTCTGACAACAATTGCCAGTTCACAGTTGTAAGAAATTTTGAGCACATTTTACTGGCAATATTGTAAAATCTGACAACCGTCTCTATAAAGCTTTACTTCTCTTCAAAAAAAAAAAAAAAAAAAACAGCGGCCCTCATTACTCTTACCTAGCTTTGCGATATGTTTGCTTATTATGCTCTCAGCACAATTATGTTTAAAATCGGTGGTCATACGTTGACATCTTGCAACGAGTTCTTATAAATTTTTAGTAAATTGAGATAACTTTAAACATATCGCAAAAGAACAGTCATAACCACAAAATAAATTAAAGAACAGGTTTCATTTCATTTCCATGAACTTATTCCCTTCTGCTGAACAAAATAGAAAAAATTTTCGGGATTAGGTAGTTTATATAATTAAAAATAAGATGGCGATTGAAGTGAACTTGCAACATTGGCAATAAGATGTTTCGCATAGTTTTTGAACATCATATACTCCACGATTGTGTCAACTTTACCTACTTCACAATAATTTTTGTTGCTCTTTGTACAAACCATAGTTTAATTTAGTCATATTTTACATGCAAGAAAATTTATCACAGCTGAACATTTTTATTAGGCTGCACTGTATTGAGAAACACCGGCAGAAGGCCGGCATTGCATGACTACGTTATTATTGGTGTAGAAGATGCATAATCCCGGCCGAAGGCTGCCAGTGCAAGGAAACGTTATTATGTATTAAAGACATAGAGATGTTTGCATAGCTGGCCTTTTGCCTTCGGCCGGGCTTAAGGATTTTCTTCACCATGGTGTTTCCCGATACGGCGCGGGCTAATAAATATTTTCTGCGTTACAGGGTTATCCTGCCTAACATGTTATACGGCTGCGCGGTATGCCAAATCTAGACTTCGCTTACTGCTATAGAAGAAAAATAATGGTGGAGATGCAACGCATTGGAGAAGGTTCCAAATATTTTGTACACTAAACATACATATATACACGTAAATTATATATGTATTCGATTGTTATGATTTACAGATTTTTTATGTATATTTTTCTTTTTAAGTTTTAAATGTTTAAAAAATGTTGGGTGAATTTTCAAAAATCTGTTACAAAAGGAAAAAGTACTTAAGTCGAGATAAGCTGACTCAATCTCAATCTCAAATAATTTGTGTGATTTTTCGGGAAGATATAGCACCATGACTTGCGACTTATCTTTTTTAGACTTCTAATTTAATTTGGAATCCTAGCTTTATTGAGGTTATACTTTGGTATATCTCAACTTAAATATATTACTTATAGTGTGTCGAACGACGTTTGCTTAAAAAAATACAGGTTAATACCGAATTTCTCAATTTAACTGTAAAAGAAGTAAATTTCTGAAATTCTACTTGAACGCTTTAAAGTGCTCTCCTGCAAAACAGTAAAATATGGCTTAAGCACATTTTCCTTTTGCCACAGATATAAAATTACTTAAAAGTTGTATGAAAAAATTTGTAGGCGATTTCTCATTTTTATTTTGGGCGATTTTTCATGGAAACATTTTTCATATGAAAAATCGTCCAAAATTTCAAAATGTAAAATCACAAAAAAAAAATAAAAAATTGGGGCTTGGGCGATTTTTCATGAAGCCATATATTGATATGGGACTCTTACTTGTTTTGTTATTATTTATTTAAATGAAACTTCTCAACCGGATTTGTTAATGCTTACCCAAAAACTGATTTTTGACAATAGCAGTTATTTCGAAAACTTAAACTCGGTTTTTTGAAAAAAGTCCAATTATCGATGTCCCTAGTACCTATACCTATACCATTCAAAAAACTCATGTCTTCTAATCAGTTTATCATACCAGAAGATAGAGATTTTTAACTTTATTATTGTGCTTTTGTGCCACTGAAGTACAAAAATATATACATACATACTTACATATTTGTGCACATTTTTTTGTGAGTAAACAGAACTAAAATTAAATATATAAATTTATATGTACATACTCGTACACATATTTGAACAATAATTTGGCATTGAGGTTATCAAAAATATTTACTAGGAATTTTTGCTATTTTAAATTTCTTATATATTCTTATGTGGTCTTGTCAAATTTCAACTGCGTCGTCTGCGTCAAAGAATATAATTACATATTTGTTGTAAAGATATAAGATTCAGAAAGAGGTGAAAATAAAATTCTACGTAATTTTTATTAAATTGTAAATGAAATTTTCTTATACATGTTACATGAAAATTGAGGAAACATTGCAATATTAATTTTTTATAAAGTGTTTTCCCCAGCAATAGCTAGTTTTAATTACATATGGGTTTTCTTATTTTTATTTTTCTCATTGCAATTTATAGAGGAATAATATAATTATAAAACTATTTAATGCTGGGCAACAAGTTTACACTAAAGCACATAATTTTTTCAATAGCAGTGATTATTGCCGAGATATTCTCTTTTAATCATATCAACACCTTTTTCAGCGATCATTATGGCAGGAGCATTAGTATTTCCGGATGTTATTTCTGGCATTATACTGGTGTCCATTACACGTAATCCCTTTATGCCATGAACTTTTAATGAATGGTCAACTACAGCCATAGGATCGCAATCTGGACCCATTTTACAGGTACCAACTTGATGATTTTCAGGAGAAGTGTTTTGCTTGACAACACATTTCCAGTAGTTATTTGAATCAAAATAGAAGCCTTTGCAAGCATTGATGTACTTGTTGGCAAGGGTCATACCTAATTCTCTTAAAGGTCTAGTCTTGGCTAACTTGTTAGCAAATCTGATGCCTTCTATCAAAACATCAAGATCTCTCTCGTCGCTGAAATAGTTTGCATATATTTTAGGTTGGTCCCGGTTATCGGCATCGATGGTAATATGTCCTCTTGATTTTGTATGTAATACAGTGGGGGATATTGATATGCTACGACCATTATTCGATAGTTTGTCATCTGCACCGTTAGAGCAGTCAGTCCAGTAGCCACCAAAGTAAAACTGTATATCTGGCTCACCATGTCGGTCAGCATGCTGCGAAACAATCTTTCCCGTAACCTGAGAAAGGCCAGTACTAGACATTGGACCCTGTTTGTGTGATATGTATTCGAGTAGGGTTTCTGAGTTTAGAAGATTAGTGTCAGTTTCATTGATAAAGTAATTCAGAGTATAGGAAACATGATTTTGCAAATTTTTACCAACGCCTGGCAAATTGTGTATGGGCTGGACACCAACCTTTTGTGTAAAATAGAAAACAGAAAAAATTAGAATTTGCTTCGCGTATGGATTGAGAAAAAATGCAATGACAAACATATACACACTTGCATAGATTCTGGTGCTTAATTTTGAAGTTTGAACTAAGAATTGCTGCCTTATCTGATCTACTTTCTTCAGCGACAAATTTCCCTTTTAAAAGCAACAACTTTTTTTGCAGAAATTTATTTTAACATGCACACATATTTTTAAACGACTTAAAAAAGAAAATGGTTATTAATTCGTCTGTGTTTTTTATTTATATATTACTTAATAGCTTAGTACCTTTTAGACCTATTTTTAAATTCTTTTTTTCTTTTTCTGAGAGGGTATTGCAACAAAAGTGGGCGTTGAAACGCCTAAAATTTTTAAATTTGATATTATAATATAAATTTATCCAACACATTGGACTCTCGTAACGACACAATCTCTAAGTTTAAAAAAAATGCATGGAGCAACACTCAATAAAATTTAATATACTTCTAATTGAACGATTTTTTCGAAACTTGGCATCCACTCTGAGCTCCAAAAAAGACACAATCTTGCGTGAGAAAAAATTATCGGGGCCACAGCTATTAATCTTTAGTATTAAATATCACGTGCTTCTGCTGAACCAAATTTTTACGAAACTTGGCAAACACCTTGAGCTATTAAAACACACAATCTTACAGTAAAAAAGGAGGAGTAGCCATGCCTATTCAATTAATTATATTATATTTCACGTGCTTCTGCTTCATCGATTTTTACAAAATTTGGCACACACCTTGAGCTATGAAAAACACTAAGTCTTGTGTTCAAAAAAGTAGCAGGGGCTATACTTGTGAAAGATTAGTATTAAATTTTATATACTTCTAATTATCTGGTTTCCATGGAACTTGGCAAAGACTTTAGGCCCTTAGAATGAAATAATTTTGAGTGCGGTCTTGCCCTTTAAAGATTAATATTATATTTAACCTGCTTCTACCTGATCCTGGAGCTCTGAAAGTGATGCTATGTTGAATCTAGAAAAATTTTTGGACACTAATATTTTCCAAATTGGGCGTAACCATGCCCCTAAAATATACACTGGGCACTTAATATTTTAAAATGAAACTTAAAAAAAATTAAGCCGACTTCAAAAATAGCAACTAAAAAGTTAAGAATAATTTGGAATAAGTTATACAAAATGTATGTATGTTTATAGATATTGAATATTTTAGAGATTCAGATTAGACAATTTTTTAAGAAAATGGGTAAATATTTTGAGCAAACTATGGCCAAGTTTAATCAATGATTTTGGTTGCTGTATTTTGAACTTCCCCCAATAATACTACAACTATACAATACAACCTTTACAACATTTACAACCTTTACAACCTTTATAACCTTTACAACATTTACAACCATGCTAACCATAATCATGCATTAAGAATTTGCCTGGCTTAAGCAAAACTGTGTAACAATGAATAGGAGAAGCACAAAGTAACCAAAATTATGCAAAAACTAAACAAATAATCTTAAAACATAAATAAGAGTAAAATTTTAGGACACCTCTGTAATAATGTAACTTGTGGAACGTCCTGTATTTAACGTTTGAATAAATTTAACATCTTTTGCTCGTCAGAGGAGTGGAGTTAATTCCACAACTTTTTCTTTTAAGTGTTTTTCAAAATATTTCAAAAGTTTGATAAAACACATAAACATTAAACGACAAAGTTGCAACTTTAAGACTTTTTGAGAGCACTTTATTAAACTGAATCCCATTAGATTTTAGAAAAACAAGCACCATTTAATTTAAAAAGAAATCACCCGAATCTGAAATATCCAAGAAAATTCCATTTCTGCGTATTCAAAATTCTTAAAAAACATGATTTATCATAGAAATCCGAGGCCTTAAAAGATATAAATTTCTTTCGTTCCCTCTCGATGCCTTCTTGTCATAGGCGTACAGATACTAACCTTTTGGAGGGTTTTTTGGTTAGTGGCATTGTTGCCCAAGAATTACTGTTGTGCAACCCCCCTTTTCAAAGAATTATTATAAATTGCACGTAACTTTAATGCAGTGTGTCCGATAAAAATCGGAATATACAAATCTCTTTAGAGTCTTACTTTTTCCAATTCATTTGCTGGACCCACACCACTGGCCAATAAAACTACTGGAGAATTTATTGCTCCAGCGCTAACAACAACTTCATTTCTGACGGTAATCTCCGTTTTACTTCCATTTTCATCCACAACTTCAACTGCAACAGTTTTGTTCGACTTGCGATCTATCACAACCTTTGTGGCAAAATGCTTTAATAGTATGTGTAGATTTGTGCGATTCTGAGCAGGTCTCAAAAAGGCGCGGGCTGTACTGTAACGAACACCATTTTTCGACGTTACCTGGGCAATGGCGAAGCCGGTCGTATTAGCACCATTCAAGTCTGTTTGCTCATAGCCTAAGAAGAAACACGCAAAAATTTTAAATTACGTAACAAAAATTATTCTTCAATTACTACAAGTAAACGCACCCAATTCTTTGGCACCATCCAGAATATTAAACGCCACTGCTGGTTGATAATTGAATTGAGTCACAGGCAATAAACCTCCTGTGCTATGGTACTCCTCGCTCAAGCGATCCATTTGCAAGTTGTCTTCAGATTTTTTGAAGTATTTTAAAACATCTTTGTAACTCCATCCCGGATTCCCCAAAGCTTCCCAATTATTGTAGTCTTCAGGGTTTCCACGCATATACATCATACCATTTAACACTGAAGTTCCACCCAATACTTTGCCTCTAGGCCATCCACAGATACCACCAGTTGATAAGCATGCGTAATTTTCTCGTTCTGTCTTGTATTTCCAATCAATATCACTGCCAAAGAAAGTCATCATCGAGGGAACTTGCGCACCTATGGGTTCATCATCACCTGCGAAACAAGCAAAAAATAATTAAACTTTGTATTTAATAGCACTGTATTGTAACTTTTTAATTTTTTGCCCGATGATAATAATTTTATCGGTTTATAAGATGGCTACAAAATTTTATATTACATAAAGGTTTTAAATAAATTTTAATTTTTGTTTTTTGGTAAGGGCGCAACTTAAAATACTGAATCTAAAAAAAAATCTAAAGGTCCGTAACTTAATGAATTTTTATCCGATCAAGACACTATAAATATGGGATGTCAAAAAAATATATCTTTTGACGGTGTAAAATTTGCTCAATTTAAATAAACAGTCCTCAAGATTTTTGGAAAATTCTTTGTAAGCTGCAAAAAACACGTTTTTCGCGAATATCTCGAAAACGCTTCTTAAGAAAAATAAATGAGTGCCATATTCGTATTCAAGAACCCTAAATTAGCTAAGGGCCTAATTTATAAAAAATATTTTGATTTTATAAAAGATTTATTAAATAAATTTCCATAAAAAATTTGTTTCATAAGTCTCTTATTAAACAAAAATATTTTTTATAAATAAGGCAAAATATCTCATTTTAGAGGTTCCTTTTTTTGTTGCATAGTGTTATCAGCAATTGATTAACATTTTCTATACAAAATTTTTAATTTGCCGATATGTAGAATTTCAAATTAAACTAAATATATTAAGCTAAGTCTAGACGATATGTTGAATCAACAAATTTTTATGCTTATATATTCATATGCTTTAAAATAACAACAAATCCTGCTGTCAGCGTATGTTAGTTAGTTGTCTACACAGTATGCTGGAAGTAACAAATTTTTTAAAGTCAACACATATCAGCATACAATTTTTGTGTCTGCAGGATATGTTGAATTTTGTATTCTGATATATATGTTGAGTCATGTGAGCATTTGCTTAAATATAAAATAGATTTGACTATTCTCTTTCTTTATTATTAATTTATGTGCATATGTATGTAATTATATCGCTTTTAGTTGAACAAATTTATATTTTTGCAATTATACATGTATCATAATGAAAAACATATTCGCAAAATGACGGAAAGTGGCAAAAAGTTGCAACAGCAGGATGACAATGTCTAATAATGTCTTAAATTTTTCGAAACTGTTAAAACTGGTAAGAACCAGTCATTGTAAACTTTGTAAAAATTCGCGAAAATTGTCATAATTTTAAACAAGGCATAATATTGATTAAAATTCGCTAGAACTGTGAGGAATGCAAAAAAAATCAGTAAAAATCGCGAACATTACGTAAATTTGCAAAAATTTACAAAAGTTTAATACTCTTTTTAAAATCGGCAAAACTGCCAGGAAGCTGACTACATGTACAAAAGTCACTCTTATCGCGAACTTTGCAAAAAAAATCGCGAGAATTGCATAATTTTGAAACAGCCATAATATTGATTAAAGATCGACAAAACTGTAGGAAATGCAAAAAATTCAATAAAAATGACGAAAATCATGAAAATTCGCAAAACTTTACTAACACCGGGATTATGACAAATTCTTTTGTTTTTTAAAAATCGACAAAACAGTTAGGAGGCTGAAAGCATACAAAAATTCGCTTTTATCTCGAACGTTGCAAGAAATCGCAAGAAGGTGCAAAATCAGAAGGAAGCTTGAATAATAATGATTGTCTTCTTCAGAATCACCTACATTTTTTTTATGAAATTGTAATTTCCCTTAATTTTTTCTCTCCCGAATCCACCATTAACATTTCTGCAGTATATTTTTTACATTTACCGTTTCATTTTAATCAATGGTACCATAGGTTTAATAAACAGTAAATTTGCCGAATTTAAGAGAAAAAAATTACAAATGAGGCAACAAAGCAGAGTTAAATATCAGCAGAGTTAAAATATCAAGTATATATGCTATCAAATTATGCTGATAAGCTTACATAGGCTTTTTAACAAATAACATATCTGACAACATGCATAAAAAATTTGTTAAAAAGTAAAAATATGGTGTCTACACGATATGCTAAAATCTTGAACATATATTTGTTGCCAACTTTAACAAATGCCCTTTATATGTAGTTAAGCATACGTACATATATTGAACAAATTTTGTGAAGTAACAAATTTTTCATCATAAATATGATGATTCAACATATCGTCTAGAATTAAATTTAGCCAGTCGATGCGGCTTCGGTTTCTTTTCCGAACTGCAGTCAAATTTCTTCACTCTGCTAGAAACTCTTATAAATATCTATAAGTCTTCACAAATTATAAAGTGTGATAGATATACTCGCATACTAACCTTTTTCTATTAGTAGCACCTTCCAGTGCGGTACTTCCGATAGACGTGAGGCTACCACTGACCCAGCTGAACCACCACCAATTACTATGAAATCATATACTTCATCTGGCGTTTCTACAAACTGTTAAAATCACAGTTAAAAAGATTAATAATTTATTTTTAAAATTTCTTACAATCTATTGAATTATTAAATACAAAAGAAAATATATACTTTTTTAGTCTTATTTTAAATTATGAGTTTAATATTTTTTAATTAAAATTATAAGTATTTCAATAAAAGTTCACCTTTTGTCACGTTACGTTACCTTTTACATGGCTTGTTTCTCAAGGAAAAACTTATGTTTTAAATAGTTTTTGCAGGTTGTTTTAGAGCGTAGTTAGCTCTATAGTTAGTAAAAGATAGGATAAATCGACTAGCATGGCTCTAAGGTACAAGCTTCATTGCTTGGTAATGTAACGTGACAAAAGGTGTAGTGTTTCTGTATCAATTCCCATATACAATTATAACTATTATTGTTAATTTTCTGACATAAACAATTTAAAACTTTAAAACTTTAATTAACATTAAACAAATTTTTAATTGAAACTTAACGCGAGGTTTTTGATTCAAAATTACACCAAGTGTTTATTTATTTACGTAAGTGACTTACCCTCGAAGTAGCACGACCACTGGTATCATCAATGTCACAGCTTTTGCGTATTAAAGTTTCCAAAATTATCATGAAAGCTTGGATAGTAGATCCATTGGCAGCATTGCAATTTGTGGCCAATGTTGGTCCAGGTGTTGTAGGAACTGCAGAATTACAGTTCAACGACAAGTTCAAATCCATAGTTGTGTTTTTAATTAAGCTCAGACTGAAAGCACAACAGAAAAATATTTGTTGGGGTTTTTTGGGGTTTCTTAGGTTTAACACACAGTTTTTCGATAACATAAGCCCTTTCGTTTTTATGTTTCGTTTATAAAAAATAACGTTTACAAATTCGTTTTTATAAAACATATTCTAAAGCAGCTACGTCCAAGCACACATACTATGATATGTGCGTCTAAAGGCCCAACTATAATATGAATAAGCTGGCTTAAGCTAATGCCAGAATTGAACGATAAGTCTGTCAAATACTTAAGCAATTCAGATGTGACTTTTAGGTGGCCACAGTGTTCTTAAGTATTCTTTAGCCACAGCTGCACATACGTACGTATTGTTCACAATTTTTTTGTAATTTTGTTTCTTCTTAAAACTAAAAAATAAATGCAATTCAATCAAATTAACTTGTTGGAATATCCTAATCCATTAAAAATTCACGTATAATTATATCCTCCACTTTATTACTTGTTTTATTTGTTTTGCCTACTAAAAAGTACAACAATGATCATACATAAATAAACTCATGTGTATGTGTGTATAGGTGTATTGTAAAACAAAGAATGAAAATAAAAGTTTTGCTTTCTTTTCTGAGTTTAAAATAAGAAACAATAAAAAATATTTAAAATCAATGAATATTTTCTGATGCTGTTTGCTTAAGTTTAAAAAAATACACAAACCGTGTTTTCCGTACGGAATATGCGTTCAGTTTGGCACTTAGCTTGAGCAAATGACATTTGACGAAACTTGACGAAAAGTTCCATAAGTACATTATAGTTTGCCACATACATTTTATATGTAACCGCACAGTTGCTTAAGTTAGCTTATTCACATTATAGTTGGGCCTTAAAGCAGCTACATACGTTCAAGCCATATGCACCATGTGCAAACTTTTACGAAAGAGCTTTTGTGCTTTCACACCGACGAGAGAACAAAGGCCACAATAACAACACAACAGACAACAATACTTGCTCTTACTTTGCAAAGAAACAAGAACAAATTTAAGAGCTTTCACAGATGTTTACCTCAAATGCAAATGTCAGTGTATGTGTTTTTGAACGTAGCTGCCCAGCGGAAACAAGAAGAAGTAAGGTACAAGGTCTACTCGCTCCTTTCCATATTCATATATTTTTTACACGCATTGTCGTTGTGGAGTGGGTCTTAAGTTCCTGCTTCTTTCGCCAGAGATTCTGGAAGGCCTTCAAATTAATGGATTTTGCTTTTTCTTTGGTAAAAAAAACAAGACAAAACACGATACTCCTTCTCTTCTACCCTACTCATAGAAGGTAGTGTGGAATGTGTGAATCAAACAATTCCTACGCAGGGGTACACTAAGAAAGCCTTCTGAGTTTGGCCGCTGGGTAATTTAAAGCAAAGTCAGGCATAAGTGATAATATGAAAGAGATTAAAATGTATGCGTATCGAATAGCTTATGAGAATTTGAGTTTTTTCCTTCCGTACGTGTGCTAGTACGTGTAAATATCACCATAAAAAAGTGCCCATAAGCTGCCATTTGCTTGCCTCTGATTTAAAAACAGCTTTCAAAGCGCTTAAATTTGTTCTTGATTCTTTACATAGTAAACGCAAGCAGTTTTTTTTTGCCAAAAATTTAATTGGCTTTTATACTCTTGTCAGTGTGAAAGCACAAAAGCTCTTTTGAAAAAGTTTGCACATTGTGCATATTAGAGTCCTGCGTAAACAATCTTAAAATGTAAATACGTCTTGTTTCTTAAATGTATTCTCGTGGCATGTATTATACTAAACCAATAATGTCGTTTAATAAGTGAAGCACGATTTATGTATTGATGTTCGTGTATATGAGAGTTAACAAGCGATGTCGCGAAGACTCTTGTTCTTAAGAAACACTCAAAAGGAATAGTGTTGATGCTTGTATACTTCTATTTTGCATGTTGTACGTTTGAGTGTGTGTGTATAATGTAGATGGTAAGCTATTATGGGTCTTATACAAAAAAACTTAACATCGCTTTGCAAAGCAATGTTAAGTAAAGTTGTATTCTAAAAAAATTATTATATCAAATTTTTAAAGTAGGTCCTCACGTTTATTAAGACTACTTTATGTTGATATTTTCAAAATGTGTATTTTGTACCCCAAATATATTGTTAATATAGCACATATTCATGCATGTTACATTTGAAAATGGAGCTAAAATTGTTAGCTCTTAGCTTAGATTTACTATTTCTGTCATGTAATGGAAAACCTCATCAAATTATCCAACTGATTCAAAATACATCGTAAAATCCATAAAAAAATATTAATATAAATACAATTGCACCAATACGTTTTAGTGATGTACATACAATCAAAACAAATCGAAAAGAGCTGGATATTCAAATACTCATTTCATTCGAATAAAAGAAATTGTGATAATTCTTCTTTGTTCCTCATATTTATTTACGTATACTTCATGGAAATATTTATCTGTTTTCCTACCATGTCAGAAGCTCATACTGCTTAAATTAGGTTGCTTTACTTCAAGAAAATAAAAATGTATTTAATAAAATAAAAAAATATTTGAATACCCGAATGAAATTGTATTCGATTTTGTACATCATAAGCTGTGAAGTGGTTGTTGAACACGGTGGTGTTACCAGTATTTATTATTAAATAACAAAATAATTAAAGTTGTGTTTTGCATACAATTTCTTAACAAAGCAATATTAGCCTTAAAGTACTTATCAACTAATATGAACTTTAAAGCTAAAGTAAAATATTTTTTTGTATAAGGGGTATGTGTTTAAGGTTGGTTTATTAAAGCAAGCGCATAAAACTAATGTCAATGCATTTGTGCGTTTGTTTCTGCCCAGAAAAATTTCATAGCATTTTCTTCTTTACTGCTATACCTGCAATAACTGAAACAAATTTATTGCCAACAGTGTTTAGTTTAGAAGACATCGCTGCAGTAAAGGATTTGAAAAATTCCCCATGTCTTAAAAGTTCTTGTAAGTGGTCCTTTGTAGGGGTTTTTTTGCATATGGCTTGGGCGTAGTTGTTCTAAAGCATTCGTTTGTTTAAATTTGATATAAAAAGAGCTTATTTGGTATAATCAGAAACACACTATTACAGTGACGGAATAAAAAATGAGATGTATTTGAAATGAATTTAAAACAGAAGTACATATGAAAAATTTGAAATTAACATTTTAAATTAATTTTAAATTTATTGAATAAGGGGTAATTAATATTGAACGAAATAAAAATAAAATAGTTGCTGTTTATTAATGTTTATACCTGTAAAAATCGAACTTGTGCGTAAAAATTAAAATTAAATACGAAAAATTCAAGAAACATAGAACAAACAATTTTATTTTTAAAAGATCTTAGCATTTGTTTAAAAAACTAAGTATATATTAATACAGATTTTCATTGTATTTCGTATTTTCCGTTGCTTATATAAACTGAGATTTTTGTCATATAACCTTGATATTATTTTGACTCAATGCTAAATATTTTTGTGATTTGTTTGATAGTTAAATTACTCGCACTACAAATAAAGCAAAAATTATTTGTTAATGCGGTGTTGAATATATGACAGTTAAAATATCAGAAACAAGTGAAACATTTTTTTATTGTTGCGGAAGTTGAGATTCGTTCTTGTGAAATATAAGGTATAGAAAAAATCGTTAACATTTATATACATATATCTAAATTACATTAAGTATTTTTTTCATGAAATTTCTTGCATGAAAATTTTTAATTTTTCAATAGGAGGCCTGGAAGAGTAACTCATGTCTAAAAAGTTGCTAAAAATGTATTCTACGCCCTTTTTCACCGACTTCAAAATAAGAAGGAGGTTAACAATCAGTCTCTATTTTTTTTTGTAGGTGTGTAGGTTTTTAACTCGGTGCATTTTAGACCGATTGTAAAACTTTTTTTGTTGTCGGAGAGGGTATAGCTTCCTATTAGTTCCACTTAAAAAAATGGGCAGGGACACGCCTACAATTTTTTAAACTTGATGTTACGATATTTTACCTATTTGATTGCTGCGAAACTTAGCAAACATCTTTAGTTCTTAAAATTAAACCTTTTTAAAATTGAAAAAGTGGGCGGAGCTTCGTCCATTAAAATGTATTATAACATTTCATGTGGTTCTATTTCACCGATTTTTATGAAACTTGGCGCACGGCCTAAGCTTAAATAAAGGCTCAATCTTGCGTTCAAAGAAGTGGGCAGGGCACGCCTATTAAATTTTAGTATAATATTCCACGTGCTTGTACTTAACGAGTATTTACGAAACTTGGCACACACCTAGAACTCTTAAAAATACACAATATTGTTTAAAAAAAATTGGGCGCAGCCACGCTCTATGAAATTTAATACTATATTTCACTAAAAAGCTGCAAATAAAACTTAAAAAAAAATTTAACCGACTTCAAAAATAAGCACTAAAAAGCTAAAAATTATATTAATCTATAGTTAAATAAAATATTTTTACATATGTTACCTCTAGTGTTGTTTGAAGTTGGTGCCAGTAATACAGGTACTAAACATATAGGAACATGACCGGTAAAAAAAATTGGATGAATTTTTAATGTACATACATATATGTATGTATGTATGTATATGCTTAGTTACCAATATTGCTGCCACTAACTTCAAACAACACTATAGGTAACATTTGTAAAAAATAATTTATTTAACTAGATCAATATTATTTTTTAGCTTTTTGGTGCTTATTTTTGAAGTCGGTTTAATTTTTTTTAAAAGTTTTATTTATATAAAATTCTCTTCAATAGCGCTGCTATTAGCAAATAGAAAAAGTTTGGTGCAACAAAATTCATGAAATTTAATGTTAATAATTTTATTTTTTATTTGTGTAAGTTAAAGTGAAAAATAAAAGAAAAAATCTAATTATTATTTTACGAACTTCATTTGTTTCTATATTTATGATTTGAACGGGCTAAAGTTCGTATCCGTTCAACTATGTATGTGTTGTCAGAATATTTACTAACTAACTTTGATGTTATTTGTTCATTAATAATTATCACATGTAAGTTGGCTTACAATGCGATATGTTCAATTCATAAAAATATAGAAAAGAAAATATCTTTATTTCACATTAAATGACATTTTCGTTAAATTCAAATGAAAAATAACTGCAAAAATTCTTCAGAGAATTTTCATTTCTTTTGAAGTTGAAATTTCAGTTAATTTTACGTACAAAATTTCATGAGTGTAAAAAAACTTAAAGCTCTTTTATTGTCACTCACACGAAAATTATTCAATGTTACAAAAATGTAAGCATAGCTTCCCGTTCGTTTTTAAGGCTTAATAGAACGTATACACTTATTCATTTTCGAAAAACTGAATTTAACATTTTTTCCTTAAATTAATATTTTATTTGTTCAATCGTACAGTTTTTTGTTTGCTCTGCAGCTGTTAATATCTTATAATGTTTATTTGCAGCTATAAGACTTATGTACATGATAAGATTTCAAAGGTGCAAGGCTATGAACCAAAAATAAAGCATTAAAACAAATATTTTAAGTAGTCTTAAGCCACTACAGAGTATCTTCGATTCTTTCTGAAATAATAGGGATCATTAAAAAACATTCTCTGCGCCAACTTCTTACCAATGCCAAACATTTTTATCTTTTTGCCATAACCTTATAAATAAGTATGCATCCCGCAGTATCTAGGAACATATTACCCAACTGGAAATATGATTGAACTTATGGAGAGTTAAAGTAAATGAACAAAAGTGTGTGTTACCCTAAGAAGATATACTTGTTCCCTAATTCGAATCAACAAGCAAAGTATTCCTCAACATTCCCAAGTGAAACACCTTGTATAATACAACTTGATCGAAGGATTACATGGAAACATTATATTGATTCTAAGCTAACTCAGATTAAACTTGAGTTAACTTACTATACAAGTCACTTTTAAAGCCAATATGGTGCTACGGAATTCAGTTATGGGGCACTGCTTCAGCTTCCAATATATAGAGAATCCAACGAAGGCAAAACAAAATTTTAAGATAAATAACATCTGCTCCATGGTACATAATGATTTAAATATGCCACTAGTGACTAAAAAAATAGCAAAATACGAAGGCAAATACTCAACAAAACAAAACTCGAATCCCATCCTAATCCCCTTGTTCGTAACATCTTGAATTTTACTGGACACATACGCGTAGAAAAGAGGGACACTACGGCTCTAATACGCAACACTCGAGATGAAACTTCTTGAAAATATTAGTGTGCTGAATACCACATTTATCATTAAATACTATCACTAAGTTTATGTCTGACACGGGTCGGGCCTAATTAATTATATTTATACTTAAGATTTGAATACTTATTGTTAGTTCATTTTTGTAGATCATGAAATCCATGTCACGCACTCTTACGGCGTGCGTATAATTATAGCTGATTTTTACTTCTTAAGTAAGTACATTTATGTTCTAACTATTCGGTTTCGTACCCGTTTTTAAAATGTGTAAAGTGTTTATGAAACGAGTTTTTATTTTCGTTGATATGAAGCGAAATGTTGCGTACGCACGCGCTACAAAAATTATACTCTGAAACAAGGACGTCAGCTTGTATTTTAGATTTCTGCGAATCCACTTGAGATATAATTTTCTTATTTTTTTACAGCTATAAAAAGCTATCTTAGATTATATAAATAGCTATACAACTTTGACAAACTTATATATATTATAGTTTTTTAACTTTTAACATCGTCACGCACATGTTAAGTCTGTCACGCACAATTACACGGTACGTTTGTGATATGTGCTCATTCGTTTCGAACAAGCTAATAAGTAAAACTCAATCCAAATTGATTTTTTACATTTTTTTTGTATCTTTTATTGGAAACGAAAAAAATTCAGTTCAATGAAAATAAAACATTTTTTAATATTAATTTTTAGCCCTGCGGTTGACTTTTCTGTGTATTTCATGAGATACAATAAATAATTATCAGCAAACAAAAAAAAAAATAAAAATAAATGATACTAATTTTCGCTTAACATTTCGTAACTTTTTTATGTTTATTTTGTGAGTTTACTATGTTTGGTACAAATTTTTATATCAGATAGAGGCTTAAAATAAATTTAAGATTTTTTTTGCTGAAAGGCGGAACTTTAAAATAAAAACTAAACATTTTAATTTGTTTTATATCTAACTCAGTGAATTTTTATCCGATCAATACATTATAAATATGGGCAGATAAAAGAAAAACATATGTATAGCAACGGTGTAAAATTTGCTTAATTTAAACAAACATCTCTCCAGATTTTTCGAAATATCTTTGTAAACTGCAATATCTCGATGTACAAACATATGTATACGGATGTATGTATATATCTATGTATGTAAGTATGTATCTTACTAATATTTTTATTTTCATAAAAACATACATATGTATGTATTTTTTAGCCGCGCACTAATTTCACAAAAAAAAAATTTCCCAGAAAGAAGTATAACCAATGTACAATATGCACTTACACGAAACGATTTTTTTTATTTTAATTTTCACTTTACCACCCACTTATCGTAAGCGACTTAATTATTCGCACTATTTTTCCTCAACTTCTCAGGGTCTTTTTATACAATTTTGATCTAGATAGAGTTCCGAAAAATTGACGTTAGCAAATTAGAAAAGAATACACCAAAAAATTAACTATTTTGTTGTTGTTCTTTACCTAATTACTCTTGACGTACACACATATGTATGTACGTACATATGTATGTATATAAATATATAAATACATATATGTACATATACACTCTTATATGCGCATAAATATATGTACATATATGAGCGTAGGTACCAGAAGCCAACAACCCTGAAGGAAGCTTGAGGTTAAGTGTCTCCAAGTCACCACTTTTGTCAACTATTTTGGTGAATTTCGGGCGACATTGTCAGCGTGGCGTTAACATATTAGATAATATTGTCTTTTATGCATAGAAAACATTTTGTCACATAGACAAAACTATGCCTCTTTTCAATGTTTGATGAAATTAATAAATTCATTAAAGTACGACCGTGACTCGCGTACGAAGGGTTCCGTACGGACACTATATATGTACATATGTAGGTCATTCTACGGTAAGAGGACATTTGATATTGGGAAGGGCGGCATGATAAAAATACTTAAAATAATAATTTTTTCCAAGATAATATAAGACTTATGTACATGATAAGATTTCAAAGGTGCAAGGCTATGAACCAAAAATAAAGCATTAAAACAAATATTTTAAGTAGTCTTAAGCCACTACAGAGTATCTTCGATTCTTTCTGAAATAATAGGGATCATTAAAAAACATTCTCTGCGCCAACTTCTTACCAATGCCAAACATTTTTATCTTTTTGCCATAACCTTATAAATAAGTATGCATCCCGCAGTATCTAGGAACATATTACCCAACTGGAAATATGATTGAACTTATGGAGAGTTAAAGTAAATGAACAAAAGTGTGTGTTACCCTAAGAAGATATACTTGTTCCCCCATTCGAATCAACAAGCAAAGTATTCCTCAACATTCCCAAGTGAAACACCTTGTATAATACAACTTGATCGAAGGATTACATGGAAACATCATATTGATTCTAAGCTAACTCAGATTAAACTTGAGTTAACTTACTATACAAGTCACTTTTAAAGCCAATATGGTGCTACGGAATTCAGTTATGGGGCACTGCTTCAGCTTCCAATATAGAGAGAATCCAACGAAGGCAAAACAAAATTTTAAGATAAATAACATCTGCTCCATGGTACATAATGATTTAAATATGCCACTAGTGACTAAAAAATAGCAAAATACGAAGGCAAATACTCAACAAAACAAAACTGGAATCCCATCCTAATCCCCTTGTTCGTAACATCTTGAATTTTACTGGACACATACGCGTAAAAAAGAGGGACACTACGGCTCTAATACGCAACACTCGAGATGAAACTTCTTGAAAATATTAGTGTGCTGAATACCACATTTATCATTAAATACTATCACTAAGTTTATGTCTGACACGGGTCGGGCCTAATTAATTATATTTATACTTAAGATTTGAATACTTATTGTTAGTTCATTTTTGTAGATCATGAAATCCATGTCACGCACTCTTACGGCGTGCGTATAATTATAGCTGATTTTTACTTCTTAAGTAAGTACATTTATGTTCTAACTATTCGGTTTCGTACCCGTTTTTAAAATGTGTAAAGTGTTTATGAAACGAGTTTTTATTTTCGTTGATATGAAGCGAAATGTTGCGTACGCACGCGCTACAAAAATTATACTCTGAAACAAGGACGTCAGCTTGTATTTTAGATTTCTGCGAATCCACTTGAGATATAATTTTCTTATTTTTTTACAGCTATAAAAAGCTATCTTAGATTATATAAATAGCTATACAACTTTGACAAACTTATATATATTATAGTTTTTTAACTTTTAACATCGTCACGCACATGTTAAGTCTGTCACGCACAATTACACGGTACGTTTGTGATATGTGCTCATTCGTTTCGAACAAGCTAATAAGTAAAACTCAATCCAAATTGATTTTTTACATTTTTTTTGTATCTTTTATTGGAAACGAAAAAAATTCAGTTCAATGAAAATAAAACATTTTTTAATATTAATTTTTAGCCCTGCGGTTGACTTTTCTGTGTATTTCATGAGATACAATAAATAATTATCAGCAAACAAAAAAAAATAAAAATAAATGATACTAATTTTCGCTTAACATTTCGTAACTTTTTTATGTTTATTTTGTGAGTTTACTATGTTTGGTACAAATTTTTATATCAGATAGAGGCTTAAAATAAATTTAAGATTTTTTTTGCTGAAAGGCGGAACTTTAAAATAAAAACTAAACATTTTAATTTGTTTTATATCTAACTCAGTGAATTTTTATCCGATCAATACATTATAAATATGGGCAGATAAAAGAAAAACATATGTATAGCAACGGTGTAAAATTTGCTTAATTTAAACAAACATCTCTCCAGATTTTTCGAAATATCTTTGTAAACTGCAATATCTCGATGTACAAACATATGTATACGGATGTATGTATATATCTATGTATGTAAGTATGTATCTTACTAATATTTTTATTTTCATAAAAACATACATATGTATGTATTTTTTAGCCGCGCACTAATTTCACAAAAAAAAAATTTCCCAGAAAGAAGTATAACCAATGTACAATATGCACTTACACGAAACGATTTTTTTTATTTTAATTTTCACTTTACCACCCACTTATCGTAAGCGACTTAATTATTCGCACTATTTTTCCTCAACTTCTCAGGGTCTTTTTATACAATTTTGATCTAGATAGAGTTCCGAAAAATTGACGTTAGCAAATTAGAAAAGAATACACCAAAAAATTAACTATTTTGTTGTTGTTCTTTACCTAATTACTCTTGACGTACACACATATGTATGTACGTACATATGTATGTATATAAATATATAAATACATATATGTACATATACACTCTTATATGCGCATAAATATATGTACATATATGAGCGTAGGTACCAGAAGCCAACAACCCTGAAGGAAGCTTGAGGTTAAGTGTCTCCAAGTCACCACTTTTGTCAACTATTTTGGTGAATTTCGGGCGACATTGTCAGCGTGGCGTTAACATATTAGATAATATTGTCTTTTATGCATAGAAAACATTTTGTCACATAGACAAAACTATGCCTCTTTTCAATGTTTGATGAAATTAATAAATTCATTAAAGTACGACCGTGACTCGCGTACGAAGGGTTCCGTACGGACACTATATATGTACATATGTAGGTCATTCTACGGTAAGAGGACATTTGATATTGGGAAGGGCGGCATGATAAAAATACTTAAAATAATAATTTTTTCCAAGATAATAGTATTTAATCATGTATTTTGTATGCATGTTTAACAATGGCCAGGCAACTGATCTACTTTTACGGGTATTTTAAGTGACCAGGGGAGATACTCTATACAGGGTAGAGACATGAAGGAAGATAAATTGAAAACAAACTTTAGTCAACTTGAAGTATTCACTATTTGATGATAGTTCATAACAAATAAAAGTCAGACTTTAATTTCCACATAGTCTTTTTTGTTTTACTTGAAGAAGGTATTAAAATTCGAAAACAAAAATACTTAGTATCTGCTTACAAATATAATATAACATCTTTTTTCTAAAATAACATAAAAGTATTCGTAAAAAAGTAAATTATTTAATTGCACATATTTTGCAACATATAGACATCAATGCTCTGATCGAAGCTTTAAACTTAAGTAAAAACTTTTACTTATAAGAACAAACATTAAAAAATATAACGATTGAGATCACGTCTCTACATAGACATTACCACTTTCATCAAAAGCAAAAAAAAAATCTTCTTTCCTTATATTTTTAAATTGGCGGCTTGTATGTGGATGGCTGTTCGTTTACAAACTGGCATGCCTGCTCGGAAACTGCCTGAGAACAAGACTGAGAAGATACTACAAGCTGATATAATTTTCTATAATTTATTAGTGGTTCATCGATAGGTCCACTTTCAGTCCCATATACATTGTCAACATTAATGCGAGGTTCATAAAAATATACGTGTACTACTAAGAAAGAACTAATATCTCACTTTCTCATCTACCCTGGATGGAAAGTCTCTACTATGGCATCTGATGAAGCAGGGAAGATACGGCAAGGGAGAGACGTTTTTATTAAAGCACTAACATAATCAGAAAAATATGCACTGTAATGAAAAACAAACTAAACTAAACTATGCTGAAGTTAAAATAAATTAATATTACAAGCAAACTTAAACGATAAATAACAAGTAAATGAAACTAACAACGGGAGATACATCAATCACTGAAACGTTCAATCGAGATAACTAGTGTGGTCGAATTATCGGCCCAATGAGAGCTCGCTAGTAGCTCGAGCGATGCTTATTGTTAAATTCAGTTCAAAACAAATGCCCTGCTATTAAAGATTGCAGCGTCAACGCATTTTGTCGGCATATTTAAACAAACGAAAAATGGCAGGGGAGGAGACTTAAAATACGAGGGACAAAAAATGCGCAATATTTTCTAATAGAATACAAAAGTAATTTGAGATTTTTTTAAATAATTATCATTGTATCATTACTACTTTGTATTTATAACCAACAACGCTTAGATGTTTAATGGAGTAGTAACGTGTAAAATTTCAAAGATTTTGTCAAAGAATAGTAAAGGGACAGGCCAGGGTAGATACTTTTTTCTTAGTAAACATGAAGTTGGGACTGAACTAAGCTAATTTAGGTATTGCAATTTATTGGTAAAAAAGTATACTTGATGTTTTATTAAATATGTTTGATATACCCGAAAAATTTTCAAGATATATATAATTTTTTATGTAGCCGTCGGTAGTGCTTCTTAACGTAGAATCTATGTAATACTGTATGAACTTTAGCGATTTTTCTAGTTTTAACATTATTTTTTATTTTTGGCGCTTTTTGAGTTTTGGAGTTTTTTTATTTATGGCGATTTTTGCGTTTTGGGAATCTTTTCGGGTTTGGCATTTTTGTTCATTTTGTCGATTTTTTTAGCGATTCTTCGGCTTTCGACAATTTATTTTAGTTTTACAAAATTTTTGTTAGTTTCGTTTTGACAACTTTTTCCAGTTTTTGGTGATGTTTTTCTGTTTGGCGATTTTATAATTTTGGGATTTTTTACTTTTAGCGTTTGTGAAAATTTTAAGAGTTTTCCTCCTACGGTTTCCAAGATTAAGCAAGTTGTCAAAATTACATAATTCAAATAACATTAACTGATAGAATATCTTTTAATTTTGATTTTTTTTAATTTAAGGATCAATTGTTGTAGTCTATATAAAAAAACTAACTTTGTATATATCAAGTTTATATATATAATTTTACGTATGTATATTACATAGGATTTTAAAATGTTTCGTTGCTCGTTTTAGAACAGCCTTTAATTTTTAAATAACATATATTTGTTGTCGCAGCGCCAGATAATTTTTTTTGAAAATGCTAAAAAAAAACTTCTGAATATTTTCTCAAATTTCTTTTTTTATTTGAAAGTACAATCCTTCCGGTTAATAATGAAAAATAATTTCATTCAAATGGCTTCCTCGGCTGGCCATGCAGTAGCCTATACGATCGGTCCAATTTTTAAACACATTATCGATTGTGTACAGCTGTATTTCACCATTGGCTTCACGAATATTGTCCTTTAAAGCGTCAATTGTCTCTGGTTTGTCGGCATAACACTTATTTTTGACGGCACCCCACAAATAATAGTCCAACGGTGTCAAATCGCAGCTCCGATGTGGCCAAACGACATCAGGTCTGCGACTGATAATGCGATCTTCAAAAACAGGGCATAATGCGATCTTCAAAAACAGGGAGCAAAACATCGAGTGTAGCTTCGGCTGTGTGGCATGTCCTGTTGAAACCAAATGTTGCCAATATCTTCCTCTTCAATTTTTGTGAACAAAAATTGGTTGAACATGGCCCGATAATGATCGCCATTGACTGTAACGGCCACTCCTGGCTCATTTTCGAAAAAAAATTGGACGAATTATGCCTCTGGACCAAATACGCACCAAACACTGACTCGTTTTGGGTGCGTCGGCTTTTCAATGTATGCGTGCGGGTTTTCTGTGCCCCAAATGCGACAATTTTGCTTGCTTACATACCCGCCAAGACCATAATGAGCTTCATATGAAAAGATGATTTTTTTTTGGCAAAATCGGCATCTTCTGTAAGTCGATTTTCAAAGTAATGTTGCAATATTGCTCAGCGTTGTTCAAGCGTATACACAACCATATTCATTCAGAGGAAGGATAAAACTAATCATCTGTCAAATCAGACATGAGCTTAGCTCATCATCATGTCACCATCCACGAAATAAGCACTAGTTGAAAAAAGTTAGATGGCGGACCCTTTACATACTCTGTAAAAATTTTAAGTCCGTAACTTTTATGGTTCTCGAAAAAATAGACTGTGATAGACAGACGGACAGCATAGCGAAAACAATAGGACTCCTTTTCACCTTTGGTGTACCCAACACTAAAAATGGTGTCAAGCTAAATTTAATATATACAAATTAGCTTCCAAAATTATTTAAAAGTTAATTGTAAATATATTAATCAATATTTCAAAATAATACACATCAAACAAAAACTTATTCACCCTTATTCCAGTTGTCGTCATCGACGTCACTTTAACACAATACCAAAAAATTGGGGCTTGTTTACTCGCTCTCGAGAACAATTTTGCGCAACTGACAATCTATTTCCGTTCCCTAAGGTCTAGAAAATAGTATAAACCTGCCAACAGGAGTCAATTATTTTCGGCAACGGATATACGAGCACGTCGAAGGGGACAACTGGAATAAGGGTGATTACAAAATAAAAAACATAAAAAACCTAATCCATTTTGTATAATAATAAAAAATTTGAAAATTGTGGACATTTTTGTGGTGTCTGTAGAAGATTTGTCAAACGTGCAGATTTATACGTAAATGTTTGACTGTACTAAATCAAAAAAACACTTATACCTGATTTACATTAAGCATTTTTTCATGAAATTTCATGAATTTTGTTGCACGCAACTTTTTCTATTTTCTAATTACAGCGATATAAAAGAGAACGTTATATAAAAAAGGACGTAGAATGAATCTCTGATGCATTTTTGGCAAATCTTTTGATATAAGTTTCTCTTCTAAGCCTCCTATCGAAAAATAAAAAATTTTCATGCAACTAATTGCATGAAAAAAATGCTTAATGTAAATCAGGTATTAGTTTCTATTTATGTTCATACATATATGTATGTATATATGTACAAGGTGCATATATGCGACAAACCAAATCGCTAATTGCTGGAAACGCTGAACGAATGAATGAATAAGTTCGCTATAGTATGATACTGATGTTATCCCATTTTTCAACGGGATATACAAATAAATAAAATCCATTATCCGTTATACGTCGTGCTTTTCAACTGACAGCTAAGTTGAAATACAGGGTTTGTTATGCGCTCGTGTCACACTCAACTCGTGTTCGTCAACGCACGGTGGAACGAAAGAAATTTTTTTCGTGGATTTTTTTCGTGGATCCGCAACTACAAAAGTGAGGGTAACCAAATTTTATATGTGTAGGTCTTAGACAAACTGCATGTTCACACAAAATCTTGGCTGTTTAAGAGACGAGAGAACGTTGGCCCCCACCAAGTAGACTGGAATTAATATCTGTTTTCAATATATATATGTATATATATGTATTAGTGATGTAAGATATTCGTATTCGTATTCGAATTGTCGAATATTCGGCAATTTTCAGTCGAATACGAATCTATTCGTATTCGTTAAATTCAGACAGATGCGAATACGAATACGAATATTTTTCCAAAAAAAATAAATAAATAAATGCATAAATCCTAAACGAAATTTAAATAAATGACTGAAAATTTTAGTTTGTACAAATATATTAATTTTTTTTATAGAAATTTGTGCTTTGTATAATTTTCAAATATTATTCAATCACGATCATTTGGGTACTTTTTATTAACTTTAAAGTACGCCAACAACAGTGTGAAGTCCTTCTTCATAACAATTTTTTAATATTTCATATTGCATATAATATTCGTATTCGTATTCGCGAATATCGTTTCAAATATTCGTATTCGTAATCGTATTCGCGAATATAGTTTCAAATATTCGTATTCGTAATCGCGAATATCAAAAATTGACATTCGTTACATCACTAATATGTATGTATATGGTCCCAAAAGAAGATCCTCGTCATATCAATGTCAGTAGTTGACACGAGCATGTTAAATGTGTACACTTCCTACAGGCAAGTTAAACATTTAGTATTATTTTGGTGAAAAAGATTTAGAGTTTACGCAAGTAGAAATGCAAATACAGATGTACTTTCTGGCGCTTTCATATTAAGAACGTGCAAATAAAACATTGTCTATGATGTATGTATTTCGCTTTAATTAGTTACTTTTATTGCAACAACGCTAGAGATACTTTTAATATGCTTATACACTCATACTTATGTATATACATATAAATTTTTACTGAGAATTTTGTTAGAAAAACTAGTAACGAGAGAGCGGAAAAATAATCGAAAAATATTGACGCATATTCAGAGTCAAAATAAATTATACTTCAAAAAATTTAAAACCAGTATTACCATCCAAAATACTGGTTTTAAATTCTTAAAATCCTAAAGTTTGTTTTAACTATGAATAAGTGGCATTGTGTTTAAAAAGAAATGTTTGCCATAGCTCTCATAGTAATGCCGAGTTTACATCTGGCATTTCATGTCTTGTCCTTTTGTGGTGTCATTTTCATATGTGTGCAGTGTCGTTCCCATAAAATTTTTCGATGACATACAATTTTGTTGTGTCATTGTGACAGGAAAGATTTCCATCCCTAAATAATGGCAATACGGTATCATTGTCTACATCAAGAACTAATTTTGGCATAATGACATTTAAGGCTCAGTTAGCCAACTGTAATGTAAGGTAACTGCAAAGTAGGAAACAGCTGATCGATATTGTTGTGTGAAAAGTAACGAAACTGGTTATACAGATGTAATGTAACGTAACCCAATTTTCATATAAAAATATCGATCAGCTGTTTCCCACGTTGCAGTTACATTACATTAAAGTCGGCTAACTGGGTCTCTAGTATCGTTTGCTTTATCAGAGAGACTTTCTTTTTCGTATTGTTTATTAAATAATATTTATACAAATGGATAATACCTAGAAAAAAATTTAAGTCATTCTAGTGGAACTACATTTTCATTGCTTCCAAAAAACCGATATTTTTAATTTGCCGAGAGTGAGCAAAAAACCAGGTAGAAGCTTATTTTAGTCATACAAAACCTTGTAACTCCTCCATAGTGTTAGCAAATACTCACCAGAATTAAAAAAAAAATATTTTTTTCAAGAAATTTGTGAACTAATTTTAGTATAAAATTTAAAAGTTATTTGCTTAAATTAACATGAAAACATGGTTTCGGGCTTAAATTCGTATAAAAAGAAACGAATTTTTAAAATAGGTAACTATTTACCATATTTCATAGATGAAAATATTGTCAAAGAACACAAAAAAAGGGAATTTTTCTTAATATCGCTTTCAATTCAATGACCAGGCATCGAAAAAAAGAACTTCTTGCAATTTACAACCCTATGTAAAAATCATTAGATCGGATCGAAATTTTCACTACTACCAGATCGCAAACTCTTATTTTCATGACTTTATTGGTGTCTTTTTTTTTTGCTGGGTAGTTATTCAATTGGCGAGTACCACCGTGTATTTACCAATAATAAGAAAAAATTAAGAAAATCTAAATTTAATTTAATACCAAAGATTCTATTTTACCCTGCATTCCAGTTTACGGAAGCAGGATTCAAGTTGGTTTAAAAATTGCGTATGCATGAGAAACTAACTCCACCGAAATTTCTGCCCCTTTTTGCATTTTTATCCCTGTAAATGCTACGTATACATACATACAAATGTTTCCATACAACCTCACGAAACTCCACAAGCTGAATTAGCAAGCGTCCAGGGCGCTTGAATTTTTTCATACTCGTCTGTGCTTTTACACTTTCTTTTTCGTTTTCCATAACTGTAAATTTTTATAGTATACCCGCACACATTTAAAATTCTTTCGGTATCAATGTCAAAATATGTATCAACACGCCAACATTTTCTTGTTTTTGCAATGCATCCAGCTTTTTTTCACATCAGATTTGTAAACAGTTTGTGTGGTAATGCCACAAAGAACGAAAAATATCGAAAGTGACAAACGTTGCCACTAGTTCCCACTGTTATTTTTGCAATATTTGTCACAAAATGTGTACTCGGCCTAAATTAGACTATTTACATGCTAGTCCATATCTGTGCTGTATGTCAATTTAAAATTTTATAATATTGTTGTTCGCAGTTTAAAAATTCTAGAAGACTCTGAGGCCACCGAAAAAACAATAGGCAAGAGGACTTAACAGTAGTCAATTGTTGTCGACAACGTACACGTTAGTGCAGTTTGAATTCTACTATAGTCGAACTTCGCTATAATGAATATGCATGAAACCAGAAAGTCTCTTCATTATAAAGACACTTCATTATACAAAATTTTAAATTCTTTATTAATAATTATTATTATCTTCTTCCCAAATTTACAGCCCAAATTTACAGTCATTAGTTAACTAATAGCAATGGTTTAAACCAATAATATTTGATCAAAAGCTCTCTGTTTACAATTAATTAAACCACCAAATGTCATTGGTTAACAAATAGTTAGACAACAGCTGATTCATTGTAAACTTTATTAGTATTGTTTTGTTGTGTAAATTTTTATGCATATTTCACACACACGTTATCAAGCATCTTCTTTGTATTTAGCTGAAACACATTCTATTTATTTTATTTTCTATTATAGTTTGGTGTTTCCGAACCAATTTCAGCAATAATTCAATATTTTTTACGGTAAACTTAGATGAGGGCGCACTGTTTTATCCATTTTTGAGAAATAATACAGCAAATGTAAACAAAAACCATATGCTATAGCAGAGCTGTCGATAGTGAAACTTACTTGTTTGATATGGCTACCATTCTTTACTCATATTAAGAACTTTAGTTAGACAACGCACTGTGAGTATGATGTATTAGTTAAACAATAGTTATCGTTTTAAGTTACTAATAATTAACTAATGACTGTAAATTTGGCCCTTATGGTCATTATTACAACTTGCTGTTACCTAATTTGCACCCGCTAAACGGGTTTGCATTTGATAACCTCCATTTACAATATTTTTATCCATTTATTATTACTAACAATAAAAATGGAAGTTCTAATAATGCATTTCTTGGAAAAACCGTTGATTATATATTAGTTCTTCTCTATTTAAAGTCTTGTTACTATGTGTAAAGGAAATTTTTGTAAAATAATTAATAATATATTTTTATCACACATGCATATGTATATTTATTTATTGTATCTAAAAAATTAACTAACAATAAGGGCGACTTTTTGAGTTGAAGATTAGAGATTAAATTAACCATAATCTTCATTTGCAATTTTTGGGTAGTCGATTGTATTGGTTTACTTTCTAGTTTAAGCGACCAATCGTGGTGGTTTAATCTTACTTTAGTATTGACAACAAACACTTGTGAAACATATAAATTTTTGTAAAAATTATATGATAAAATAGTTTAAAACACATAAATATACATATGTATTTTATATTATTTATATATTTCCTTTAACACGCGAAATATTTACTTGTAAATAATAAAATATTACAATTTCTTTTTCTTCCAACAAAAAAATCAAAGTTTGTTGATAACATGTATGACTTTTGCATAGAAATTGCTGCCACTATTTTGTTTCTCAGTATGGCAATACTGCACATAACAAGAAGTTTAAACTACCACTCAAAAACATCAAACTCAATTATGTGAGATTAAGTTAATTTTTGGGATTAGCTAATTAGAGAAATAAACTAATCTTAATCTTGAACCCAAAAAGTCGCCCTAAGTATTCAAATCTTAATCTGGATGTAATTACTTGGCCCGATCAGTGTCGGACATAAACTTGTTGATAGTAATTACTAATATATAAGATTCGTTCTAAGCTAAAACCTTTTGTTTTTCAAGCAGTTTAATCTGGAGTTTTGACTACTAGAGCCCTAAGTCTTTATTTTTTAAGCGGATGTGTCTAGTAAAGTTTGAGATATTGCCAGCAAGCGGATTAGGTTGTGACTGGAATTTTATTTAAATTTGCCTGCGTATTTTGCAATTTCATCAGGCACTTGTTGCATATTAGAGGGCTGCGTAAGCATTCTTAGAATGTAACATAGACCCTGGGTGTTTTCTGCAGACAAGCTAACCGCCTCGCGGATTTTGTTAAAAAAAATTAATAAAATTTTTTGATTTTCGTCTATATGAATGTTTAGAAGTGATGTCGCGACCACTTCTTGTTCGTAACAAACACTCCAGATACCACAAGAAGAAGTAGTGTCTACACCTTTGATGCATGTATGCTTGTTATTTTGCATATTGTACGTTTGAGTGTGTGTGTAAGATGTAGATACCCAGTTGGCCAAATCGTCGCAGACGACATTGTCTTCGACGATTAATGTAAGACGAGTATGTTTTCCAATCGACAATTTAAAGGAAATCATCTTTCATGACTATCTGAGCGACAATGTCATACGTTTCGTCTTCAATAAAATTTTATTGAGGACGATTTGAGCGACAGTGTCATATGTTTTGTCTTCAACAAAGCCGTATTGACGACAATCCGAGCGACAGTGTCATACATTTTGTCTTCAATAAACCCGTGTTGACTACAACCTGAGCGACTTTGTCGCTCATCTGGTCTTGTGTGACCTCGCCGTCATTTGTATGAAAATTTGGTCGACGATTTGTATGGAGCTGTCTTCAATATGTCTTAAATGACTTTCCATTGTCTTGTACCCGTCCTCAAAGATGTCTTAAAGACGTGGCCAACTGGGTAGTAAGCTTTTATATTTGTGTTTAAGGGTGGTTTTATAAATGCATTTGTGCGTTTGTATGAGCTCAGAAAAATATGCGTATCAGTGTTGGGATAATGATATTCTTAAATTGTACCATGAAAATGGTGAAATTGTACCAAATTAACTTCAATTGTACCAAAATGTAGCCATCTGCTAAGTAAGTGTACACAATAAGAATTCATGAAAGTTTTTCATTTATTGAAAACAAAAACATATAGAAATTAACTAATAGTAGGTACACACTTTGCAAAGTGTTTCCGCAACACGTTTATAGTATATGCTGCATACTTTTACACAGACACTGTAACGTGCAATGCGACCTATAAACATAAAATCATTTTGATATTTTCGAAACTTCGAATGCAAACAAGACTACACATTGTGCGTCCGTCTGTACCTACGATAAAGAATGTGGACAAGTGCCACCAAAACAAATAAAAAATATTAGCATTAACTACCAATGTTGCAAATTTTGGTACTTATGATCAGTGTTAAGCCGAAATACCACTATCCGCTCAACGTACCGATTTTCGTCAGTTCACCGCAACAAAATCGTAAGTAATCAACCAAAACGGCTTTATTTCTCAATTAATTGTGAAATAAGTCTATATGACTTTATTACCAATGGAATGTGGTGCAATAATGTCCTTATATTTCTATTAGTTCAGAAATAAGTCCAATTTAGCTTACATCCTATGACTTTATTTCAGTAAGCCGACGAAAATCGGTACATTGTGCCGATAGTGGGATCTCGGCTTTAAGCAAATTATTATTACTGTAATGCAAAGCACAAATTTATTCAAATTGTACCACTGAAGTATAAAGTGTACCAGCGTACCAAATGCAAATGTAATTGTACCAAATTTGGTACAATTGTACCACAAATCCCAACAGTGATGTGTATGTATAATATGTATGCAAATAATGTATATGCATGACGTTTCCATACGCGCCCATGCGTAGAAATAAGCAAGCATCACACATTTTTTGGTCACGAAGTATTTTCTTCTTTACTTTTATACCTGCAATAACTGAAACAAATATCTTGCAAACAATATTGTTCAGCGTTTGATTTAGAAGACTTCGCTGCTGTAAGGCATTTGAAAAGTCTCTCATTTTGAAAGTTCTTTTAAATGGTCTTTCGCAGGGGTCTATGGTATATTTAAATCACGATGTGAATTAGAGTTTTTTATGTACCATGGAGCCGATGTTATTAAGCGTAAAATTTTGTTTTGAATTCGTTTAATTATCTCTACATGTATTATATGCAGACAAAAAGGCATTTGAGTAATTTTGATTCTGGAAAATTTACTTATTGTACAGAAAACTTCATTATATAAAAATGCACTATAAGGAGATCAAAATACACTGAAATTATAACGAAAGAGCTGTGTCTTTTAAATCAATTCATAATAGAGAAGGCTTCCTTCCACAGCAGTTCACTATAGAGATGTGCGACTGTATTACTGATAATGATTTTAAAATAACTTTATAAGCCCTTTATAATGTATATTAACATATTTTAGGTTGAAAAACAACTACTATCTATTTTATTACTGGCACTATCATTTATAATATATATTATCTCTTTGGTAGAGATAATGACCTAAATACACTAAAAAAAAAGACATTTACTATTATTAAGAAATTTTTTTTCTTAAATTCAATTTAAAAAAATTTCTAAGTTTAAGTAATTTTTTCTAAGTTTAAGTAAATTTTTACAAAAATCTAATAAAAATATGAGTAAAAAATAAAAGGTTCATATCCTCAAAAATAGTTCATAAAAATACACAATAAATTTCTCACATTTTAGGAAATGTTTACTGACTTAAAGGAAATATTTACTAAGGGTAGGAAAATGGTTATAAACTGAAGGAAATTTTATATTAAGGACTAGTCAATTTCGTCTTAAATCAAAAAATAAATTTAAGGAAATGAATTACTCCTGACTAGTTCATGAAATTTTACTTACTTAAAAGATGTGAAGAGGTATCCTAAATGTGAAAAAAGGCCAAGTTCCTTTCCAAAATTTCGGCCATTAAAAGTAGTGAGATAAAATTTTTTACCAAGTTCTTATTTGGCACAATACCTATCACTGTAATATACTATGCATTATATAAATTTGTAACCGTAAGAGTGTCACATAATTTCTAGATAATATGCTAACTTGACAAGATTTTTCCCGATATAAAGAAATAAAAAAAGTATGCATTATTCTCTTTTTTTTTAGTAAGAAATAGGAGGTTTAAATTGTATGGGTGTGTTAACGCCCACTTTTTGTATAAAAATTTATAGCCTTGTGCTATCGTAACATGTGTGCCAAATTTCAATGAAATTGCTTAAGTTAAATGCTTAAGACATGCATGCGTAGCCCCGCCCCCCTGGTTAAAATTTTTGGGTTTTCAGATTTTTCTAGTTCATCGCTCACCTAGATCTACTTGTGTACCAAATTCCAGATCTATAGCTATAGCGGAAGTGCTTCATAATATTGATGAGTGTGTCAGTGGTCAGTGGTCAGTGGTCAGTGGTCAGTGAGTATGTCTTAAAATATGCACTTTTTGCACCTCAATATCTCCGGAACCTTTCATTGTAACTTTCAAACTTTGCACATGAGGTCACATCAATTTATTCTAATTATGGTTTAAATTTTATAATTTTACGATTGCGGGCAACAAAGTTATGGCGGAGGTAAATATACACAGCGCGAGCATTGGCCGGAACTTGGCCTGGCGCACCACCGTGCGCCTAGATACTAAATTTTATATATTTACCAGTTTTAAGTATTTTTTCTTTGAATTATAGAATTTATTATTTATTTATTATTTGCATTTAGCAAAAAATCTAAGTAAATTTTTCACATTTTCGAGGAATATTTGAACCTGAAATTTATTTTTTTATAAATAAAATAAAATTTTAAAACTCAATAATTTTAATGCTTATTCAGGCTGCATTGTTAGGCAATTGGTTAGAGTGCTTGCTTATCAATCAGAAGGTTGCTGGTTCAATACTTGTCCCCTCTCAAGGAATTTAAATGTATGTATAGTGCATGGTGAATTATAAATAAGAATATAATATGAAGATAAATAACATATTATTTGGTATATAGTTTAATTAAAAATAAAAATAAGTATCAGAAGTAAAGACGAAAAAAAATTGGAAAATTTACTAAATTTGAGTTCAAAGGCGAAAAAATTTTTTTGCAAAGCTCCGAATTTTATGGCGAAAAATTTACTTAATTTTAGGAAAAATTTACTTAAATATGCAAATATAATTACTTTAAACTAGTTCAGTAATGAACTAGAAATTTAGTAAATATTTTTCTGGTTTCAAGTAAAAAACAGCTTTGGCGCCATATGACAACTTTTTTTATTAAAATTTTAAATATTTTCCAAAGTTTTAGTTAATTTTTTTTGAGTGTAAATAAACAAATCAAAATAATAAATTGACATACATAAGAACAACAGAACCCAACAAGAGTTTTTACAAATTGTTTTCTATATATTAGAAATATTATTTTTAACCTGTAATAATCGGTTAATTTCGGTATTAACCGGTTAACCGATTAATACAGTTTTTCCATAATCAAGTGTTTTCTACAAATAAAATTGCATGAATTATTTATTAATTTGATTTTATTAGTAAAACCAAAAACACACATAATAATTCTTAAACTAATTCAGTTAATTATGTTAGAACATTTATTGCTTTATTATCGATAGTTTCTTCTGATGGCGGATCATCATCTGACTCATAACGACAGAGCTCAGCGACAAAAAACTTAATTTCTGAATTTCTTAGCTTTCGTTTTTGTACTGTCTCTCATTAAATCTAATGGTTAATTAAATTGTTGGCAACAGTACTATTGGCTTACATTAAATTATGTATTAAATAAAAATTTAATAATTCACTCTAGTTAGAGTATTAAAGTCTCTAGTAAACTCATTTATAGCCATGTCCAAAGACTTTGAAGTTTTACTTAATTTTAGATCACTGTGCAGACTTCTTTGTTTGTATGAATAATAATTTCTAAACACTCACCTTTTGTAAATGAGACGAAACAAATAATCAATAATTATTGACGTAAAAAACAAGTTGTAATATAAAATAATATGAAATAATTTGTTATGTGGGTTAAGCGGTTAATCGACTGAATTTAACCGGTTTAACCGTTAATCGAAAAAAGTCAATTTTTAATTAACCGATCAGTTAATTGGTAGTAATTAACCGATTAACGGTTAACCGATTTAATACCCTAGTATATAAGATTCAGGACAGCCGAATATACCACTCTTACTTGTTTATTTTCTTAATGCGAGTTTATAGAAGGCTTGTATAAATTCTCGTCTGCCTATTTACATTGAAAACAAAAGCAAAGCACTAAAATTTGTTTTTGTTTTCAATATAAATAGTCAGTCAAAAATTTTTACTTATCTTCTATAAACTGGATGTTACTCTGCCATTACAACAGTGGCTCACTTTTTTTTTCAAAGCAAGAAAATTCCAAAAAAATCCTTAAAATAATATAAATTAAGAACTTATTTATTTGGTACTGTTGTACCACTGTGACTCTGTCGATTTATACTAGTCACTCTAATTTACGACGGCATTTGTACCGAATTGGAGCCACAGATAGTTAATAATTAATGCAGGATATGCATGGAGGGCTGCGATACAATATAGAACTTTCTTTGTCATTGCCCAGCTTCCGCCCAGCCGAGACACCTTATCGGATATTACCCATCTTGCAGGTATTAACTGGAAAAGTTTGGTGGACTATGTAAATGATACTGAGTTCGTATAGAGGATGTGTATGTCCCCGGACATGAGCGTAATGGCTCCTCTGTTCAACCAAAGCTAACATAACTCATACGGGGCGTATGTGTAATGCATTTCATAACAAATGAGATTAATTTTTATTAATAAATAAAATATCATCCTTTTTTAGAGCAAAAGATTTGTAAGAAACAAATATTAAATTGAATTTTTTAGGTGGAAATATAGGATTAAAAAATGTGTTGTAAACACCTTTGTGACTCGTGATTGCATTAACACAAAATATATATTTTTTTAATATAATAAAAAATTAAAAGACACTACATGGTAATGAGAATACAATCAACCACCATCGTTTTTAATCCTAGAAAGTTTTCGAGAATTTACATAAATTTCGCTTTTTTTCTCGAATTTTTGCCATATTAAGTAATTTTAAGCAATTGTAGGGCTTGTTTGAAGTTGTGTAATCTCGCGCGAATATTTGCTATTTTAACAATAAAATTGATTTGAGCAATGTTAAATGAATCTAAGGGTTTGTTTACAAATTTTCTCTAACCTTAATATCAAATTGAGCAAAAATTTTTTTTTAAATAAATCTTTGTTTCCTAATTTTTTGTAGATAATAGTGTTATTGTTGTTGTTACGATAAAAACTTATCATTTATATATACCAATTTTTTATTTTGATAACCTTGGTTACAAATTATAAACATGGTGACTATTATTACTGTGCCATACAATCAATTTAAGTTATTATAGAAAATATTTAATGTTTTTACACGAGTAACGAACTACGCCCCAATCTTTATTAAAAAACAAGAAAAGAGGTTTTTGAAAGAGAAATTTTAAATGAAAGTTCTGTGCGTGAAACTAAAAACAAATAAAGTCTATATATAGGGTTAGTGTTCAAACTCCGTCAAAAACTTTCTCAGGTTTCTGAAAAAAAAAACAGAAGTTGACAAAACCCAAGCTAAGCTCAGGTTTTAATCTTTACCTAAGACATTTTTTTTTGGTCTAATCAAACAAAATTTAGATGCTTTAAGCTATAAGGCTTAAAAAGTGTGGAATGAACATAAAGTAAAAGCCCACTTTTAACTGTTAATTGTAGAGCTGGCGAACAAAACAAGACCTCAGTACATAATTTTTTTTCTCGGTTTCTCCAAGTACACATCTATGATGTCACGAAATATTTTCATTCAAAACCAGATCCTACCTTAAAAATATAAGGAAAATTAACTGTATATTGCTAGTCTCTATCTAAGTAGTTCAGTTATTTGCCTCTCCTGTAAAAAGCAGTTAACGGGACTAGTCTGGGTTTGAATCTTCACATCCGTGAACGTACAACTCCTCACGTAAAAACACCATTTTCGGATTATGACATACGTGAACGTAATGAATTCCCATTCAGCTTATATGAGTGACGTATCAATTAATTTGTTTCGTACATATGTGACGATTTGAGCTCTGGATTTGCTCTCAAGCTCTACAATTAATATTTAAATTTAATATTCAAACCGTGAAAATTAGTAATATGGTCCGATAGAACCTAAAGCTTGGCGGATATAAAATTCTTAGTACGAAGGTAAAATAAAATCAAAGATATATGCTCTTATGCAAAAACGATTGTTAAAGTTAAAGCAAGCACTAAAACCGGTTTTGCCATACAAAATTCGTTTGTTAAACCAACTTTAAGCTTACCAATTGTTTTTGCATAAGGGCTATAGTTAATAAAACAAAATTATATATACATTTCTTCAACATTTGTACCGGTGTAATCTGTTAGCTTTTGGGTGCGAATCAAGCAATTTACTATTCATTTAGGATAATGATCCAAAACATGAAGCAAAAGTTATATCCAAGTGGCTTTTAGATCACAAAACTAAATGCTTGGATTGGCCTTTGTACTAATCGAAAACAAGCAAACCACAAAAACCTGGGGGAGCTTTGTATGTATGTGGTCTTTAGTTGGGGATGAGTCAGGCAAAATAAACAGGCATAATTTACTAAACTTAATTAATAGCATCCCAGCAAAAAATTTAAAGAGTACTTCCTTACGAACCACTCTTAAATTACTTGAAAATTATCTAATGCATATATTTAGATGTTAAAGAATTTATTTTTAGCTACATATCAAATGAATTTTTAAATCACTACTTTGTTTTCAACAAACAACAACAAATGTTTTTTTAATTTTATTTAATTTTTTTATTTTAATTTTATTTATTTATATCAAAAAAATTTAAATATTAAAAAGAATAATGGAATGAAATAAGAAAAAATTAAATTATTTAAACTTCTTTTCTCTTCAAACCATATACAAGAGATTTTTATCACTAAATAAAAATCACTTTTTTAACTTCTTTTGTGAAGTGAGTTATTTTCACAACCGAAGTTCTTATTTTTATAACACAAAAAACATGATATTTATTGAGTTAAAAAAATGTGAAAAGTAAACCACTTCTATAAATTTTAATTGAACTTTAGTGATTTTTAATCAGAAATAATTTTTAGTCAGGCTTAAGTTCAGTAATTTCAATTCTTATTGAATTAAATATTTTTATTAATTAACCAGTGAAAAAAATGGAAGTCATTCTAGCGGAAGTACATTTTCATTGTTTCCAAAAAATCGATATTTTTAATTTGCCGAGAGTGAGCAAAAACCCATGTAGAAGTTTATTTTAGTCACACAAAACCTTGTAACTCCTCCATAGTGTTAGAAAATACTCACCAGAATTTAAAAAAAATTTATTTTTTGAAAGAAATTTATGAACTATTTTTAGTCTAAAATTTAAAAGTTATTTGCTTAAATTTACATGAAAACACTGTTTCGGGCTTAAATTCGTATAAAAAGAAACTAATTGTTAAAAAAGGCAACTATTTACCATTTTTCCTAGATGAAAATATTATCATAGAACACAAAAAAGGGAATTTTTCTTAATATCGCTTCCAATTCAATGACCAGGCATCGAAAAAGAGAACTTCTTGCAATGACAACCCTATGTAAAAATCATTAGATCGGATCGAAATTTGCACTACTTCCGCATCGTAAACTCTACATTTTCATGACTTTTTTGGAGTCTCTTTTTTTACTGGGTTAATGTGAGTTTCTAAAGAAGAGAAAAAAATTAAACTTAGAATTTAAGCTGGGGGAAATGCCGATACTTTTCTGTGCAGCCACGCACTTCATCAGCATCCTAGTCTATCTAATTGGGTAGAGATTCTTATTAACATCAGCTATTTAACTTAAATTTTCAAGGCAACGGAATATCAGAAACATCCTTTTAATGACACGTCAATGAAAAATTCATTGGTTTTTTACCTAAATTTTAAGTGGTTTGATTCAGTACATGTGGTACTTTTTCTATGTCTTTTTCCTCACTTTTTTTTGCTTGAAGGGCAAACAAAAACTAAAATTCACCATTAAGCTTAGATGTGGTTATACTCGTATAAAATACTACTATATTAATTTCTTTAAAACAAATCCACGAATTTTCATTTAGTTATATAATTATTCACAAACATAGATTTCACATTTCTTGTGTACTTTGAAAGAGTTAAGTTTTTTTATTATTAATTTGTTACTGCAATGGATTACACAACTCTACATTGGTTTTCGCCTTTTTAAATAAATTAAGTGCTAATCTTCAGACAAAATATTCAAAATATTCCATTTCGTCAGAATTTATTTATACTATTATAATTCATGACAACTGGAAGGAAATATGTCCGACGTTGACTAAAAATAAGCTAAAAAACATTTAAAAAAATCTTAGTTATTAGAAAATAAATTTGTAAAATAAATCTTTTTATACAAATTTAAAACTATTTTATTCTAAAATCTTTTGAAAAATTCAAAAGTGAAAAATATTGAAATTTTGACCCATGCCTTTAAATGCAAATGTGTAAAAAATAAAATGTTATGAAAATCGGGTAGGAATTGTAAACTTTAGGCTGAGTTTACATCTGGCATTTCTTGTGTGTCATTTGCCCAAAAAAACGTAACCAACCAATTACTAATGAAGAATTGTTTGATTCAGACATGTATTTATTGATTTAAACAGTTTGCAATCATTCTGGATTCTATAAAATTGTTTATTAATTATATATAAGACTGTTTAACTTAATAAATACTTGTCTGAATCAAACAGTTTTTCATTAGTTATTAGTTGGTTAGGTTTTTTTACGCTTGTGTGGCACTTGGCACACAGATGTAAACCCGGCCTTAGTGAAAACATGCAAACTCAGAAAACACCATTACAGGTAATAACAGAATTTTTGCTTTTTTTCGCTCTGAACAAATTTAATCTTTCTTAATCACTAAATTTACTAATAAAGTGCGAGTGCACATAAAAACATCGGTTTTACCCCAGGTAATAAAGTCTAGTTTAATTTTTTTCTTCTTTAAAAACTCACATTAATTAATAAAAATATTTTCATTGAATAAGAATTGAAAATACTGAACTTAAGCCCGATTAAGATATTATTCTTGATTAAAATTCACTCTAGCTTAATTAAATTTATTATGTATCATGAATAATTTTTTTAACAAACTGTTTGGCTAACATTAACCCTCTCATGCCAAAACGATTAGTAAATTTAAAGTTGGTTTAACATACGAATTTTGTATGGTAAAACCGGTTTTAACGCATGCTTTAACTTAAACAATCGTTTTGCATAAGAGCATTAAACTTCAAAGCTTTTAAGAATAGTTTTGGAAGCCACTGTATATAAATATTTTTGAGCAGCAGTCAGAAACTGTAAATTAGCTGGGATGTATTTCACAAATACCTTAAATTTTTTGATATCTTCTTAAATACACTTTATATTTGATATTTAAATTATTTATTTATTAATGTTTTCTGTACTGTATATGAAAAACTGCAACAATCGAATGACTTTAGTGGTTTGACTGGCAGGCACTTAATAATTTGCCGAGAGTTTCAATTTAATGTACATTATCTAAACAGTAATAAAACTTACCGTATAGTGTTATATAACATTATATTGAGTTCTTTTAAAACTAATAAATAATATGATTTCAAAACTGCTACGAGGGTTGGCTATTTCAAATGTATAATTTGAAAAACATATTAAACGAAATAATATACTTTTAATAATGAACTTTTAATTTTTAAAGTAGTTGTTTTGCCGCCCTGATTGCATTTGAATTACCTTGCAATAGTGATTGCAAAACACAAAATCCACATTTTATTGCATAGAAAATAGACCGATTAGTACTTTTCTTACCTCTACAAATGTATTTCCGCAGCTTCCTAAAGAAAATTTATTGTCTAAAGAAATTTATTATTTGACATATTGTCAGAAGTGTACATAAAATATTTGAAATTTATTTGCTGGTGGTTTAGCATGTCTATATACTCATTGCATTGGAGCTTGAACCAAATCATCAGTAGACTTCAACCACAAATTCTGAACAGTCACAAACCTCTTGCTCTATGTGACTGTTCAGAATTTGTGGTCTAGTGATGATTTTTTAAAAAATATGAACAAAAAAAAGTAACAAATTAGTTTTATTTTAATTTTAATAATAATTTTAATTTTAATTAATTTTTTTAAAATTTTAATATCAGAACAAAGGCTAAAATTTTCCAGCTCTGGAGCTGTGGTTTTTATTTTTCTAATTAGCATAATATATAAATAATTAATAAAGAAAAAAAAATAATTAGACTTAGTTACTTTTATATATTACAATATATAAGTTTTCCAACCCTGTAGTCATTCTTTTAAATTTTTCTGATTTCTTACACCAACTTTTTTTCTATTAGAAATGTAAGAAATGTTTACTTTATTGAGAAGAAGGAAAGATTAGTTTTAGTAGGTTATTTTTATGAAAACAAAAAAAAGATTAAGTTTTCCATCCCTGAAAACGTCTTTTTAATATATTTTTATTACCAATTTTGTTTGTACTGAAACATAAAATAAGTTTATTGAAAAAAGATAGTCTAAGCTAGTTGCTTTTATATGGAAAATCAAGTTTAAATTTTCCAGCTTGGAAACCATCTGCTCGGGTCTTGCTAATTTGCAATAACAATAAATTTTGGACCTTTTCTCTGACACACCAGTTCAGAAGTCTCTAGGTTTCTTAGGATCTTCGGAAAACCGATTTCACGTACATCAGATGGACAAACGGACGGACGAATAGACAGAGGGACAACGCTTATTCGTCTTTCATATTCGCATATTCATATTGTGGAAATTACACCCGGAATAACATAAACCTATACTCGTATGTGTGTACATATATACTCTTTACAATTTTTAGTGAATGGTATAAAAAATACTAAATAGCCAAAACGGCCACCCTTTGCTACAAATAAAGTATTCTTAGTTAGAGTGCTTTAAATTAATAAAATACGAACAAATTTGAAACCATTACATCGGTTTTAAGGTGAATTTTATGGATTGTATATACATACATACATACATACATAGATAGATTGTTACATACATACATAAGTAAAATTATCACTTTTTTCTATGGCTTTACACTTACATATCTATTGCTCTTATGCAAAAACGATTGTTAAAGTTAAAGCATACGTTAAAACCGGTTTTGCGTTTGTTAAACCAACTTTAAGTTTACCAATTGTTTTTTCATAAGAGCAATGGATATGTAAGTGTAAAGCCATAGAAATTTTTTTGACCTTATCGAAAAAAACCGTAAAAATTTTATCAGATTAAATAAAACAAAAACAAACATACATAAATAGAGAAAACGTCATAACTCAAAAAATGGACTATATTATTTTGAGTATATTATGCAGAATTAATTTTTATATCGTTCTTCAAAATAAAATAATTTTCAAAAGAAAATAATTTTCTTTTACATAAAGTTGTACGTAAGTTGAAAATATTTTTTTATTTTTTTACTAGCAAAATGGTCTTACTAAATTCTAATCACGGACCCCTTGTAAATTTTTTTTTCGCTGATAGCCTTTGAAGCCTAGGATGGATGTATAATGTTTTTTAGGTTGAATTATTTTGATTAAAACTTTTTTTATAAAAGTTCATAAATATTAAAAAAAATACATAACTTAAAAGATTTAAATCTTCAAAATGTTGCCTCTTCTTTGACATGTTTAAGCTTGAATGCAAATTTTATCAAACTAATATGATGGCAATACAGTAAGTGCAAAGTTTGGTAGAGCTGGGTCCAACTTGTTCAGTCGTTTATTTTAGACACAATCCTATGATCAAGCCAAATTAATTTAAATGGGTTTGATCCCAACTCTAGAGTCTGAGAAAGTTTATATTAAGTCCTAATTTACACTATGCAAGTCTTATTGTTATTTCCAAGCTGATTACTTTGTTCGGAGAGAGAGACGAGGGAAAAAGAAACGGTTCTGTTCCCCTCGTCTCTCTTTCCAACAAACTACTCTGCTTAGCAATACGACTTGCATACTTTAAATTAGGACTAAGCAGTGAGGAGTAAAAGTTCCAACTAATATACATATTTATATTTGTTTCGTGTTTGAAGATTTCGCAACTGGTTATAGATAGATGCATACATACTGGCATACTAGCTCTTCGTGTTATGACGTTGTTTTAGTAAATGGGCGTTATGTACCTACAGGTAGACAAGTCCTTCTTTATTGAGTATGCAGGCCGCCCAACAAAGAAACATTGTCCTAAGTTAAATAAAACATTTTGATATACATACAACATACATAGTACATATCCCAGCAAAAAATAAAAAGTTTTTTGAAGCAGTACTAATGGCTTATGCTTTCTATATGAAAGGTATGTTTGAAATTAATTATACGTAATTTTAATGTTTTATGGTGCAGAAAAGAGACTTGATTATAGTCCTTCTTTGATACGTTGAGAGAAGCGCTGTTTTGTTTCAAAAACAAGAGCTCTTAAGTGGATCCTTACGAATAGGGAAGACGCATAAGCTATGTCCGTCCGTCAGTCCATCTATCCGTGAAATCGATTTTCCGAAGCTCCCAGAATAGCTAGAGATCTGGTGTATGTGTACACAGCATATAAAAGTAACTAGTTGAAACTAATTTTGGATTTTTTTATTTATTTCAGTTATAATTAAACAGGCATTGAAAATCAAAATAAGTCACAAAGACGCTCCCAGGGTGGGAAAAATTAAACTTTTTTGGTATATAACAGTAAAGTACTAAAAATAACTTTTTTCGCTGTAAATCAAAAATATATATTTTATGTATTGAGAGCAATCTTTTAGGAAAATAAGTAGAAAAAATTAAAAGAACGATTCCAAGGTTGGAAAATCATATTTTTTTGGAATATAAGAGTAACTAGCTAGAACTAATTTTTGCTTTTTTTAAACAAAACCATTTGATATTTCATTAAGAATCGAATTGATATTCAAAATAAAAAAAAAAACATTTCCAGGGTTGGAAAATTATAGGTTTTTTGGTATATAAATGTGGCCTACTAAAATGTATTTATTTACTAATTGAATTAATTTTCGGTGTCGCTATCAATTTGGTTAGGGCTGCCAAAAGTTTTACTTCATATATAAATATACAGATTTCAGTTGCTTTATATATGCATGAATAAATTGCCATTAGATAGAATTGATAAAGTATTCTCTTATTAATTTCTCATGTAACGAATTCTTAAATATAGAGTCCAGAATTAAATATTTAGTTATTGCTTATATCGAAATCAAAATATTTGAATCAAATTTGAAAAATATCCAAGGGTACTTACTTTTAGGGATGAAACGATACCACTAAGTTATCGATACTTTTACTTTATGCGGCATCGGTTCAGAAGTATCGATACATACTCAGTATCGAATAAAAAGCATTGATACTTACTTGTATCGGTCAAGCTTTTCACATGATTTAAAGTAGTGAAAACAAAATTAAATACCCACCAAACTAAGTGCTCCTAATTCGTAAAGAATTCTTAACGTCTAGTCGACAAAATCTTTCGATTTCCGAAGCGATTAATATAAGAAAAAACTAATTGTTTAAATTTCTTGCAGACGAGTTTTGGTAGAATTTATTTATGAAAATACTCCTTCAACAAACTAATTTTCCTGCATTACAAAATTTTTTAAGTTCAATTTTGTTAAAAACATAGCCATAATAATCGCCAATAAATTCATTTCTCGCCAACAAAATCGACATGTCGCCAAATCAAAAACTTAGTTGCCAAATAAATTAGAAAAATCGCCACGTTTGGGCGGGACTGGAGCAGAAGATACAGTTGAGATGTCATTTTAAATGTTTGTGCAAATTCGTTTTGTTCCCGTCATGTTCAACTTTTTTGTAGCCAATAAGAAATTAGTATATTTGACCGATACGAGTACTTTTTACCGATCTCTTACTTTGGTACTACGTAGTAGAGTATCGATACCAAAAGTACTTGGTTTCTAAGAAAAAGTATCGAGTATTTACTTGTATTTACTCGAATCGTTTCATCCCTACTTACTTTCCCCTCGAGCAAAAAATCAATTATTAATTTTTATATGTTATATGTGTTGATGTAGTTATGTATGTATGGGTGCCTCGGTAGGCTAGTGAGTAGTGTGCTAGCCTATCAGTGTGGAGGTTGTGGGTTCAATTCCCACCATAGACCCTGGTCTGTTTCACTACAACGAGTGAAGATCTACGTTACTATTCTCGTTTAAATTAAGTTATGATATAATTAGTAATTGTATTTGTAGCATTTAATAAATAAAAATAAATAAATATAATATTATTAGCATCAATTATTTCAAAAAAATCTATTATTGATGGAGAAAAATCTTCTCCATTTGAATGTGGATTTGATCCAAAATCATCCTCACGTCTTCCATTTTCTTTACGATTCTTTCTAATTACTATTATTTTTTTAATTTTTGATGTGTACATACATATGTGTACACTCCATATACGTACGTCGGTGAAGTGTGAATATAGCACTCGTATCCAGTCGGATTTTTATTAGCTGGCTAAAATATATGTGACTTTTTGCCTACTTATTTACAACTAGCTTCTGAACTAACTCATAAATGATGCAGATGTGAGTCAGTTGTTTTTTGCACAACTGTCTTCTTCCCGGTAAGTAATGAACTAACTTTAAGCTAACTCAAAACTGATGCAGATACTCGTGAGTTGTTTTTGTAAAACTAACTTATTCTGGATAAGTTTTGAGCTAACTTTTAGCTAACTCAGAGATGAGTCAAAGGTCAGCGAGAATATGTCAGTATAAAATTTATATTTATTTTTACTCTGTGCCATTTATATTTTACATGGCGCGATAGCAAAGCGATACCCAACCGTTCTCGTTTCTTAAAAAATTATTTGAAATTGTCTAAACTTTAAGCTGACTAAAAAATTTTAATCAATCGTAAGTTAAATTAAATCACAATTAACTAAAAGTAACACTTTATATATATATTTTTATTTTTTTTGATTTGACCTAACTCATGGTTAGTTAAAAATTTATGCGGTTCTGCTGTCACTCAATGCTAAAACTGATCACTTTTAACATGTACAATGGGTGAATGGCAAATAATTCAATAGTTTTGAGTTAACTCAAATTCCCACTGGGTACTTGTCTGAAGTTGCATACATAAAAAGCACTAACGTACCTTTTCACAATGTATGGTTAAGAGTTAACATGAACTTTAACTGACAGTTCTTCATACAAAATTTGCCGTTAAAGTCCGTGTTATGTTTTAACCAAACATTGTGAAAAGGTACGTAAATAAAATAAGTATGTTAAGTTTTATTTTCTCCAAAGTCAATGAGCTATTTTTTTCACACAGTCTTTTACCCAGCTGAATCAAGACTTTGCAATGAAAAATTTGCATGTCGAAAATGGTTTTATTCAGATACAGCCCAATCATGAATATTTCATCCGAATTTATTTCTCACGGAAAATAGTTTTCTCGAGAAACAATTAAACCAATAATAAATTGCGAGGCTCTATTTTTTGGAGTTTTTTTTGAAATTTTGTTTTCTAATTTTAGTTTTACGTGCAAGTACTCGTATAAACAAACTTCATATCTAATGGTAGGTACATACTACGCACTAAAAGCACTAAAATCAAAGCTAAAAAGGCACCAATTTAATGGCTTTTAAAAAAAGCACCGAGTTAAAAAAACTGAGCACTGTTATGACTTAGAAAGCACTAAGTCTAGTGGGAAAGCCATTTAATTGGCATCACTGCAACGAAGAGTGATTTCCGCTATTGTGAGTTTTTGTTTATAGGGTTTGTAAGATATTTTGAAATATTGTTGAAGTCTACCGATGAGATGGGTAAGCAGCAAAGAAATACATCTATAGCAGAGGTCATCAAAAAGAGAAAATTCTTAAAAGTGGAACTTCCCTAATACACGTCAAGTGCTGTTCCAATGAAAATATTGCCCTTGTAAATGTTTAATTGTGTATATGTATGTAAAATATTTCTATGTTTTATGAATGAACGTTTGTATGTTGTAGCGCAGCGGCTGTATTTACTTATTATTTTATAAACCCTTTACCAAAAAATGGTAAAAGGATATACTATATAGGTTTGTCATTCCGTGTGTTATTTCTACAATATAAATAAGCTACACATAAAGTATATATATTCTGGATCCTTATGCATCGGGAAGACGAACAAGCGATGTCCATCTGTCCGTCCGTCTGTACGTGAAATCGGTTTTCCGAAGCTTCCAGAAAAGCTAGAGACTTCGTTCTTCAACTGGTGTGTCAGAAATAGTCTGACAAAATTTTTCTACTGAAAATCAGCAAAATCAGGCAGACGGTTTCAGAGCTGGAAAACTCAAACTCTATTTTCCCATACAAAATAACTACCGAAAACTAGTTTTTATTACTTTTTTTAAATTAACTTATTTTATACTTCGATATGAATAAAATTGGTTATTCTAATATAAAAAAAAAATTAAAAAAATTAAAGATACGTTTCCAGGGTTGGAAAACTTTAACTTTTTTCTTATAATTAAACATATTTCATGTTTTAGGAAGAAGGCTATTTTCTCATGAACCGTAAGAGATACGGGTCTGAACATTGGAAAAAGTATGTAGAAATTTGGTCGCTACAACAACAAGTATATTAAAGTTAAAATTAAAGGGTGTTCCAAAACGTTTAACGAAAAATTTCAAAATTCCATGTAATATATATACAATTGTATGTACAATAGTACGTGTGTAGACACTTGAAATTTGTAAAATTAGTCTATGTTTTATACAGACTACAACAATTAACACTAAAATTTATAAAATTTAAAATTAAAGGGTGTTGTATCAGTTTATGTAGTTTTGGCAACTTGCTATATCTTGGAAACCGCAAGAGGCAAAGTCTTAAAATTTTCAAAAACGGTACAACAAAAAAATCCCAAAATTATAAAATCACCAAACCGAAATAAATCGCCAAAAACGAAAAAAGCACAAAATTAAAAAAAAAATCTAACACTAAAATATATTGCAAAAATTAAAAAAACTGCTAAAATTAAAAAAATCGCCAAAATGAAAAAAAAATTGCCAAAATAAAAAAACATATAAAAACTAAAACAATCGCTAAAACGAAATAAAAAATCGCTTAAATGAAAAAAATCGCCAAAATGAAAAAAACGCCAATATGAAAATAAATCGCGAAAACTAAAAAATACGCATAAAACATTAAAAATCGTTGAAACGAGAAGAAAGCACCAAACCCAAAAAAGTCACCAAATAAAAAGGACCAAAAATTTAAAAAATCGCTAAAATGAGAAAAAATTACTAAAATTAAAAAAAAGCAACCAATTAAAAAAAATTTCAAAAACCTAAAAAATCGCTAAAACGAGAAAGAAGCACAAAATCCCGAAAAAATCGCAAAAAAAGTTCTACCACTAAAATATATTTCAAAGATGAAAAAAATCACTCAAGTGAAAAAAAATCGCCAAATGATAAAAACCGCCAAAATAAAAAAAAACGCATAAAATAAAAAAACCGATAAAACGAGAAAAAAGCACCAAAACTTAAAAGCAAAAAAAAATAAAAAAAATTCCAAAAGTCTAAAAACAATCGCATAAACGAGAAAAAAGCACTAACACTTAAAAAAACACGAAATTAAAAAAACGCCAAAACCCCAAAAAAAATCACCAAAACGAAAAAGGCACCAAATTTGAAAAACAAATCTAGCAAGTAAACAAATTTCTAAAATGAAAAAAATTGCTAAAATGAAAAAAATCACTAAAATGAGAAAAATCGCCAAAATAAAAATTAAATGCCAAAAATTAAACAAAAATCGCTAAAACGAGAAGAAAGCACCAAAACTAAAATAAGCACCAAAAACGACAAAAACGCAGGAAAAAAACGCCAAAGCTAAAAAAACCCTATTTAAAAACGCTTAAAAGCGAAAAAAGTGCTAAAATTATATTTTATATAGGCTAAAGTTCATAAAGTATTACGTATCTAGCTAGTGTCCGTATGGAACCTTTCGTGCTCAAGTCAAACTCGCACTTTACTGAATTTTTAGTAAATGGAAATGGAAATAAAACTTATCGCTAAATCAACTTATCGCTAAATCCTGAAACTTATTGCTAATATCAAAAAAAAAAATATTCAATCCAAAAATACCGAGAGGTCACTTACTAAAAATTGCACTAGAGTAAAAATTATGATTTTTTTTTACAAATTAAAGATGTAACTACATATGTATCTATGCTTATGTATGTTATCTATACTACATAAACGCACTTTGGTAAAGGGTATAAGGTTAAACTTACTTTACTTAAGGTTAAATCTGTAAGCCAAATAAATATTATTATCCTACTCTATATACCATATATTACTTTTGTCAACTGCAATAAACAATATGGAGAACAAAAAATAAAATAATTTTGGTGAATGCTGAATACTCTCGGTGTGTTTACTTCATAAAAAAGGTTAAAAATAAAACCTGTTTTTGGTGTATTTTGTCTCTTGCTTAATAGTTGTGTTGTGTACATACATAAACAAAGTATATTGTTTGCAGAGTACTCAGTGCAATGGGATGAAGACCAGTGATCTGTACTTAATTTTTGGTTTCTTAAGTATATCTATGTGCACTGAGGGAAAAAGACATTGCAAAATCAAAAATTCCTGCGGTCAATATAACTACCTTCGTTGTCACTTTTTTTAACAACGCTACTTTTTAACTTGTACACGAACGTGAGGGAATTGATAACGGTGCATTGTCAACTTTTAGTTATTGATAATGCTGGTTTTCCACTTGTATACATTTGTTGTCAATATTTCGTTATCAAAATGGCAATGGTGTGTAAAATTTTAACACAAACGTTGTTGATATATGTACTTTTGACAGCAAATATGATCAGTTTGAGCGCGTATAACTTAATTTTTCTGCAGGTATGTATGTTAGTAAACTCTTGAAGAAAGAATATGATTTAAAAGTCTTTGGAATCATTTGCAGGAATACGAGTTAACTTTAGGTCTTTACTTCAATAAGAATTTTTTTTGTATAATCCGAAAATTTAATGTTTGGTGAACGGCCTTATTAGGCATTCTGTGGTAAACATAATTTTACTAACCCTAATGCACAGACATACATACATAATATGTATGCCTGTGCATGCATGTAAGTATGTATGAAGATACCTTGAAGGAAATGTCGATGGTGAAAATGTAATGAGTCGCTTTTGACTTTGTAGGTAAATTATTAGGGGAAATAAAAAACTTATGATATTTTAGAATTATTTATTAACAATTAAAAACAACTGAACATTTTGACTGCACGAAAAATCATTTTAATTTTTTAGTTTTTTAGTAACATATGTACATAAAAAGTATACTCTCTAATTATTCCCCATACAATACTTTGTGCTATAGACATTTAGCATGTGCTTGTCATTAAACCAACCAGACATTTACTGGTGCATTTCTATACCTTACGTACATAAAAATTTATGTATGTATATATATTGACAGGTTGTTGTAAAATCCACGAAAAATACACCACATCTGTTTTCTCTCTTTATTTTATACTGAAGAATAGAAGAGAAATTGTAGACAATGCAACTACTACTAGGATTTTAGTGTTGAAAATAAAGACAATTGGGCCCAGTCTGACTGCAGGGATTACATGTCTGTAATTCATTTATTGTATTGTATAAATATAAGAACCAAAAAATGTGTTTATCTTTATTTACTTCTTCCGTAAGCCATTGTAAGATACCTCCATACGCATCTGTTTTATATATGTATGTACATACAAATAAAATGCACACACACTTACATTCATAGATACATATCGATTGTCACAAATGGAAAGGCCCTAATTCGCATTTTCACGAAGTTGAGTTTTTCAGTGACTCCAATATATTTCTCACAAATACACCTCGTTACAAAAATTTATTGCAATAGTGAAAAAATAACGATTTTACACAGCAATTTAAAAAGCAGTTGTACAAGCAGTTGTAGTGTTTATTATTATGTTTTTACCTTCTCCTATAAATTTACATTTATTTGAGTTAGGATCTTTCCACTTGTGACCAACGATATGTACTTGGAACTACGCATTTAACTATAAATTCTACAACATAATGGTTACACAATTTTATTGTACCTTTTATTTACACATTTAATTTTTTATTTTTAATTTTTTTGGATTGGAGATGGGTACCACAAAGTTTGGCATGAGTGAGCGCGAGTTACATAAGTACATACAGTGGGGAGCAGAGGTGACTACATGTTTGTATTTTCTGCATTTGTAGGCGCATAAAAATGGTAATAATGAAGGGATTTAATTTTTGGTTTTTGAATATTATTTATAACTAAGTTGCTAACATTAATGCTTTTAAAACAAAACAAAAAACTACGAGTAAATATTCAAGGAAAAAAACTAAATAAAATTTAAATAACTCTTATGTACTCACTTTTGCAGCTGCATTTAAAATATGTATGTTGTACTTTTAGTATTTGACCCATAGCGCTTTATTTTGAAATACACTATTTATGCATTTGGGCATACTTTTAACAAATTTTTGGATAACTTTGTCTGAACTTTTCTGCCACTACAGCTGCTCATATTGCTACAAATCGATAGATGGAGCCGTTCGATGTTGTGCCGACCATATTTTCACAACTGATAAAAAATTCTGACGGTACATTGCGGAGGCGATTGCATCAATTGAAATTTTTTCCAATTCAGACATTGCTTAACGATTTTTGTTGTGTGTTTGGGGTGTGCATCCTGTTGAAACACAACTTAGGAATATCTTAGGATATGCGATCATGTCCAGAAAATCGGGAAAATGGGTCTGAAATATATTCAAATAGACAATAATCTCATGATGCTATCAATTTATTGCAATGGACTAATATGCCATCATGTAAAACAACTCCACATTATGATGAACAACCAAACATTACGATTTTGGCTTACCTGCTGTCGGCTCTAATAATACTGTTTACCTTCCGACTGATATCGGCTAAATTTGGACTCATGTGACTATATTACGCGCTTCCAGTCATCAACAGTCCAATCTTTGTGTTGCTTACCAGGACACCATTCAGCGACACCATATTAAACAAACGGTCAAGAAGGATGGAGACAATATTAACAATACAAACATGTATGTGTATCATTTTACAAGAATATTATATATGGAAATATTTTAGCTCTTCTAGTCAAGAACATTAGTCTCAAGGAAAGTTTTTTTCTAAAATTAATATTTTAGAAGATACTTCATTATTTTAAAGTAACCAACAAAATACCAAAAATTGTATTAGCACAAAATATATTTTTCCTGTAATTATTCTTCAAAATCCTTTTTTAAGTGTACTTTGTATACCTACCTGCGCATTTAACATATTTTTTTGGCAGTTTTAAATTATTCTCATATTAAAAATTTAAGCTCTGCACATGTAGAAAATGTGGGTACATAAATATGCAACAAGGTATGTGTATGTGAAGTCAAAAATTGTATACCTGCACATTTAGGCACGTAAGTAAGTGCATTTAAGAAAACAACATTTTAGACTTATCTGCACAAAAAGTTTAGCAAAGTTGATTGTGCAGCTAAGTCAAAGTTACTGTAACAAAATTATATTTACATATATGGAATTTTTTAATATTAAGCATGTATAATAAGAGCTTATATCTATTAAATTATTGCATATACATATATACCCTGCTAGCATTTGGAAGATTGTTTTATCAAAAATCACCTAACTAAGTCTTCCTCGAGTACTTTTGACGATTAAAAACTGATTAAACACTTGCGCGCTTGAAAAAATACTCGAAAATGAGTCGTGCTTATGCTTTAAAAGAAATTTATTTATTTATTTTAAAATATATGAGTCATAAATGAGTCGAAACTGATCTGAAAAGCGGGTAATAAAAGACTCCTAAAGAAGAGTCGCATGTAGGGTACCACTTTCTCCCGACAAAACTATCTTTTATGCTCAGAAAACGAGCGCATATTCTTGGTTTTTGATCACTTGAAAGTATTAAAAAAGGATCAAATTTAATTAAAAATTTCCAAAAATGCTAGCAGGGTACATACATACGTATAGTCAAAAGAAAACAAAAAAAATACATTGGCTTGAGAGCCCCAAAGCACAACTTATCGCTATGATTTTTTTGTAATTTGTTTTGACATAAAACTGAATCGAAATGAAAAAATTCTCACTACAACTAACGTCCAAGTTCCCAAAAATATAACTGCCAATACTTTTGACTTTGCAGTACTTATTGCATTTTATATGCCGAGTACACCACCTGGCATTTCTTATGTTGTCCTTTTGTGTTGTTATTTTCCAAATGTGTGCAACACCGTTAAATTTGGGATTTTTATGTGGAAAGCAATGCCACAAAACGACAAATACCTTAACTGAGTAGCACTATTGGGATGTCACAAAATGTCATAGTGTGTACTCGGCATTAGCAGTTATCATTGCAATCATAAATAAAATTCCCCAAGAAATTTCTCAATTTTCCAATTAGATTTTTTTCTTTTCCCTATTACTCTCTGTAAATTTTCTCGCGGAATTTTATTCATGATTTCCCTCTATGGGTTAAAGGCCAAAGCACATAGAATCCGTCGTACGTTATGCGTTATCTTCTTTAACTGGCATTAAACCAACGACGGAGACGATTGATACAATGAATACTTTGTTGACGGAGACGTTTTAACACCTTTAATAATTTTGATCTGTATTTTATTTATTAATCTTAAGTTTTTTGTTATTTACTTAATTTAATTTTTGCAGTCACATACTACACTACAAGTGTAAAGATTTTGCGAGATCAAGATCAGATAAGACTGAAAAAGATATTTTGCACTATCATCAATCTTTAAATAAAATGAGAAATCGCTAAATGAATAAATAAATGGAAAAAAAAATTGTAAGGTAAACAAATTTCTTTATTTTTAATATGACGAAAAATAATCCAGCAGCTGATTTTAAAATTTTGATATTCGTATATACAAAAATACAACCTTGATCCAATAAAAATTGTAACCCTTATGCAAAAGCGATTGTTAAAGTTAAAGCATTCGCTATAAACGGTTTTGCCGTAAACAATTCGTTTGTTAAACCAACTTTAAGTTAATCAATCGTATATAAACTATATTTAGGAACGTCATCTAAAACTGATGTGAAGGATACGTTTGTCAAATATCTAACCATAGTTTTTTTTTTAAATTCATAGCAGATTGTGTTTCCACACTAATTTCTTTACTTTCTGTTTTGTTTTAATTTTTTTAACAAGCCGTTTTCTTCAGTATTACAATGGCCCATTAGGGCCATTTAGGAAATAATTGAAAAAACGATAACGACAAATAGTTTTGTAAACTTTGAGTTAGCGTGATTATGATTACAATTTTTTTGAGGACATACATATGACTGGAACTAATAAAAGATGATCGCACATGAGTAAACATATTTTTTTGTTCGTGAGCAAACAGTTACTCACCTCCCCATCTCTAGTGAGAATCATGTAACAAGATCTTGAAATATTCAGAAAAACTAAAAATACATAATCAGTCAGTTACAGAACGCGTTTAAGTGTGAATTGAAAATTTGTTAATTTTTTATTATGTAGGTACCTATATGTACATATCTAAATAAACGTTTCTTATTAATTCTTTCTCAAGGAAGTTTTGTGAAATTTAGTGTTATCAAAAAATGTTTGTGAACAAAAGATATTGTAAATCAAAAACTAAATAATGTTATCACAAAGGCAACGTTAACATATGTACATACACACGAAATAACTTAAATTGCAGATTTCCGCATTCATCTTTTCAATACTTTTGCGTGCACAGAAAAAATTATTTAATTTTAACTTAAAAACACAAATACATACATAAATACTACATGCATACACACATACTTACATAAGTATGCATAGTATATCTTTTTAAACTTGAACTGTCGACTGACCTCTTTCCATCAAAGAAAAAAAAATCAAGTGACAAACCAAAAAACAACATAAAATAGGCAAATTAACTGACATGTGGATAATTAGTAAAGAACAAAAGATTATGGCAAGACTGTTGTAAATTGGTAAGATTGAGCTTAGAAAAAAGGTTTCAGCAAATTGTAATACGATGAATCAAAACAATGCACATATTCCATTTGCTCTAAACAATTACAGTCTTATTTATAAAAATTATTAAGGCTTAATAAGAAAATTTGATTATGACAATATGTTTTAAAACCCCTTTATAAAGATTTAATAATTATTATAAATAAGACTGTTATTATTTAAAGCTTGAATTTGCATCAACTGACAGCACACTCAGTGGACCATACACAAAGAACGCCTTCGAAAACAGCTAGTTGTTCCGTTCAACTAGTCGCCTCCGGAAACAGCTAGTTGCAAGGTTGGCAAACGGTATCGTAAAAATACCGATACCGATTCAAATACCGCTAAAATTAGATACCGGTATCAATACCGATACCGAAATGCATTTCGGTTAGGAAATACCGGTATCCAGAATACCGTTTACGTCTATACCGGTACGTACCGGTATACCGATTCCCACCAAAAATAAAATTAAAAAATTTATTTCAATCAACATTCTTTTATAAACACGTTTTTGTTCTCCTTTACACATTTTTATGCAGTCCTGTTTTTTTAATCAACCGCAAATTGAAATCATATAATAATCATCACTAGTGCGAAATACTACCAAACTTCATGAGCTGCTTATCTGGCTGTTCCAGGTACACAAATGTGGAGATTTAAACCTTTGAAGAGTGGTTTTTAATATGTAGTACGCACCTGGGATACGCGAAACTTTCCCAGGTGGTACGGCGAATCGCCTCCACATATTTATGTGAAACAGGGTTTTCATCAATGGTGGCAATCAAAAATAAATACCGAACAACATTGAATTTAGAGCCAAATCTTATATTTGTTAAAGTTAACAAACATTGAACCAGATATAAAACTTCTTTTTATTTTTTTTGTTTTTTATTATTAATAAATGAAATGGATTAAATATTTTAAAATTGTTTGGTTATTTATTGAGCCCATTCTTGTTTATACACATAAATTTTTTTGGCGGTACGCGAATTGTTGGTTGTGAGTTTTGTGGTACGCGAACCAAAAAGGTTGAATAGCTCTAGTCTAAGTCGTGTGCATTTTTGCTTCGAAATATCAAATAAATCTTTAAAAAACTTTGCTAAAACAAGTCTGCTACATTTCCGGGTTTTCGTTTACAATTAAAAAAATGTTCGAGAAAAAATATTAAAATTTTGGCTTTTTTACCGACCTTGGTCCACTGTTCTGCTAATGGAGAAGTCAATCTTGTTAGATTTGGGAAATGAAACTCATTATGAATAAGGGACAAAATTTGTAACATTAAAATTTTGAAAAAAGTTTATTTCCGCCGTTTTTTTGAAGAAAAAAGTAGGTTAATTATTTCGGTATTATAAAAGTATTTTGCCGATCAATATTTTCGGATGAAAAGTCTCTCCTACGTAGAAAATGATGCAATCAATACACAGAAAGTAATAACAAATAGAATTTGCTTTTGAGTTCTCGGCAATTCCCAAAAAAAAAATCCTAAAAATTGGACCTTTCAGTATTTTTGCAATATTCTTCTTACTTTTCGCCGGGCGCAGATTAGATTTTTGGAAATATTTTTTTCTTCTCTATAGAAACTCACATTAATTAATAAAAAAATAATTCGTTCAATAAGAATTGAAATTACTGAACTTAAGCCCGATTTAGAAATTATTTCTGATTAAAATTCACTATAGTTCAACTATTTAAAAAATTTCTCATTTTTGGAAATATTTAAAAACATATCTTGTCTTAAGGTGGCGTAATAAATTTTGGAATTTGATATTTAGAACAAAAATAGGTCTAATTCAAATATATGGTTAATGCGTTGATAAGGATGATGGAGAAAATTTTTCTAAATTTTTATATCTGAGGTGAAGAAAATTACTTTCTTTAATTTTTTTAATATTAATTGTACAAGAAATTCGTTTTCTTTGTTTTTAAGTTGGCTACAAGAATATCGTTTATTGTTTGAATTTAAATGTTTAAATATTCGTTTCGTCTGAATTTGGCGAGTACGAATACGAATATCTAAAAACGGCCGAATATTCGAGAATTCGAATAATAATATACAATTCTACATGTATTTCATATATAATATACCTACAATGTAATGTATTTATTTTTATCATTTTGTTAAATTAAACAAACTGTATACTTTATATATGCAAGGTTTCAACTGCAGTTTGTTATTTTACTTCTTAATAAATTATTGTTTAATAAAAGTATAAAAACGTATAAGAAGCATATAAGTTTAAATGTTTTTATATGTTAATGTAAAAATACTCCCTCTTCGAAGTAATTTGATAATAATTTGAACTATAAAATTTAGCAGTAATATCGGTATACCGGTATTATAAACTCGGTAACGGTATGTACCGGTAATACCGATACCGAAATAAAAAAAATACCGATACCGTTACCGATACCGAAATTTAAAAAATAGTTGTACCGGTATCAATACCGATACCGTTATTTGTTTCGGTTTCCAACCTTGGCTAGTTGTTCCCTTCTGTTAGTGTTTGTCAGAATATTTACAATTAACTTTGGTGTTTTTTGTTCCTTAAAAATTTCCACATGTAATTTGGCTTACAGAGCGAAACAAATTTTAGGCTAACCAAATCATAAATATAGAAACAAATAAAGTCCGAATAATAATAATTAATTTAACAAAAAAAATTATTTTGCTTCTGATGGCCCAAAACGTATAACAGCCCATAGCTGTTCTTGTTCAACATTTTTCCCCGAAAATGCTTGTCTTCAAATGCTGAGTACACATTATGTCATTTTATGACACTATAATATAATTCAAAAATTTAATGTGTGTCATTGACACCAGAGGCGCTGCATGTCTGCATTAAGAAAAACGTTCAAAACGCAGAGTTAAGAAATTAACAAGCTTTCCCCTATCTCTTCCTTCACCACCTGTCTACTACTATCTACTATCCCTTTCCTTAAGAAGGTAAAACCTAGTGGTAGTAGTAGGCATTAATTGCCTGAGTGTTACTTATCTTTATAAAAAAAAACTGCGTTTCTTTAAATCTACATTTCGTCGTTTCGGTGTGTAAAAATTTACAAAATGCAGATAAATCTCTCTTTCTGGCATCCGTAACCACAGATATTAAAATAGCTTACATACGATTGCAAATAAGTTTGAGTTAATTCTTTTTTTTACTAAATTCTGATTTTCATTTATATGGATTTTTTTGTTAGTATTAGGAATGAAAATGCATTATATTTTTAATCAGAAATAATTTTAAGTCAGGCTTAAGTTCAGTAATTTCAATTCTTATTGAATGAAATATTTTTATTAATTAATGTGAGTATCTGAAGAATAGAAGAAAAATTAAACTTAGACTTTAAGCTGGGGGAAATACCGATACTTTTCTGTGCAGCCACGCACTTCATCAGCACCCTAGTCTATCTACTTGGGTAGAGATTCTTATTAACATCAGCTATTTAACTTAAATGTACAATGAACGGAATATGAGAAACGATTGTTGTGTATACAATTGATTTACCTTTGGTAAACACATTTATAAGTATCACTATTAATTTTCTGTTTTTTCCAATTTTTCATTTTTCTATTTAGGTTAGCACGAAATTATTTTACTCTACCTCAGTATGTTTAACTATTCTTACTTATCTTTTTACGATCATCACATTAATTATTTTTACTTATTCGATGTACCATCGGTACATGCATGTAAGTATTATTGTAGTGGTCTATGTTACTTGTTGTTGCATTCTACCGTTTTTACTTGGATTTCCAGCATTCTGAAAATGTGATGGCCAAGTGAACAGTGATTGCCAAGTGAACATATTTTTTCACGTGCCCATGATTATTTAAGTGAAACATTTGTAAATTTTTTAATTGAACTTTTTTAGTGATTTTTAATCAGAAATAATTTTAAGTCAGGCTTAAGTTCAGTAATTTCAATTCTTATTGAATGAAATATTTTTATTAATTAATGTGAGTATCTAAAGATTAAAAATCACTAAAAAAGTTCAATTAAAAAATTTACAAATGTTTCAATGCATTATATTTTGAAAATAGCCACAAAATATTAGTTTTATGAAAATTGTGAAACTGAGAAAATTCCACTTGCGACAATTAAAATAAAAGCTGTCTACCGTCAAAAATGATGCCGAAAAATTCAGTGATAGAGGCGGTTATAAAATATAAAAAAATTCAGTGATGCACAAGTAAGAGTAAGCGCAACAATTTTTTTATCTTTTGCCCAAAACCTTTCTTAAATTTTAAGTACGTGGGCATGGCCGCGACCACAGTACATATTATTTACTAATAACATTTAATGGACGTGTACCCGCCCACTTTTTTTAATGCAAGATCTTTTCACTCTCAAGTTTCTTAGATTCAGGCAAGTAGGAGCACGTGAAATATGGGTGTGGCCCCGCCCACTTTTTAAGCACAAGATTATGCAATTTAATGTTCCCAAACTCTTTGCCAAGTTTGATGTTGAGCAAATTTGAGGTTAGAAAGTAATTTGACTGTCAAATGATGAAATGTCGAGAATTGAGTTGTCATTCTATGAAATTTATTTAGTAAAGTTGGTACATTGGTATCAATAAAACTTAATTTGTCAAAAAAAGTTATATTTTTAAGCCAATTTACTTCCTAACCTTAAATTTGCCAACCCTTTCTAATTTCATACTAAACTTTAAGGGGAGTGAGTAGTCGTACCCCCTCTTTAAAATGCAAGATATTGTCATCCCAACATTAAAAACTATTTTTCCAGTTTCGTGAGAATCAGATAAGTAGAAGTTCATTTAATTTAATATTTTACGTTAAGGGAAGTGGTCGCGCCCACTTTTTTAAATGCAAGATCTTGTCACTTTGCTAGCTGAAAGCGTGTGCCAAGTTTTGTAAAAATCAACTGAAGAAAATGGCATATAATATTAAATTTTTAACTTTTTCGCCGACGTAAAAAAGGGGGAGGTTATATGTTCGTTATGTACATATAAGAGTCCTGTACAAGACCTTTTAAGGCATGAGGGACTTTTCAAATGCTTTTTTGTAGCGAAATCTTCTAAAATAACGCTAAAAAACAGTGTTGGCAAGACATTTGTTTCATTTGTTACAGGTATAGGAGTAAAGAAGAAAATACTTCGTGACGGAGTAGTTTTTGATGCTTGCTTCTTTATACGTTTGGGCGCGTATGGAAACGTCATGCATGTACATACGCACACACGTTGTGTGTTTGATCTTTTATTTTTTTGCGCACATACAAACGCAAACATGCACTGACATTAGAGGCTGTCCATATATTACGTAACGCTGTTTTCTCCGTTTTTTGACCACGTCCTCCCCCCAGTAAAAGATCGTAACAAAACTATGAACCCCCCACCGGGGAATAACGTAACAATGAGTTAAAAACAAATTACATGGTTCGAAAAGTTTTTATTTAAAAAAATTTAAATTAAGTCATTGTATTAAAGTCATTTTCGTGGACAAAAATTAAAAAAGCTTACTCATGAACGCACTCTAAATATTGGCAAAAATATTTTTTAAATTTCTTCCCAAGTGTCCTCAAACTACAAAAATTATGGTTTTATGGAGAGCTTAATCCTAAGCTGTATGTATGAATTAGTGATGCGTATTCCCAAATATTTGGCCATTTCTAGATATGTACTCGTATTCGTTAAAAAAAAATATATGTATAAAGAAATAATTAAAAAAAAAGAAATTTATTTCTATATTTTTGCTATGCGTTTTCCCCCGTCAAATAATCTGCTATAGTATTCCGTATTGATGACTGAGAAGTATTTGAAATAGAATTGGCATTAGCCTCACGTCGGTTTCACTAGTGTCAATAAGTGAAGTCGTTGTGTATTTCAAAGATCTTGAAGATACTCCGTTTGGCAATCTTCAAATAAAAATTTAAAGATATTTCATTATCCATAGGCAACATTTTTTAACCAATGCACTTAGCGGGACGGCTTTAAACATACACATTTGTTTAGGTATTTTGGGAGATCAAGTGACTCAAACTGATGTTCATTACGAAAGATAGGTAATAGTATTTCTTTTCTGTCCTTTCTGAAACATTACATTTTCAATAGATAATATTTGCTCATTTAAAAAAATATTCCTTAAAATTACCTTAAAGTTAGAGGTTTTCTAAATATTTTTTCTTATTCGGTTGTATAAAAAATTAAAATAATATCCTTATGAAAATACGTCTATGTATGCAAGTTTCCATTAACACATCTCTCAGACTTAAACATTGTAACCTCAAGTTGACCAACAAAAATTTTAGAACTTGATAATTGGATATTGTCATGCACATATCGTCGCTGTTTTATATAACTGACCTATTTAACATTTGTAAAACTTTACAGGAGTGCAGCTTTTACGATTGTTTTCTACATACATTCTTATGGAATCGTCTGAACTAGTTTTACTTTTATATGGTCGACATTAATGTTTACAGTAAAAAAAATTGTAGACAAGGTCTATTATGACACATAAAATCCAGTAGTGGAATTAAATAATTTTTCAGTTAAAACAGCGACGATATATGGAAGAATATATTTTTTGAAAGTACACTTTTTCCATGAGAATTGCAAGATATGTTTTCGTAAACTTCTACTAATACCATTTCCTTCTTTGTATTTGGTGGATTTAATGTTAATATATGTATGTTGCAGTTTCATATGGAAAGAAATTTTTTGGACATATATTAAGAATGTTTAAAAATGTAAATGGTATAAAGATGAGGAATTGAGAACTATGTAACCATTTTGACTATTATTTTGACGAATATCATTTTAAATATTCGTATTCTCGGATATCGTTTTAAATATTCGAATTCATGTATACATACAATACTAGTGATGCACGAACATTCGTATTCGTATTCGACTACTTTTAATGCCCGAAATTTTGGACAGGAACTTGGCCTTTTTTCACATTTATGTTTTTAAGAGGATAATAGCTTACCATCTACATCTTACACATACACTGAAACGTGCAATATGCAAAATAACAAGCATACATGCATCAGCACTACTTCTTCTTATTGTTTGTTATAAACAAGAAGTCTTCGCGACATCGCTTGTTAACACTCATATACACGAACATCAATGCATCCTTCATGTTTCGCTTATTATACAACAGCATTTATTATTACCCAGCAAAAAATTTCAGAAAAGGTAATCGGGTTTGTAATTAAGAATTTTTGTTGGAAGCTCTTCCCTAATGGATTACCAACTTAAGCACTTATTATTGCATATTTATAATAATATATCAGTGAGCGTCTAAAATCTTGGTGTGAATTATAAGAAAGTATAAAGAAAGTAATTATATAAGAAAGTAATTAATAATTATGCACTAAATAGTAAAAAATAAAAACTTACAATAATTAAACCGACTTTATGCACATAAAAGTTAACAAGAATAAAAGTATTATTAAATGCGTTAACTACTTAACTATTTGCAGTCGGTGTCAAGGTTTTTAACTAAATCCAGAAAGTTCTAATTTGTCAACTTATAAGAAAGATTATTCTTTCTTGGAGTTACAGAAGACTCCTGTATACTTTTTTAGACAAAAACAACTTTCAAATCGGTCCAAAAACTACAGAGTTATCAAGTAACACAACGAAAAAAATACATATAAATTGATAAAATTTTTAAGGAAAACGTTATATAAAATTGCAAAGTAATGTTAAGAGCTTTATTATTACGAAACAGCATATATATATAATCAGAGAAAATAATTTTATTCCTATACAAGAAAATGCGAATAATATTTATTCTTAGCAATTAATCGCCAAATGCTGGTAGATTTAAAAATTTAAGTTATTTGTTCAGTCAAAAATATTTAAGTATAGTGATTTATAAATATATATTTGAATTTTTTATAATTATAGTTTAATAAATATTTAACCAAGCTTAAGGTCTTTTAGTTTTTCTGCTTCTCTTTTTGATATTAAATATTTATTACACTATAATTTAAGTATTTTTTTATGAATTTTTTTACATAAAAGAGTCAGTATATGAATAAAAAGATTTCTCCTTCTTCCAAGCTCAAATTACGGTGATGCTGATGCTAAAAAAATACATTTGTATATTCAGATGAAAGGTATTTCCTTAAAGGCGACAGTGTGTATTTTTGTAAGGTAGCTCCAGTAACTTGCAAGTTATAAACGTTAAAAATCTCTGAAATGCTTCGATGAAAAAAATTTCTTGTTAATAATTTGAATATGGTTATATCTTTCAATATATTAGCCATGTGTTTTTCAAAAACAGTTAAAATGACAACAAATACATAAAAGCAAGGAATATGTATGTATATTCTAAGGTAAAACTAATTGACGTTTGTTCATCAGTCTCAGGCGTCATAAGAATATTCCCTGCTAGCATTTTTGGAAATTTTTAATTAAATTTGATTATTTTTTAATACTTTCAAGTGATCAAAAAACAAGAATATGCGCTCATTTTCTGAGCATAAAAGATAGTTTTGTCGGGAGAAAATGATACCCTATATGCGGCTCTTCTTGAGGAGTCTTTTATTACCCGCTTTTCTGATCAGTTTCGACTCATTTATGACTCATATATTTTAAAATAAATAAATAAATTACTTTTTAAGCATAAGCACGACTCATTTTCGAGTATTTTTTCAAGCGCGCAAGTGTTTAATCAGTTTTTAATCGTCAAAAGTACTCGAGGAAGACTTAGTTAGGTGATTTTTGATAAAACAATCTTCCAAATGCTAGCAGGGTTATTAAGAATGTCGTATTGGTGTCAAATACATATGTACGTGTATACCTACACAATAACAATTTATACAAATAAATTTAACAGCTAAAAATTAATATATTTTTGTCAATTAATAGTAGGTAGAGTCAACAATACATTGCCTAGAAATTTAAAATAAGAGACAAATTAAATGGGAAAAAATGTTTTTTTATTATACATAAAAACACTTGAATCAATGATTAACGAATAAAAAACTAGATAAAACTTGGGTATTATTGCTTGACTCATAAGAGTTTCTATCCATTTAAAAGTTTAAAAAAATGAGAAAACTACGAAAAATGTGATAATATTTTTCACCACTATTCATGGATGAAGCATACATAATAAAATAAAATATAATAACATATAATATTTTTCAGACACGTTTTGGTCTATGACTCTATTGTGGACCGATATCCATATACCAGTTGTGAATGAGAAGCTTTAATTTTAGTGCCACTATGACTGGCGTCTAGGATAAAAAATGTGGCCGTGCTACACGAAAAGGATATTGCGTTAACTGTGTCCTCAAATAATATTGATTTTGTAACACTGTGTTATGAAATTTCAATTGCAATTATTTCCAATTTCATGGTGTTTTTTTTATATATAAAGTTTTTATAATTCATAAAGGGGCCCACAGACACATATTGCTTACAGCTAGTGCCGATGAACCTTTGGTATACGTGTGTGATTGATATTTTACTTAAAACTTATCAATCTTCATTTAAATTTAAAATTTATTAAATAACCATGCGTTTGAGAACAAAAAAATTTATTTCAAGAAATTAAAAAAAACGTATTTTCTTTACACAGTTTTTTCAAAACTTATTTTTTGTTTATTTTGTTTTTTTGAGTAAAACGTCAAATTTAAAAAAAATACATATAAGAAAATTTATTAATTTAATTTTTTGTTCATTTGAAAAACTTTCATGTGTATGATTTCATTTCAAAATCAAAACTTGGGAAGCCCAAAATGTAATATTTGAAAAACACTTTAAATAACGAAAAATTTCTTCAGTTCCTAATTAGTATTTTATTCGAAACTATTTGTCGCTATTTTTCTAAGGCCGGGCTTACATTTGTGTGCCAAATGCCACAGAAGCGTAAAAAAAGCGTAACCAACTAATTACTAATGAAAAACTGTTGGATTCAGACATGTATATATTAAGTTAAACAGTTGAATACATAATTAATATAGAATTATAGAATTATAGAATTTTATAGAATCCAAAATGATTGCAAACTATTTAAATAAATCAATACATGGCTGAAACAAACAGTTTTTCATATTTATAATTTGAACGGGCTAAAGTTCGTATCGCTTTTTAAGTAAAATTACATGTGATAATTATTAATGAACAAATAACATCAAAGTTAGTTGTAAATATTCTGACAACACATAGTTGAACGGAACAGCCAGCCGTTTTTCATTAGTAATTAGTTGGTTACGTTTTTCTGGGCAAATGACACATAAGAAATGCCAGATGTAAACTCAGCCTAATTTGATTTGTTCATATCGCTCTGTAAACAAAATTGCACTAAAGACAAATTGTAAACTATTATGACAAACATCAGCAGAATGGAACAACATGATGTTTTGGTCCACCTTGTGCCGTTTCAATTAGTATAAACTTTAGCTTGATATAAATATTTTTCAATGCAAATGGAATAATTGAATTGTTTTGATTCATCTTATTCTATTGTATTCTATCGTTGAAAGCTTAAATTTATCATCCCTAATTCAGAAAAGTCTTGCCGTTATGTTGTTTGTTCTCTACAATTCTAATAATTTGATTACTTCTGTTCCACTTAAGATAGTTTTTTGGTTTTTACACAAAATGTTTATATGAGGTAAATATAGACTAAAATCAAGCAAGCCTCCGTAGCTCAAGCAAGTCACCATAGTCAATTCAGGTGAATCAAAAATTTGTATTTTCTTGGAAGTTTTGTCATGCATTTGTAAAACTAAAGGTTAGGAAGTAAATTGGCTTGAAAACAGACTAACATGTGCATACTTAATAAAGATCAAGCGGCAATGGCAAGACAATAGTAAATTTAGAGATGGTAGTATAGAGCTTTCATTACAGAAAAAGCTTTCAGGAAAGTGTAATACGATGAATCAAAACAATTCACATATTAAATTTGCAATAAAGCCTGAGTATATAAAGCAGAAATCTACATCAACTGACCACACACACAGTAGACAAAACACAAAAAACGTTGACGATGAAGTTGTAGTGGCCTTCTAAAATAGCTAGTTGTTCCGTTCTACTACGTCAGAATATTTATAATTAACTTTGGTTTTATTTGTTCATTAATACTCGTAATTATGACATATAATTTGGTTTACCAAGCGATACGAACCTTAGCCCAATTAAAATCATAACTATAGAAACAAATGAAGTTCAAACAATAATTATAAGAAACTTAACACACTTTTTTATTTGACAAATTTATTGATAGAAATGTAAAGTAGAAATATGAGAATTAATAATGGAATATGACGTTGGGAGTGGAATATGACGTCACACAAATTTGAACCACATTTTGCAACAAAGCTTCGCTTATGTCGTCATTTCATATTCAGAGCGTCAGTTGTTTTACGTAAACCTTGTCTTTCAAACGGCCCAAACGGGAAATAATCTAGTGGCATTAAATCACAAGAACGAGGTTTGAGGCTTTAAATCCTGACCGAGTTGAAATTTATAAGCGTGAAGATGATGATCTTTATGCAAAATATTGCGCAAAGTACCTCTGGTGATGTACACTTGTCGCGGATGTTGACGAGTTGATGTTACCTGCTTATTATCAACACTTTGCTGTACAGCGGCTATGTTTGCATCACTATTGCCACTACGAGCGTATTTGTTTAGCTTGTTGTCAGTAAAAGTATCGTTAGCCTCTATTTTAGCGTTTAAATTACGCATACCGGTCTCAGAAGGAGTTGCTCCAATTTTGCAAAGTGATACAGTGAAAATTTTCACAATTTCACAATTCAAATTCCTTGTTCAGGAGTGTGGCGTTCCATGGTTCAAATTTCCCAACTTTTAATAAATAAATGTCAAAGGATGACAGCTCAATTCTTGATATTTCATAATTTCATGACCAATTTTTACTTCCTTATCTCAAATTTGGCTACCCAAAACTATATATTATAATATTATATATTATATAATATATTATATAATATAAAAACATGTAAAGGGTGTTTCTTATGGATTGACAAAAGTTTCAATCATAATAAAACAAGGAAATATATTTTTAATATCAATGAAACGGACTTTATTGGAAAAAAAGTTTTATGAAATTAATGTTTAAATATGATTTCTGCCATGTGGCCGCCACGCCTGGTGCGTAGAAGGCGCAATCTGGAACAGTCAAACAACTTTTCGCAGCATTTTGCGGCCGTATTTCACCGATAACTAATCGAATGTTGATTTTCAGGTGTTAAATTGTTTGCGGTTTATTGACGTATACAATTGGTTTAACACAACCACAAACAAAATAATCCACTGGGGTTAAATCACTCGATGTTGGTGGCTAATTAATTTGGCCATTACGTGAAATTATTTTTTCATCAAAAGTTTCTTTGAATAAATCAATTGTAGTCCCCACTGTGTGGCATATGGCTCCGTCCTGGCAAGATTAATGCCACGTAATCGAGGTACGAAAAAATTTTGAACTATGTTCCTATACCGTTCGTTCACTATTGACATTAACATTCTGACCATAATCGTTTTTGAAGACATATGGGGCAATAACTCCGCCAACCCATAAAGCGCACCAAACAGTAATTTTCTCTGGATGTAATAGTGTTTCGGCAAAAGCATGTGGACTTACCTCACTCCAAATGCGATAATTTTGTTTATTTTCGTACCCATTCATTTCATGGGAAAATAAAATTTTGAATGAAAATTCAAAATCAATATCAATTTGTGCTTCAGCCCATTTGCACGCATTTGGTGTAAGTCAAAACAAAACAAAAACCAACTATCAGTACGCATCATCAAAAAATTCAAAATCGTGGTTCTTTATTGATTATGATGTTATTAACCAAAATATATCTTTCCTTAAAATTTTACTCACATATGTTCAGAAATACCAATTTTATTCATTATTCAACTTGGCACCTAATAAATAAATAGCCTTAAATTTAAACAGTCTTATTTATAAAACTTATTAAGGCATTATAAAGGCTTAATAAGAAATATTTTATATAAAAGTTTGTCTTAAAAATCTTTTATAAAGTCTTTTTAATTTTTCAAAATAAGGCTAATAAAGTTTATTGCTTTTCCTGTAAAATTAGAAAAAGTGTTGTTACGTACTTTTGGATTTTTGACAACAATATGCCCTTTATTACTATTGGTAAAGTACATAATAAAATTCGCAAACAAGAAAGAAAATTGAAAACGCCATTTTCGGCAATAATTTATTCGACAAGAGCTTGCAATTAATTAATCAGACATCGAGCTGTAAATTTGACTTGAAAGAAGGAGCAATCAATGTTTCGGAATAAATGCTTCTGTAACATATGCTGTACGCTCTTACTTTCACAATATCTGATATCATTCACAAGCTTTTATGTTTAACATAGCGAAGCTGAGTAAAAAAGTTTCGGGTACTTAAAAAACCTATTGCCCGTTCTTTGCCCCAGCTTCGAGTCATCCGTGTTTTTTTAGGGTTCGATTGACCCAGGAGTGTCTTTCTGGTATCAATGTTTAGCATTCAGTTATAATCCTTGTCTCAAGTACCCAGTCAGACATTTCCTAAATTCGTTCGTATCCGGTCAGTGACGTGCATTTCATCTGATAGTGTGGTATGTTGTCTTTTCTGATTCATTCCCTCAGCACGTGTAGACATTTTATAGCAAGAGCTGCTTCGTATCTAATATGAATGTCGATAGGTTGGACATAAAGTAAGGTCTCCAATACCCATAGCACCACTTATACCCATGCAGCACAGTCGTTGAACATTCTCCAAAATTTTGGTATTGCAGTTCCTATCTGTTGGCCTGCAGTATGGTGCAGTATGTTAGAATTGGTCTGATCACGCTCTTAGCAAGGTTCAATGGGACGATCTAGACGAAGATAAAACAAGGGGACTGTTGAAACTAAACAAGTCCGAGCTAGGAAAATTTAACAGGGCACTCTAATCTACGACCGCAGTTGTACTGGATTGGAGCCACGAATGACATTGAATGCAGGGCATGTATGGAAGACATGGAGACATTAGAGCACTTCCTTTATAATTGTCCAGCTTTCACCCATCCGAGATCCCGTTATTTTGGAGATCAAACATTATTGGGCATTACATACCTCAGAGGTAGGGACTGGAAAAGTTTTAAGGACTACGTGAACGATACTGAGTTCTTATAAAGGTGGGGTTTATTTTGATAATTAACATGAGAGCACACAATAGGCATTAACTGGCTTATGTGTATATCCCGGACATAAGCGTAATAGCTCTTCTTTTCAACCTAACCTAACCTAACAATTTTATTAATAACAAAATGAATGTGAACAAAGTTGAAAATTAGATTATTGATGTAAATATTGTATATGAACTAATATATGTTAATGTTTAGATTAATGTATGGTTATAGTTTTTATAATAGTTAAATTAAGTGATTGCTTGGAGAACAGTTTTCTTCTTTGATACATAAAAACGTTTCTTAATTTTTACACAAGACTTAGAAAATCTGATAAATTTCCATTGGTATTAATTAAACTTTATCATCGTATACCCCAACAAGTTTATTTTTGTTATATTTATGCTTTGATTAGACTAAAGTTCGTATCGCTTCGTAGGCCAAATTACATGTGATAATTTTTAGTGAACAAATAACACCAAAGTTAATTGTATATATTCTGACAAACACGTAGTAGAACGGAACGACCAGGTGTTTTCGAAGTCCAGCAATATTTATGTTTGGTGTCCACTGTGTGTGGTGTCATTTGATGTAGATTTATGTTTATATACTCAGTCGTTATTGCAAATGGAATATGTGAATTGTTATTTTTTATGTTTTTTTCCTTTTTCACATTGTGCCTATGAACACGTTTACCAGAAAACTTACTTATAACATACTCGCTAGTGTTTTCGCAGTCGCGTGGAACTCATATCCATAGTTGGTGGCTCTCCACTGAAACTCATCCAGCCATGTAGAAGTATTTTCTTTGTTGAAAAAGAATCCGCTAAGAAAAAAACTACCCAAATACACATTGGAAAAAAGTAACCAATTTTGGTTAAAATTAAACAAAGCGGCAACGTTGATAATAAAAAAACCGATTTTGCTATAAATATTGATTTAGGTTTGGTCACACTAACTGTGAGATACAGGTTTGTGGCTTCACTAAAAGTTGGATTTTTTGCAACCCTTAACCAATACACTTTTTTATAGACTTTTGTACTAGTACTTTGCAACCTGTATTTATTTAGGTATCTTGGAAAACTTTTTTTAGTACAAATTCAGGCTAAATTTATTGCGCAGGGCTGTAATTATTGATTTTTGCTGTAAGTGTGGTGATTATTATAGTTGGACATACTAGTACGGAGTACTTTAGATTTTTATTTAACATAAAAAACGGAACGGAGAAGAGTAAAGACTAAAAATTATTTCAGTGAGACAAATTTTTTTGAACTAAAAGGAAATAAATTTTTAATTGTAGTTCAACAGTTTTGTTTGTTTTTAACAAAAAAAATTGCTTAAACATGTGAACTCCAAAAGAAAGGTTGCAAACAAAATATTAAATAACAGTGAATTGGTTAAAAAATATATATTTTTTACATATATATATATTGAAAACTACAGAAAATATTTTAAACAGAGCTATCACACCATACATATGTACATATGTAAAACTATACATACTTTTGTATGTGCATATGTGTATAATTGTGTGTAGGAAAAAACACGAGTTATAAAAAAATTAAAGTGTATTGTAACAATTTTTAAGAAAATAAGAACAATTTTCAAAATTTTGCCAAGCAAAATAATAAGTGTTGTTAAAAAAATCCTGATTTAATCTATCTAAATATCCATACGTACATACATAAATAAGTACACATGTATGTATGTATGTGTGTAGCTTTTATGGTTTTGAAATAGAAATTACACAAAATTGCGAAGTGAAAATTTATTAATCATCCATCCTTTTGAGATACAACAAAATAAAAATGGCAAAGACGTTCACAGGAGAAAAAACGAAAACAATTGAATGGAATGATTCATACTTGTCAATTTTATATAGAAGAAGAAAAATAAAACATTACACAAAACATATTTACATACATACATCCCTACATACTACGTGTTTGCCAGCAAACACATTTAGTCCTTTCTTGTCCACCAGAAGAGAACAAAACGACATGCATACTCTCACACTATCTGAAATGATTTCAAAGTCATTTTTGTTGTTTAACTATGCTTGTGCAAGCATTATCCAAACTGTTACCATATCTGCCGATTTTTATACAAAATAATGACAAAAAGAGATTTGACGATTTATGGTCGTAAAATTACCATTTTTTTCAATCATTGTTGATTACATAATATTTTAGATAATGCGTTAAAAACTTAGGAAAAAGAATTATATCCATACTAGAGAAATGAACGCATACTATAAAAAGAAATGGTCAAGAATTCTTTGATTTCTATTTAAAGTTGTTGTTATTTAAAGAATAAAAAACAGTATTTAAACTTTGATTGAAATGCTAAGATATTCAAGGCTGACGAGAGAAGTAAATAGTTATTTGTTAAACAGTCCTGCTGTTGTGGTTTCATTTTCAAAATGTGTGCAACGCCGTTCACGTTGTGTTTTTATATGCAAGGCCTTGCTTTGCATACAAACAACGAAAAAGATCAGAAACGACAACCGTTGTGCGATGTCGCAAAATCGGCATAACCCATATGTAGTTAATAAATTATTAGACATAAAAAATTATTATACTAAACTGCTGTATAAAAAAATAGGATGAACTTGAAGTATGCGTTAAAACAAAGTTTGCATACAAGTGTGGAGTAAAGCACAGTTGAAGTTGAAATAAATTTTTTTTGGATACACCACTGCCAAACGCGATGGCTTTCACTTGAAACTGTTGTATGCCGTTTAGTGGAACTATATAAATACTTAAACATGTATTATGCATTTGCAGTAAATGCTGACAGAATCGACACCATAGTTTAGAGAACTTAAATTAGTTAAGCTTAAAACTATAATTATAGAAAATGATAACTTATTAAATATTTGGAAAAGAATTTGTGAAATATAATACACAGACAATAGTATTCAATTTTATAATTAATATTTCTTCGATAATATTCAGCCAATGTGTAAAGAATTTTCTGTCAAGTAATCCTAGCAGGACGACACAAAGACATCGAAACGAAAACGAGTCCACTGCAAGGGTTCCTTTACAGAAAAGATTTGATCAAACGAAATAAAACATATTGTTTTATTGTTAAACCAAATACATACATATGTACGTATGTATATGATGAAAATTAATGACGCATATTCATAGTCGATACAAAAACTGGTTGTTAACCTTTAAACTATACTGTTTTTAGACTATGAATATGCGGCAATGTCTTCATTTTGTTGTGTCCATCTTATTATGATTTTTAAAATGATTTACACATGTTTTCATACAATTTTGCTGATTTTATATCAAAACGATCTGGCAACAGTGCTTATCCACAAGCTTGAGTTCTCTTGAGAACAACTGTGTGTGAAATATAGATAACGTAAGAGTGTAGCATAGTGTGGGAGTGTGTGTTTGTTTTCATTTTGTTACTTCTTTATCCACCCTGATTCACAGCGAAAACACTTAGCATACTTTGAGGCATAATATCGATTTCATCCTAATAAAAGTTATATTGAAATAAACATACATATGTATATATATAAAAATATGCAAGTGAAAAATTTGCAGATATAATTAAAAGTATATTTAAAGGAGTAAAATTTTAAGCTCTAGACGCTTGTTATAATTCATTACTCTTTTGCGTTCAATACGACGCATTAAAAAATAAAATAAAAACGAGAAAAAATCTTTTGTCCAGTGTCATTTCATCTCTAATCAATTAAAATGGAGGAAGAATACAGCTCAGAATTCATGGAAACTTTTATGACAAAAAGTAAGTAAGAAAAAATATTAAATTATAGTTTAACGTCTCCTATCAATGTAATTTTGCATAATTTTAAATATATACATGCATACAATTATATGAACTTAACTATTCCAGTATAAGTTGAATGAGGGTGGTTATTTTTTTAAAAAGAACAAATATTTTATTATCTATTATTTTTGGAAAGAAATTGATAATTTGGTGTCCTACCGTCCCTCTGACTTGACATAATTTTCACATTTTCCTGCCCACAGATGAAATAAAAGAGACTATAATGAATAAAAAATATTTAAAACAAATTATTGTATGAGAATCAAGGTCTTCGCATTCCAAGTTTAATAAAGGGTGTTTTTTTAGAGGTATAGAACTTCGAATTGAAATAAAACACAAGAAAATCATTTTAATGTCCATCAATTTGGCTTTATTGGAAGGATAATTTTATGCCATTAATGTTTAAATATGATTTCGGGCATGTGGCCGCCGCGGCTGGCTCGAATAACGCCAATTCTACAGGTCCAATTTTCAACCACTTTTTCGAGCATATGGGGCCGTATGTTGGCAATAACGCCACGAATGTTGGCTTCCAAGTCCCCTAACGTTTCTGGTTTGTTGGCGTAGACGAGCGACTTCACATATCCCCAAAGAAAATAATCCAATGGTGTCAAATCACACGATCTTGGTGGCCAATTGACAGGTCCATTCCACGAAATTATGCACTCATCGAATGTTTCCTTCAATAAAGCGATTGTGACGTGCGCTGTGTGGCATGTAGCGCAGTTTTGTTGGAACCACAACTCATCCACATTCATGCCATCCAATTCGGGTACAAAATAGTCGGTTATCATGGCTCTATACCGGTCTCCATTAACGGTAACTGACTCTCCAGCATTATTTCGGAAGAAGTATGGCCCAATGACTCCACCAGCCCATAGAGCACACCAAACAGTCAGTTTTTGTGGATATAATGGCGTCTCAAGGGTCTCATATGGATTCTCTTCACTCCAAATGCTGCAATTTTGCTTGTTGACGTAGCCATTCAACCAAAAATGAGCCTCATCACTGAACAAAATTTTGCGATGAAAATCAGCATCGAGATCAATCTCATTTTCGGCCCATACACCAAAATCACGACGCATTGCATGGTCTCGCGGCTTTAATTCTTGCACAAGCTGGATCTTGTAAGGTCGCAAGCCAAGATCTTTGCGCAAAATCTTCCATAAATGGACAAAGCTCCAATTGCTGTGCACGGTGTAATCGATTCATTCGGGTCCTCTTCAACACTTTGCTCTACAGCGGCAATTGTTTCTTCGGTGCGCACTGTTCGACGTCTCTGCGGATGCGTATTATCACATAGAGTAAACGTAGTGCGAAAACGATCCATGGTTAACCGAATTAATTGCTCTGATGGACGATTATGTCGACCATAAAATGGACGGAGCTTGCGGTAAACTTCGCGAACTGAAGCATTATTTTCGAAATAAATTTGCACGATTTGCAAGCGTTGTTCTTTTGTCAACCTGTTCATGATGAAATGGCAAACCAAACTAAATATTAATCACTTGACAGCTGACAAAATGGCCGCCAGTTAAAAAAGTGATGCCAACTTAAAGTTCTATACCTCAATAAAAAACACCCCTTATATATATATAAAATTTTTAAGGATATTTTTATAATGCAAGACTTGTGATAGTTGTTAATTTTTGAAAAAAAAATATTTTTGAATTTCCCATAATATGTATTTATTATTTATATTTAATCAATGTTATTTTGTACTAAATCGCTTTGCCACTTGGTGGTGGATTTTACAAAAACGATATCGTTGAAAAGTCCGTTTAGTTCTTCCAGAAAAAAAGCAACAGTCTGTCTTATCTTGTCTTCTGACAAACAATAGATTAGTACTGCTGATGAAATAATTTAAAAGGAATGCAAAAAAAAACTATTCGATTTTACTTTAGACCTCATGACTTGGTATCAGGAATAGCCATTTATGAAGAAAAAATTAAAAACGAAGAAGCATATTATTGCAATCGATGTCTACTAGAAATCTGAAACCATTTCCATAGACTTATATGTGTATACAGAGTGTTCTTATTAATTTTTCAATATTCGTTATTTCTCAAGCTGGTAAACTACATGTCAGATGAGAAATAAAAACAAAAACATCAAGATAACAAGCGCTAAGTGCCACAAAAGTTTCCTGAACGTGTGATTTCTCGCAGAGCCCATCACAATTTGCCACGAAAATATTGTGATTTAAATTTTTTTTTGGAACTTTGTAAAATATAAGGTTTATGTCAGTGATCCACAATTGATTTCAAAGATGAAATTCGTGAAGTTATCAACGATTTAAGGAAAGTCCACAAGTGCGGGAATTGATGATGGAAAATTGAACAAAAAAATATGTTTCTGCAACCGTAGCCATGACGCTCATTTGTTTGATACTAATTTCTTTACAATTAAATAAACATCCGATCATTTCGCTTAAAAATACTTGTTTTCCACATATGAGAAGCCGCAGAACAAAAGGTGCTTGTTTGCTCATATCAAATTTTTGGGAAACCGAGATTTATTTTTTTCGTCCCTTTAAAAAACTGCAAGAACCTGGAAACATTAACAAGTTTTTTACTTATCTGCAGATGCATCTAACTGTCATATTATCGAGTTCACTGAACATTTTGCATTGGAACTTGCTAGTTTTCGTATGACTGCAATTAGGTTTATTTATTTTTTCAGGATCACCACCGTCTAAAAATATCCTACAAAACAAATATTTCACTATTAGAAATTGAGCATAACATTTTATGCGACCAAAATGTTGAAATAAAACTCGTAATATCTATTTTTTTGAGATATTAAATTTTTTTTTTAGTTTTTACTTGTTCCCATGTTTAAATTTTCTACGACAGCTTTCAATTCTTTCATGTTTTAATTACACTATTAAATGTTTTTTTTTAATAATACTCAGTCATCAAATAATATCTAAATTATTGGAGTTATTATTTAACAGTTATTTTAAATAAAAGAATACGTCAAAGAAATTGAGAATAACAAAATATTTTATAGAAAAAAACACCATAAAAATATAAAATTAAAGATGATTTTCAGTTTAATATCCGATTAATTTTACTTTAACTGTAGTTTGGTTGATACAGCGATGCCAACTTTCATTAAAGTAAAAAGTGAAACTACACGAAGCAATGCCAAAGATTATGGGAAAAGAACCTTTTGTTAAAAAATAAACAAAAAACCAACTATTGTTAAAAAATAAAAGTAAAAGAAGCTTTTGTTAAGCATATATTTTTAAGAACCCATTTACTTTGTGAACAAAACATAATAATAATGCCAACTTGATTGTTTCTACAAGATTTCAACCTAAATATTATAAAAATACCAGAAAACCAATTTTTCGAGAAATGCAAAAAGCACCTTTTGTTCTGCGGCTCCTCATATACAAATATACAAATATAATATGAAAGTTATATACATAAGTAACATAAATTTAATTAAAAATAATACTGGATATTTTTTTTGCTTTTAAATTTACATATCTTTATTGTTAAATGATTTCATTGAAATGTTTCAGTAACAAATAAATTGTATTTTGCACAGCTACTCTCTTCAATATTTAACGTTCGGATATGGCATTTTGTCTTTGATATGTAGGTTTAGGAGGTCCTTGAGCTCGAGGTTGTTGAGCTCGAGGTTGTTGAGCTCGAGGTTGTTGAGCTCGAGGTTGTTGAGCTTGAGGTTGATGGGCTCTAGGTTGAGGTTGTGAAGCTTTGGTGTGATTTGGAATAGGTTTTTGATGATTAAAATATTCTCTCGGTGCCACACAAAAAAATGCTACACAATGCAATTAATAAAATTAGGTATATTTTGAATTGATACATTTTTTCTTTTTTTTCAAACAAAAAAAAACTTCGTTATAACTCGCTTGCTTAATTCGAACTGTTAATTAGAACTGCTTAGAAGGGGGTTTTTATACCGTAAATTTCAACACACTTATTTATTCAACTTGTTTCAACAAAACAAATATATTATAAGTAGAGATATGCTCGTGAGTGTTTTTTTTGGCTCACGACACGCACTATCACTGGCAGAAAAATTACTTTACTGCACAAGCACTCACACACGATGATTTTAAAATATTTCGCTATCAACATATACAAACTTATAATTCAAGTTCGATTTTTTTTATAATATATATATATATATATATATATATATATATATATATATATATATATATATATATATACGTAGATATGTACATATCGAGAGCCTCTATTCAAAAAACGTCAACTCAAGAGAATAACTTTTCAGTAGAACAAAAAAAAAACTAGTTAATTCGCCTCATTATTGTAACTAAATTATGTGCTTACCATAATATGGTTTAAATATGCTTCCTTATTTATAGGTCTGTAACCAAAAAATTTAAATTTGCACAGGTTTGCGTATTTTTATGAGAAAGCATAAAGCATTAGTCGATCAAAAAACAAATATTTTTTTAGAGTTAGCATGTCGATAAAAATATATAATTTTTTTATTTATTATTATTATTATTATTTATTTTTTAGTAAATTTGTGAAATCTTTTACTCAATACTAGATATAAGAATTAGAAAGCTACAAGAAAACACTTAAAATACTAAAAAAAAAATATTTTAAGCCTGACTGAAATCCTCTTCCATCTCGAGGTGGTAAGCTTTAGCACTCTATCATTCACTCTCTAGTGTAACAAGGTCTCTCTAAATTATCAATTTCCAAGGCTCATGACTATAATCATTTCATACATTATGGTTCTATTCGATTAAAAACTTAAAAGTTATACATTCATTACCAATTTTTTTTATGTAATAATACGTTTCAAAAACTAGGCTTAGCATATCAAAATCCTTACCATTCTCATGTTGAAGAAAAGAAGTATTGTTCTGCTCTCTTTATTGATGTTTCTCAGGTTTTAGATAAAGTATGTCACGAAGGCATAGTTTTAAAATTGAATATTTATTCAAAAATTCAAAAACTTTTGGAAAGTTATATTATTGATAGGAGTTTAAGAGTTTACCCGAATCTTTGTCTTCTGGTGTGCCACAGGGTAGTATTCTGGGTCCTGTTTTGTATTTAATATATACTTGTGATATGCCTGTGAGCAATAATATCCACACCTCTATATTTGCCGGTGACACAGCTTGTATGAGTGTGCAAGAAAACCCTTATTAGGCATCCCGCAATATCCAGTGACGTAGTACTCAGCTGAAAATGTGGTTGAACTTATGGAGAATTAAAGTAAATGAACAAATGTGTGTCCATACTACGGAATTAAATTATGGGGCACCCTTTCAGCTTCTAATGTCTAGAGAATCCAACGAAGGCAAAACAAAATTTTACGGTTAATAAAATCGGTTCCATGGTACATCAAAAATTCTAATATACATCGTGATTTAAATATGTCACTAGTGATTAAGGAAATTGCAAAATACGCAGGGAAATATTTAACAAAACTCGAATCACATCCTAATCCGCTTGCTCCAGATGGGACTACTTGAAAATACTTTTTTTGTTTCCTTTTTTGATTATTACTACTACTGTATTATTAATAACTATCAACAAGTTTATGTCCGACACTGGTCGGGCCTAATAATTATGTTTTAGATTTAAGATTTAAATACTTATTGATAATTCATATTTGAAGATACAATAAATAAATACAAAAACACAAAAAAAATATTCGTGTTCAGCATGCAATAAAATATGAAGTAGATTTGTAATAAATTACTAATTTTATAAAAATATTGGAAATGTACATGGGAGTTAGCATTTATTTTCACCAAAAAAAATAATACTTTGAGAAAGCAGAATAAGAAAAATTGATATAAAACAAGAAAATATAATTTTTTTTATTCGAAATTTATATTACATATGAAGAATATTGCTAGGGGAGTTATTTGCCATTATAAACCCATTTTGACCACATTTGAGTCAACGTGTATATTCAATATAGGAATATAATTAAAAGTAAGAAGTTCTCTGACATAAAATTGTAAGTAAACATATATAAACATACATATACAAACTGGGATCTGCTGTATTTTATTTTGATATTAACAAGATCAGACAACAAACAAATATTCAAGGCAGCACTACAAATTTTATGTATCATACTTATGTCAAGTACTTAAATCAAGTACAGGACATTTCATAAAAACACTGAGATTGAATCAATCTCACAATGCGTTTGTAATACGCAAGGATCGGCAAGTTATGCTATATAAAGCGTCTTTGAAAAGGGAGTCCCTATAGTCCCTTTTTTATTTTAAATAGCTGGAGGTCCCAGCTAAAACTTAGGCGTTCAAAAGAACTGCCAAAAGAAGTTTTGAAACTTTAAAAGAAAACAAGGCTAAAGAGGCGATTTATATTAATCAAATTAAAGTCTGATTTTATTCTACTTATTCTTTGGCTTATATACTAATTTTGAAAATAAATCTTAACCTTTCTAGCTTATTCTAAACATACAAATATTATTGTTTTCTCTTTCAATACTATGAATGATCGTATTCACATTTCCGTTTGACCAATCATCGTGTTTTATATTTAGAATTGCACTCAAACAGAAATGTGTCACTCAAACAATTATTCGTAAGCAGTTCAGCATTGCACTATGCATGCATACAACGAAAGTAATGTTATTGATACTTTATTAGTTCTTTGTTTCATTCATTGTGCCAGCATTATCAACTTGTGTGATACACTACACGCTTGTGTCAGGAATTTTCAAGTTGACTTAACTTCGAATCAGTGCTTGAAAAAATCCCAAAATTAAACTAAATTAAGAAAAGCGGATATTGAATCCATCTTAAAATGCGATTAAATAAATATCTATTTTGTTTTCAATTTAATTAATTCAACGTTTTAGCCTGGAGCGCTGACGACTTCAAAAAATCAAAGCCCAAGGCTTAACATTAAGAAAAGCTTGGACTACTTGGTCACCTAGTGTGATAAAATCTTCTTGAGTCCGGTCTTATAGCGAGTTGAGCGAAAGAAAACAATAATACAGATATAGAGATAAGAAATGGAATAAAACTTGGAATTTTGCCAGCAAAACACAAAAAATATTTTTTTTTGCAGAAAAATAAATAAAAGGAATTTAAAGAATTCGATTACCTATTATAATAAAACAGAATTGACAGTTTAGGGTAGTAGGATCCTATAGTCAGTGTGGCAAGTTTGGTGATTAATTACTTTTATGAGCCTCCAAATATTTCGATAAATAATATGGTGTCATTAGTTTTTGGCCTCCAGCTAAGTTAACTCAGACTGCGTTAATTGGTAAGAGAGTCCGCTAAAAAAGAATTTCTTCGTGCACTTTTCTGAGAATACAATCGCTTTTATAATATTAATTGTTATATAATTTTTTTTTCTAAACTTTAATTTACTTTCTTATCTTTGGATAAAAATTTTGTAACTACTAGTATTGATCATAAGTCATCAAATGTATGATAAAATCATCATTCTGACATCATCATTAAGTAGTACATACGTTTTATTGAATTTTTTTTTAAATTTAAGCTGCCAAGCAATACGTAAAAGTTTTTGATATGAAATATTTGCGAAATCAACTTGCAAAAGTAGTAATCTGTTCTTATTGCGAAAAACACTTAAAATCTATCTGTTTGCATGTTTTTCCAAGCAAAATGACTCTGGCATCGGCTTAGTTTCAGGTGCGAAACAACATGATCAGTGCTCTTTGCACACGGAATTTTAACAATGTTGCGTACTTTCAAACCACGAGTTGGGCTACATTTAGTACATTTTATATTTTTCATGCGAAATACTCAATATTGCTGAAAATTTTTCACAACTTCGCACAGAGTACTAGACTTTATGCAAAAAAGTAAGAAAATTTTAAATTGAAGGATTTTTATTTACTTTGGCTGTCTATAACACTTTTAATTTAGACAATATATTTTTTTAAACTACTTCATATTATAATAAATAAAACGTTATTCAACGAGAATAATAACACAATGCAACAAATTGAGACTTTTTGGAAAAACACATGTTCCTGACAATATAAATTCAATAGTACTACCCTATACCCAGTTTGGCAATTTTGATGACCAATTTTTTTATGTGCCTCCAAAGATTTCGAAAATAAATGCACCCTCAAAAATGGTGTTATCAATTTTTGGCCAACAGCTAATTCAGAGTTAGTGATAGTGCTTAGTTTTATAACGGAATGATGTAGCTAAGAGTCTACCGGGCAAATCGTTCTAACATCTTATGCCAAAAAAAAACATTTCTTCGTGAACTTTTTTGTGCAAAAATTAAGAAAAAACAATTTTTTTCATTTTTTTCAGAATAACTTGAAGGGACGGACTCCTATATTTTTGCTAACAATATTTAGCAAAGTTGTAGCTATGGTAAAGTTGGGCAAATAATCATATATCTTATTAATATAATCTGAACATGTCATGAACCAGGCCCTTTGTTTTTTACGCAGTTTTGTTAACTGAGATCATAATTGCGTTGGTAAAGTAGTAAAAAAAATAATAAAATAAATAAAAAATATTAAGCGTGCTCATGGTATTTTATCATTTCCGTCAAGTGTTTTTAAATGGTTATTATTCTCATTGAATGACGTAAATTGATTTTTTTTTTAATTTCTGCAAAGCACACAGAAAAAATAAGTTTAATTTTTGATAACAAAAATCCCGGTATTCAATAATCTTAATTTTCGAATTTCCTTTGATAAAGACATTCCCTATATCAAAAACAAAAATTGTATAAGAATAATATTTTTGATCTCTAATCATCTATACGCTAAGGGCCAAAAATCTTTTTCACAATACAATCACAAATTTTGACTAAGATCCCTGAAGGAAATTTCCATGATGAAAATGTATTGAGTCGGTTTTGACTTTGTCACCAGTACTACTCTACAATTATTCCCCATACAATACTTTGTGCTATAGACATTTAACATGTGCTTGTCATTGAAAATCTACTAGTAACACTAAAACAATTGACTAGGTAGTGATTAAATAGTTCTTATGGGAACATGGAGACATACCAACCAGACATTTAGTAGTACATTGCTATTAATTAAGTACATACAAATTTATTTATATTATTAGTGTTGAGGCCAAATGACTCTCATTTGGCGTCATTCTTACTGCAGCGATGTACGATGTAATTGTTAACTAATCATAAAGCGTTATCAAATCGGTGTGAACTATTTATCATACGGATAACACCATCTAGTGTGCAATAGTAGCTACTAATTTTACTCAAATTATTTATTATTACTATTATTAAATTATATTATAAACTACAGTGTTCTAGCAGCACATGTAATAGTGGGATTGATAAAAGATACATACAGTATGTAAAATTCATATTCCTACACCCTCAACTTTAATTCAACAAATAACTATAATACTTTTATTTTTATTGTACGAAAGAGGTAAATAGAGCCTCAAATAATCAAAATGTCATTTCGATCAATAATTTCATAGAAAACACTATTCATTATACAAATAATGTTATTATTTATTATTCACCATAAAATTACAAAAAATTGTGTCCATGTGTTTTCAAAGAGTTAAAAGCACACCGAAAAACATCAAAGTGTGATTTAGAGAACAACCGAAATCACGCATGTGATTGATAATCACTTGTGATTCACGTGCTTTCGCATCACGACGTTTTAAAATCACAAATCAGAAAAATAAAAATAACTTTTAATTTTGCTGGAAAAATTTTACTCGAAAAAATAATAACCAAATAACAACCTTTTTTGCTCGAAAAAATTAAAATCACAAATAATTCTTATTTTGCCTCGAAAAAATAAAAATCAAACAATAAAAAATATTTTTGTAGATTTTTTTTCGACCAATTATGATATCCTGAATTATTTCAGTAATCAGTAAATTTACTGCTTACTGCAATTTTTAATGCAGTATATATACTGCAGTGTGCCAATTTACTAACCAAATAAGTTAAATAAAACAAACAAAAACCAGCAAATTCCTATGTATTTACAATATTGAAAGTTTTGATACTTTTAATTGATTAATTAAAAAAAAATATACTAAAAGCATAAGTACTTCCAACTTAAAACAAATGTAAATTTACAAACGTGAAATTCCGTAAGAACTCTGTACCGGGCTTTAATTGTTTTAACATTAATTTTCGTTTCAGTTGACTGAAAAAAGTCTCCACTTATATTAAAAACATCCCTATGATAGGCAATGAATTTTAAAAATTCCGTGTATTTTAAAATTGACAGTCCGTACTAGCAAATGGAAATTATTTCTTTATGAAATTTACCAACCCGAATTTCTTTAAGTTTTTAACCGACTTCATTTTTACATACAGTTTGTATGAATACCAGGCTTAAGTAATTTTTTTATTCAAGCCCGGTACGGAGTTCTCACGGAATTTCACGTTTGTAAATTTACATATATTTCTACACGGAAAAATATTCGTGCAGGCTTTTGGGGGGGATTATATTTGCATGCACACATCTTCATTTATTTTTCAATTTAAAACACACAAAAACACTAAAAATTAATCACAAATTGATGAAAATTAGAAATGTCAAAAATTCCGTGACCAAACATTTGTATGAACATTAATTTTTGTTTCAGTTGACTGAAAAGGTCTCGACTTATATTTATAACATCCCTAACATAAACAATAAATTTCAAAAATTCCGTGTATTTTCCTTTCGAAGTCCGTACTAGCAAAAGGAAATTTCTTTATGAAAGTTACCAACCTGAAATTCCATAATTTTTTTTACATACTTTGTCTGAGAACCTGAAATTCAGTTTGAACTCCGCGCCAGACTTTAAACTTGAGGAAATTTCAGCGTTGCCGATTTCTGTGTAATTATCGAGAAATGGGACAACAAATTTTTTCTTGAACTAAGTATTTTGGGACCATAATATTTTTTGTGTAATTTCGCCCCAACATTATACACAAGTAAATTGTTTAATTAAGGATCATTTCATTTTAATCCAGATATGCCGACGGCCATACTAGTGCAAGAATCTTCGTGGTTTTCTAAAATAAATTTATGTAGACAGATTAAATTACAAAACTGAAGAAATAAATTTAATAAAATATTTTTAACTTGGATTTTGATTCCGTACTAGATGTAGTACACTCGGCACATATGGAAGCAAAAAGCAGTATTTTCTTGAGATATAATTCAAGTCCTTTTTATTCAGCAAAGTGTGTAAAACACAAATTAGTAAAAAAAATTATTTAGTGGTGTGGCACACCACATTACACTTTACATGGAGAGTTACATAACATTTAATGCAGATAATGATTAAAACGTAGCTGTTTACATTTCCAATCGATTTGACGAGCGTTTGTGATAATATGTCTTTGTGATAATACGTCTTTGTGATAATATGTATGTCGCAATCACTCCAACCTAAAATGTATAGCCATATCTTATAGGTTTTCCTTGAATATATTGCCGATATCCGTGACTATCATAGTATGGAACCACTGCTCGTCCACTGAACGCTGTATGGTTTTCGAAGCATTACTTTGGAAACTCTTGTTCAACACTTGTAAAAGTGGTCTAACTTTTGCAAACTGGTCTGCTTTATCCAGACTGTTGTTATCCACAAAGTGCAAATTTCTTATTGTGAACTTAAATCTACCCCTTCATGAAAGCTCAGCCTCAGCATATACTAACAAGGGTGGTCAATTTTCGAAATTTACTTCATCTTCTTATCCAGAATCTTCATCTGTGACGTAGTTGTTCGCATCCTGAGTGGGCACAATTGAAATGTCTCAAGAATTTTACAAAAACACTCCATGACTTTCCTCTAAAGCATTTATTATCTCATTTAACATTAAAAATATGGAAAAAATAACTTTTTTTCACCACTAATTCCGAACGTACTAGATGTAGTACGTCAGCAAATTCATCAACTAAAATCACATGTAATTTAGTTTTTCACATATAACGTTGCTTCGTATTCGTTTTTATAACTATTACAAATAAAAACACATATAAACTAAGAAAAAACAATATAGGCATATACAACTTTTGCTCAATGACTACGTGACATCTTCACACTTTTGCCAATATCACAAAACTGAATTATCTGATCTAAAAAAATACACATAAGCCATAACCCTACACAAAACTTATTAACGCAAGCTTTGTTGACCGTTATATTCCGAAGCACAACAACAAATAGATTAAAAAATTTAAAGAACAGTAAACGAAGAAAGCTGAACATAAATAATAATAATAAAAACAATATTGGAATTAAAAATTGCAATACAGTAATACTTAATTTGCGTTAAGCATTTTTTTCACAAAATTATGAAAGTTTTTTTATTTATTAACTGGAGGCCGGAAAACAAAACAGAAAAAAAGTTGCTCAAAATGCTTCAGAGATTCATGTCACGTTTTTTTTTGTAAATCACTCTCTTATATAGCGGTGCAATTACCATTGTTGCCAGTTCAGCTATTTTCTCGTCAAATCTAGCGATTTTTAAGTACATTTTGAGGGGGAAATTATGATTTAGCTATTAGGGGGAGTTCTAGCATCGTAATTCACTTTAAAATGTGAGCTTGTTTAGATACAGTGAACCTATAAGAGGCAAACTGTAGAAAAAATTTATTGAATAGTGGCAGAACAATGCAGGTTTTAAAGCAGTGGTGGGCACTGTGAATGTATTAATAAATTTTGTATGTGTTGAGGTTGCGAGCTACCCACCTAATACAAAGCCAAGTATTTGAAAGATTATGGTGCATTATGTATTTATACATTAAGTTAAAATATTAATTGAAAATAAAAATATTTCTAAGTAAACAGCCAATTGAAAAAGATAAAAAAGAAAAAATAATAAATAAAAGAATGATTGCTTGGTGGAGTATAACGGAGTAAATTCACCAAATGTATCAAACTTACGTGTTTAATTAATATTAAAAATTTGGTAGTGTTAATTACCAAAGAAATAATTAGTTTTATTTAAATAGTTTTATATACTACAAAAAGTTTAAGTTTTCCATGTCTGGTGCTATTATTTTTATACACTTTATCAAAAACTTTTAAAATAGTATATATAGATTTGTCATACCGTTTGTAATTTCCACAATATTATTAAGCTACCCATAAAGTATATATATAGTCTGTCTGTCTGTCTGTACGTGAAATCGGTTTTCCGAAACTCCCAGAAAAGGTAGAGACTTCGGTCTTGGACTAGTATGTAAGAAATGGTCCGAAAAAGATTATTATTGAAAATCAGCAAAATCAAGCAGATGGTTAGAGCTGAAAAGCTCAAACTTTATTTTGCAATACAAATGTAACTGCCGAAAACTAATTTTTATAATTTTTATATTTATGATTTTTTATTTTTTTTATTATTTTTTTATTAAACAAACTTATTTAATGCTTCAGTATTAAAAAATTTAAAAAGTTAAAAAGACGTTTCCAGTGTTGGAAAAATTTAACTATTTTTCTCACACAAAAGTAACTTACTAAAACAAACTTTTCTTTTTTCTCTATAAATGAAACATATCTTATATTCTTAAAAGAAAGAAATTGGTTTAAGAAATCAGAAAAATTAGAAAGGATGATTCCAGGGTTTGGAAACTTACAATTTTTCTGATATATAAAAGTAACTAGGTCTAATTAATTTTTTTCTTTTTCTTTATGAATTACACAGTGTGACAAAAAAAATACCTGCGAATTGCTACTATTTTTCTGGTAGGTATTGTCGAGTATAACAATAATCTGTAATTGAAATTTTCCAAACACCTCCTAAATATTGGGGTACTGGTAAAAAAACCGGTTTTTCGTACCCGTAAATACTTATTAACCTCTAACTGAGTTAAATATCAATTATAAATATTAATTTTAAATTTATAAGCGGATTTAGAAAGAAGAGACTAAGATCTTTTGAATCATATGTATATTTTTACAGTAAATTTCAGATACATGTCTGTATTTTTTCACCAAATATATTTTATTCGGTTTTTTCAACAGGCAGCACTTTTGTACTGGAACTGTAGTGCTTATAATTTTATTTATAAAACATAATTGATTAAGAGTAATTCACAAGTTAGTTTTAAGAAATCTTCTTGAAATTGACTGAGGAATTAAACATTTTATTAAAAGGCATTTTGTTAAAAAAAACTATCTGTATGATGTATTTCGCGATCTATTTATACGCTTTCTGTATATTTAGACTTCGAGAATGACGAAAGTACTATTTAATAGACATTTATCAGCAAAGAGTACAAAATTGGTACAACAGTGGTCTCCAAATTTTTGCTCTTGTGGTTCTCAAGAAAAAAGTCTGGCAGTGGACGGCATTGATCGTTACCGTAGCTCTTAGTCTCTTCTTTCTAAATCTGTTTATAAATCTAAAATTGGTTGGAAAATTTGAATAGCATATTACTGTTATACTCAACAATACCTACCAGAAAAATAGTAACACGTCCCAGGTATTTCGATTTCATCAAAAGTTGTCACACAGTGTTATATATATACATATATATATATATAAATATATATATTACGTTTTGACCCATAAATAAATATACTTAATAGCAACATACCAAAAAAGTTTGTCTTAAGTAGAATACAAATAAGCAAATTAACTAATATGTGCATAATTAGTTAATAATAAACGACAATGGTAAGACTGTTGTAAATTAGAGATGGTAAATTTGAACTTCCATTACAAAACACCTTTCAGCAAATAGAAATACGATGAATCAAAGGCAGAAATCTACATCAGCTGACACCACACAAAGTGGACCAAACACAGAAGAAAGCTGATGATAAATGTTTAGTGGCCTTCGAAAATGGCTAGCTTGTTCCGTTCAACTATGTGTTGTCAGAATATTTACAAGTAACTTTGATGTTATTTCTGCATTAATAATTATCACATGTAACTTGGCTTAAAAAACGATACGACCTTTAGCCCGTTCAAATCATAAATATAAAAGATCAATATTGTGGCTCTCTATCTATCAATGGGGGAAAGTCATAATGAATTTATTTTTATAAAACAATCAAAACTTAGTAATGAATTTCGGGATTGACTAAACCCCGAAAATCCCGGGATTAAAAATCTGGATCGGGATTTCGGGATTAGCATCCCTAGTTAGAAATGAAAAATTTAAAAACAATACAAAATGCATTTAAAAAAATTTTTAATTTAATTTCATTTGCTTCACAGTTCTGCCATCTATTTTGGGTTTCCTATCAGCCGCTTTCGTTTGGGCAGTTTTTTGCTGCATTGCCCGTATCATTCGTAAGCGCAATCGTAAGCAAAACCAGCATGACGCATCATTTCCGTTTCAACCAACACGCCGTCCGACTGCTGTTCGTTCGCCAAGTGGACAACCACCGCACTATTTGAAGAAATCACCCTCACCAACTGGCAGCAAGCAATTGGGTATATTACAGCCAATGCAAGAGCAGACCGCCAATTCACCTCTCTCTCCGCAAATGACCAAGTACATGGAGGAGGATGAAATCAAGCCGGTTAAGCACAACAAATACAATGCTAATGATAAACTGTCGCCTTTGGAGACAAAGATTCATAATTGTAGTAGTGATGGAGGTAGCGCTATATCTGCTAATGGCAACAAAAGCATTAGTGGCAATCAGCTGTTCGGTATGCAAGAATCTATTGTGAACAACATGAGTGTAAGCGAATTGAATTTGGAACAATATGGCAAATTGGGTTCTATATTTTTTAAACTGCGCTATTTGGCTGAACGCAATGCTTTGATGGTCTCTATAATACGTTGTCGCGGCTTACCGTCCAAGAGCAGTGGTGGTGGCAGCAGCGCTGGCAATTCGTCTAATGGCAACAAATCGAGCGACATACCAGCAGGTATAAATGGCCGCACTCAGTCGGCTACTGATCCTTATGTCAAGTTGCAATTATTGCCTGATAAACAGCACAAAGTAAAGACCAGAGTCGTACGCAATACCCGTAATCCTGTCTACGACGAAGACTTCACGTTCTATGGCTTGAACATTAACGATTTACAGAATATGTCATTGCACTTCGTTATACTAAGTTTTGATCGGTATTCACGTGATGATGTTATTGGTGAAGTGGTCTGTCCTCTTTCCTCCATTGAAATTGGAGACATCTCCAAAGAAGCCTTGTCAATAAGCAAGGAAATACAACCACGCAGCCTAAAGATACGCGCTCAAGGACGTGGAGAGTTGTTGATTTCATTGTGTTGGCAACCAGCTGCAGGACGTTTGACGGTTGTTTTGTTGAAGGCCCGTAATTTGCCGCGCATGGATGTCACCGGTTTGGCCGATCCTTATGTAAAAATTTATTTGCTGTACAATGGTCAGCGTATTGCAAAGAAAAAAACTCACGTCAAGAAGCGTACATTAAGTCCTGTTTTCAATGAGAGTTTTGCTTTCGATATACCAGCAGCTGAAGTGAGTTTATGGAGCAAATTGATTGTACGAAAATTGTTCTGAAACTGTTTCTATTTTTCAGGGCACTGGTGCTACATTGGATGGTGTGTCACTAGAATTGATGCTTCTCGATTGGGATCGTGTTACCAAAAATGAGGTTAGTCCTAGTTTTAGAAAATAATTAAGTGAACTCTTTACTTTTGAAAGCAGAACAAGAAGAAAGTTTAAGATATTGGATAAATTGGAGTAATACCCATAATTCACAAAATCCGGAAGCAGTATTGATTAAGAGTTTGGAAGCTAAATTAACTATTCAATAAAATTATGAAAATATAAATTTCTTTTAAGTTAATTTTTAATTATTTTGTTCGAAATTTTTTACGTCTTATTTTATGATTCAATTAGGCTTCAGTTCGTATCGCCAAAATTACGTGTGAAAATTTAAAAAAAAAAAAAGATTTCAATTGTAATTTATTAGGACAAATACTAGCAGAAGGGAACAACCGCGTTCTTTTGTTTGGTCCAATGTTCGGGTTGTGTGTAAATTTTAGTCCTATCTACATATTTTTAAATGCAAATGGAATATGGGAATCGTTTTTATTCATCGTACCCCAAATTGTTGAAAGGTTCTTATGTAATGGCAATACGTACTGACAAATATGCATGATTCGCACAAAGACTTACTCTTTGGCTTTCCAATGTACCTACGTACTAAGTAGAGGTGAGCAGAAGATGTTTGCTTGCTTAATCTTCATGGTGCACAGTATTGAATTGTTCTCTCTTCTTAGTGCTCTTGATTTTATGAGAACACTAAAACTAGTATTTTCTTTTAGCAAAAGTATGCAACAGCATTTGCTTATCTGCCAATCAAAGGTTATAGTTATTGTAGTGTGGAAGCATATACCACTAGTGCACACCGAATGACAGTTATAAAATGAGCACAAGTGTATGTGTAAAATAAAAAACAAACGTGTGAGCGTGTTAGTTCATATGCGATACTTTTCTAAGTTTTATAATTTATAAATGTAGGACTACAAAATAAAATCACTAAATATTATAAAAAAAATAATATTTTTCACAATGGATATAATTGTAAAAAGTTTTATTATCACTTATTATTTTATGAAATTTTGAGTTTGTGAAATGAAGAATTGTGTACTATGAAGTGTACAATAAAAATATTGCACACTTGACACAACTCTCAATTCAACTGTTGTACAATGGTTTTGTGTGTTTTTTGTTTCACCGTTCTCTATTTTTGCTTTACACTCAATTAAGATCACCACTACAAACAATATTTGCTCTAGATAAAAATACAACAATGTTCTTTTTTTTCACGGCTTGTGCTCACCTTTAGTACTAATTATTACTTTGAGAGATGGTGACTTAGCGATTGCTGTTTCCCCGTAGATGAGATCTTTCTTTTTCTTCTATTTTCTGCGGAACTTCAACTTCTTTTGCAAGGACACACACACATAATTGTAAGTCACAATTGATGAGAGCTTCAGATACATAAGGCCATCGGGCATGATCAGGGATCTGATTGCCTTTTCAAGGGAGCTTTTCTGGATCTCATATCGTGGGCTATCAAAGAAAACATGCTCTGCGGTGTCCTTTACTTTTAAGCATGGCACCCGTGCCAGGTAAAAAACTGAGTTAAGTGAAAGTTAACCTGTCCATGCTTCCTTTCTGCCCAATCCGATATTCTCGGCATGGACCCATTGGTCCATCTTGTTTTAAGGAAATGTTCCAATCAATTTTCTATTTTTCCATTGCATTATCATTCAACTGTTTGGCGTGTGCTATCCCGTTCTCTCTACAATATGCTTCTCTTTTTCAGTATCCGTTACCAAATGCAGTGACATTATTCCAGTATTCACTAAACCTGCATCTGTAAACACCATGCGGAAGGCAGAAGTAACTTTGAGACCACACCTTCTGTAGTCTGCATCTATTCCAACCCTACAAGTTTTCTTACTCATAGCATCAGCATAAAGGGAAATCGATTTAAGTACTGTCACCAACAATATATTTTTTCTTGCTTTAGACCGTCCAGGTTGGGCATTAATCTTGCAAGCGTACAGGTTGTTGGCGCACATTTCTTACCAGTATGTTAAAGATGTTCCTTGAACGTCAATGTGTTGTCAATCATAACCCTCAAGTACTTGAGTGCATACTCAGAGGTTATTTGCTTACCACCGACAGTTATTGTTATAAACTCTTCTTTCTTTGTGCTACTTACAAGCAGGACCTTAGTTTTTTGATCAGCAAGTCTGAGGTAGGCATCGTGATCCAGTGTCTGACTAAAGCGACGGCATAGTTGCACGTTCCCTGTAGATTTTGCAGATGGTTAAATGTTATTACTAGACCAATATCTTCTGCAAAACCAATGATGTGCGCACCAAAGGAAGCTAAAACGTCAAAACACTATCATACATGGTGTTCCATAGAATTAGATCCAACACTGAGCCTTAAGGGAAACCTGATGATAACGCATATAACTTTCTACCATCATCTGTGTCGTATAAAATCACTCTGTTCTTGAAGTAGTCTGTCATTAGGTGTATGAAGTATCTCGGAGTGTATATAACGCAGTATTATTTATGACCTGTATGTGTTTATGTGTGTGCGTGTCAATGTAAATAAATAGCTTAAGGACGGGTCAACTGATCGGAAGCAGCTTTCCGCATTCAAACAATGTTGAGCTGACTAAGCTGTCGCAGGATAGTGAATCGATTTTATAAATTTCTAAAATTTTGATTTCCAAAATTATTTTAATAGCTATTGCTATTTATGCGCGATACAGGAGTTAAAAAATGATTTTCGTAACAAAAATATTGGACACTTTTACAGTTATAAATTAATTTTCTGTTTTGATTTCTTTGTACTTGAAAGCAGAGTACGGAAATAAAAAAACAAATTTGTTGTAAATTAGAGATGGCAAATTTGGGCTTTCATTAAAAAACATGTTTCAGCAAATTGAAATACGATGAATCAATCCAATTCAAGAAAGTTTCGTAAATAGGGCAGAAATCTACATCAACTGACACTACACACAGTGGACCAACACAGAAGAACGCTGATGATGAAGGTTTAGTGGCCTTCGAAAACGGCTGGCTGTTCCGTTCAACTATGTGTTGTCAGAATGTTTAGAACTAATTTTGATGTTATTTGTTCATTAATAATTATCACATGTAATTTGGCTTAAAAAGCGATACGAACTTTAGCCCGTTCAAATCATAAATAGAGAAACAAAGTTTGTTTCGTTCCTTTAAGTGAATGACACAAAAACAAAAAAAAACAAAAACATTGAGAACGATTGTTCAATTTGTTTTTCTATTGTTTTTGCCATAAGCAAAAACCAGAGAATATAGCCGATCGGCTTTAAGCCGGCTAACAGCCGCCACTGGCCACTGGCCACAAACAATATATTTACTTAATCGTGCGCCGCTATAAAAGATAATAATTGGAAATAAATGGAAACGTTTTGAAATAATTGCGGCGAATTTGACATCATCATATACTATAATTTTATTGCATTGTTATTTAACACATTAAGTTTGTTTTATACTATATTCACACTTATGTTTTTAAACATGTTTAACACGAGTTTTCTAAGAACTAAGCACAACCGTACACATTATATTTGAGATGTTTAAGGTTGACGTTTTGCCAATAAATTATTGCGTTTGTAAGAAATTTCGAACAATTATGTTTTATATTTGCTTTATTATTTTTGAAAACAAATGTTTATGTAAATAATGTCCTATTTTTTAAGCAATTATTGTGTTTTAAATAATTTTTTTAACCTGCCACCATTTAATAACAGCACAAAGTTGCCAGAGTTATCAAAAACGCACTGAAAATACTCCATTTACGTGTTTATCGATGAGTTTATTTTTAAGAATTGTTACTTGAGATGATTAGCAAAACAAGTCAATGTATGGTAAAACATCTAAAAGTTATTGTGTTTAAGCTCTGAAAGACGAATAGGACGTTAAACACATAAGTGTGAACATAGTATTATATTTATATTTTTTTAATTTTAAACTATTATGCTTAAAAAATTCAAAATCAAATCAGCTCTTAGTCTATAAAAGACTTGATTCGAATTTGGAAAGGTGATTCGTTCGAGACATATCGTTAATGAAAAATTTCGAAGAAATCGTTTTTACTTAATAACTTCAAAGTTTCCGTTAAATCGACTTTAAATATACACTGAATTTTATAAACATAAAAATTGTATTAGATATCGCTAATTTTATTATAATCTGTAGCTTGGTATATAGTTTTAGTAATGGCCTGCCTGCAAGAACTACTGAATTACTTTTTTTTTTAAACTTAAAATAATTTAAATTTCTTTATCTAAAAAAAGGTCGCTGTTTAATATCGGGTTCTTTTCCACACGCAAGGTTTATTTGGAAAAATATTTACTATACTATGTAAAAACTATACATAAAGAAGGAAAAAAGAAAAGGAATGAACGAAGATTAAAGCTGCTTTAGGAGTACATCAAAGTATGCACTCACTCCCACTAATTTTCGTTTTTGATACAAAACTCAAGACTTTGCAAAGTAAACTTTGTGAGTGCAAAGGCGCTCTTACCATATCTTTAGCAAATAATGTGACAGTTTTTAAAGTTCACTTTGAAATATATTGTATTGTATTGTATTTGTATGTAACTATTGGGATGTTATAGATATTAATTGGACCTAAGAAGTTATTAAATAATTCACTTCAAATTTTGCCTCATCTTACAGGTTATTGGACGACTTGAACTGGGAGGACCAAATTCGAATGGCACAGCCATTAATCACTGGAATGAAGTATGCAATTCGCCAAGAAGACAAATTGCCGAATGGCATAAATTAAATGAGTAAATGAATTGATACAAAAGTTGAAAACTAGAAATAAAACCGTTACAAGAGAGGGATACATTTAAAAAAAAATTAAAACAAGACAAAAAACAGAAATAGAAAAAAAATGATTTCAATTCGAAACAAATATAAGTATATTAGAGCAAATATATAACGTAAAATAAGTAAACGATATGAATTACAAAAAATATAAAACACATACATATTAATTTAAGTTTGAGACAGAAATCGAAATAAAAGAATTATTTAAACAAATAAAACAAAGGCAAAATGAAAATTTTACACATTACACTGAAAAAAATATTAATACTCGGACAAAAAATAAATGCTCTAACATACACATTTTTATGTAAAATATATAATTAAAAATCAATTTGAAATACTTACACATATGATTCCATTGATATTAAAATCTCGAAAACAAACAGAAATACAAAAATACAAATATTTTTATTTTAACTATTATTTGAAAATAAGTTTTTTACTCTACTCAGTTTAAAACACACATCCAAATACATACATATGTTACTTACTTTTACTACATACTGTAAACTAGATGTAAACAAATTTCTTTAAACTACACAAGAACACAAGTTGAAGTTTAATTACAATTTGTATAACGAGCAACTTTTGTTTTGAATTGTTAGCGTCTTTAAGCTGAGCATAGGTAAACATATTGGAATCTAATCATAGGCTATAAGCCAGTAGGAAGGTACTCCTTCATTCCTCTCACTGGTTAAAAAATACCACATACATATGTGCCCTTAATTATGTGCATTTTTGCTTCGAAATGCCATATAAATCTTTGAAAAACTTCAATAAATATTTAAACATTATTAAATAAATTTATATAAATCGAGACCAATACATCTCTAAATTAAAATACTGCATAGTATAAAAGCACTTTTTGATTTGTTCAAATGTAATCTACCAAATATCTCGACCAGAGCAATATATGACTTAGGCCACTTTCATAATTAAGGGCACATATGTATCTCTCCGTAATTATTTCATAGACATTTCCAGTTTTATATGGTCAGAGATCCATCACTTTAATGCTGATATAAAAATATAACAGCATGAGCTGTAGTTATTATCTTCTTCTTTTTTCTACAATATTTTACGTTTAACATTTTTTTGAAGCGTGTGATTTCTTTTGACTTGCTCAAAAATAAAAACAAACAACACGTAAAACTATTTCCTTATTTATTTATCTCTCTTGATTATCGAATAACTCAAGAACACACTTTGTATTTCCTTAATGATTAAATACTTTCAACGATGTTTCCTTAATGCTTAGCTGATTTACACCGAGTCGACTTTTGACACAGCAAAAACGTCCTTTATACCAATAAGAATTATACCAGAATATTCGCCGCTGATAGCGTAATCAAAGGAGCAACAAACTTAGGAAAGCCATTTAAAAACTGCAATGTTGATTACTGCGCCATCGGTAATGCAGTCATATATACATACAAACTGACAGTCTTCTCAATCAAGCAATGTGCGAAATTCACTTTTCTGTTTCTGGAAGTTTTCGGAAAGTTTTCCTGGCCGTTATTTTCTGTTTTAATTTAAGAGTTGCTACATAATCAGTTATATTTTTTTTGTTTTCTGTATTAATTGCTGTTGTTTTAAATTGTTGCCCGGGAAAAATTTCTCGCGGAACTTTATTCGTGATTGCCCCCCTTCTATTAATTCCTATTCTAGGAAAACAGTGTGCGGAGTTGATTTTGCCAAGCTGTTCGTTATATTTGAATCCATGTTTGAATTTCGTAATAATACAAATTATTGTTTAAGGTCACACATTTTCGCAATTGGTGTTTGGAAAAACTTTGTTTTATCGGTTATACTTTTCTTATAAACATTTTTCTTATGTATGTGAAACCCAACTTTTACTGGCAGGCACCAAAAATACATTTTTCTCATATGAACTATTTTCTTATGCATATGCATATATATATCTGCGATCATATCGTGAACTGGACATTCGGTAAGTTCGTTAGCTTCCGTGATTTAACGGCCACCATGAAATTCAGTAAAACACATTTCATCATTGAAGGTGATAATGAAGAGACCTTATAGTATTTATCAAGCTTAGCCTTGGTTTGAGTAATGGAGTTTTCGGCAAAAAATAATGCTTAATAAGCACATCAAATACAGTTTTTTATATTTTTTTCAAGCCTTGCTTGAGTCATTGAATGGAGGAGTTGGTAGATGCATTTTAGCAATTTAATTTATAAAGCCGGAAGTTCAAAAGGTCATGGACTTAATCATCCGCCATCGTTTGTGCTTAAGTTTAATGGTACCATGATTTGGCACAGGAGATTGATTTTAAATTAAAGCTAAGCTTACAGTAGGAAACTTTGCATGAAACTGTTTGCATGAAAGTTTTTTTATTCGACAGTAGGAGGCATGAGGAACTTCACTATCTTCTCTATCGCTAATATAAGCAAATAAAAAAAGTGTTTAACAACAAATTGCATAAAAAACATCATATTGTAAATTTAGTATAATTCAAATTGATTAAGAAAAATGCCTCAATAATGGAAGAATGAAGCATCTCTTAAAAATTTTCTGCAGTATTCTTTGTTAAATGAGGTATTTTTTATATGAATTTCGAAACTTAAGCTAGACTTAAATGATTAAATGATGCAAATAATAAAGTAATGAACAAAAGTCTAATCAAATCGAAACTTCACCAAATGGTAATTTTAAGCTGGAATATAATTTTTCTTAATTCGACTTGAACACATAATTTTATTTGCAACATTTAACAATAAAAAAATGTCTAAAATGCCAAGAATCCAAAGTTGAATATAAGTATATATCGCTCAGTTGATTGCAAAACGTCATAACTTAAAAAAAATCATATTTATAGTAAATGAGTTTAAAGTTCATAATTTATGTACAACTTAGTGGAAAAAGAAAATTTTATTTTTCTGTCAAGACTTGAGTTCACAAGATATTTGTATGAAATCTTTTTTTTTTGAGTAGCAATATGAGGGTTAATTTTGCATTATTAGATTTTTGATATATATATATATATATATATATATATATATATATATATATATATATATATAGATATATATATATATGTTCCTAAAACTCCCACTGGAGCATAGGGTGCCAATCATTATTTGTTAGCGATTCGTTAGCAATTTTATTTCAGGTTACGTAGGTTGCTAACCTTCATTCCTAAGTTTGGTGATAGGGCTGCTATCTGAGCACCCAAACGTGCTGTAATTTTGGAGCCAGAGTTTCATAGAACTTAGTGTTTGCATTACTCCTAGTTTCTAAGATGCTCTTATGGTTCACCGACACTCCATCCCTTCTCCTTTACGGATTTACGGCTTGCGACAGAATTTCTTCTGTGCAGTTCTGAAGGTTATACCACCTACGGTCGGTCGGCAGAGCGTCGTTTGTGAAAACAGGACACACCAACTTCTTTATGGACAGTGGGTGAGGTTGACAATTGAAAATGATAGGTTTTGTACACAAATCGACATGTATGTATGTGAGTAAATGGAAGTTCAGCTTATTTTGTTAATTTATTCAATTCTGCATTTTTTTAAATAAAAAAATTTTTTGAGGCAAAATAAGATTTCTCCAAATCAGCTTTTTAGTGCTCGAGCTATAAATCCAAAATTTTAGCACATCTCATATAATTTTTTTGAGGCGTTGACTATTTGCAATGCATATGATCCTTTTTTTCTCTTCCAGATGAAATGCGGTTAAGGTAATTTAAGCAGCTGAGCATCAGCCAAATTATGTACTATACCAGGAAACCTTTATCTTCTCAATCGGTTTTTTAGGGGAAAAATCTGGAACTGCTATTTAACCTTTTAAATTTCTTCTGCACTAAAGCAAGATGGCTGCAGTAATAGAAATTTAAGACCCAATTTTGTAAAACGCAACGCCAAGTGTTGACAAATTTTATACGTAAAAAATTTAAATTACAACAACAAGTTTTATAAAATAAGGCCCTAAATATTTTCATTACAAATAACGGCTAGGAATCACTATCTATCCTACACAATCGTATAACTTTTGAGGAAATACTACCCTAGTAAGATACAGTTTATGACAATTTTTAGATTTTTTAATTGAACTGTAGTGAATTTTAATCAGAAATAATTCATAGTTAGGCTCAAGTTCAGTAATTTCAATTCTTATTGAATGAAATATTTTTATTAATTAATGTGAGTTTCTAAAGAAGAGAAGAAAAATTAAACTTAGACTTTTTAAGCTGGGGGAAATTCCGATACTTTTCTGTGCAGCCACGCACTTCATCAGCACCCTAGTCTATCTACTTGGGTAGAGATTCTTATTAACATCAGCTATTTAACTTAAATTTACAACGAAACGGAATATGAGAAACGATTGTTGTGTATACAATTGATTTACCTTTGGTAAACACATTTATAAGTATCACTATTTATTTATGAAAATTTTCAAGAGACAAGAATTCATTAGATCAGGGTTGTATTGTTTTGTAAGCCGTCCGATTGTGTAGGATGGTTAGTGGGTCCAAACAAATACCTATTTTCGCTTAAATAAATTATAACGTGAATTGAAGTGAAAGTTAAGCAGATGCAGAGGAAATTGTAAATTTTATAAAGTTTTTCTTATTGTCGGTTATCGTCCATTTATCTGTTATGTGTTATTTAATTTTCTTCTTCTAAACAAATGCTTAACCAGTGTATTAAATTTTTTTAAATTAAACTAATAGTTTTCATTTCTGATTTTTAATTGTTGCATTAGTTCCCATCTCCCGAAGATTTAAAATACCCAAATATTTTCCCGGTAATTTTTTCCCACGAAAATTGTAATTCACAAATGGAAGAATGGAAACAAAGAGGTTTACTCTTACGAAAGAAAACGCTTTCGAATTTGCCTGCTAGTAACATACAAATTCGAAAAATGTTTCTTTCGTTTCGAATTACAAAGTGGACCGCAAGTAAAAAATTCCCGAGGAAGTTTTATTCATAATTATGCTGTATTTCTCATATTTCAAGCACCAAAGTGAATATTAAATAAATAAAATTTTTTTTATTTATTTTAATTGCTGGTTAATGTTGAAATTATATACAAACGTATGTATGTTTGCCTTGCCAAGCTTAGACTTTCACAGAAATTAATTATACACTCAAAGCATAAATGTTGGTATAATATTTTTTATCGTCTTAATTTAAACTGAAATCATACTGAGATAAAATTTTTTACTAAACACAATTGAATATTTGTATAGCAAATTAAAAAAAAAGAAGAAGATTCACTTAATTGAAAGAAACTAATAATAAGAAACAATAAAAATTATATATAAAAGAAACTAATTATTATAAATGTTTTATGTTTCCACATAAACTTATGCATACAAAATCCACTTCCCCATTAAATATTAATGTTAGTAAAAGCCAAACACAAAAGATTCAATTAAAATTATGTGCAAATAAAAGATAAGTGTTCGCTTTCGTTTTAAGCAGGGCAAATATGACGATAAATATGTGTATTTGTTGAGCAGGATTACATTGATGATTTTCAGAGATTTGCCAACCATTGCAAATGCGTTTACAATGCATCTTTATGCCTAAATGTGTATTAACTAAGATATTTATGTAAAATTTAGTAGAAATATATAAAATTCTTATTCCCATTGTACAGAATTTCTTTATCATATTTTTCTTACTACAATACATATTGATTTTATAAAAAGAAATATATAATTATCAAGACTGCTCAGCAAAAAAAATGGTTGCATTTGAAACTGCTTGAGCTACTCTTAATTTTAGATACAAATATTTTATTTAGTTGATCTTAAGAATTACAAATTTACACCCAATCACACAAAATCGTACACACCCAGCTAAAAAAATTATATATGGTCCATATATTTTTAATATATTAATGTATATAACTATATATGAATATGTATGAATTCATGTATGGAAATATATGGGATTATACATGGCAAAACTATTATATATGAACATTTATTTATGAAGCTCTTCATATGTGGATCCATATATAAATATGAGATTTTATATATGGAACCATATAAGAATGTATGCATACATGATATTTCACATAAGATCGTTTTTGCAATCAAAAAAAGCTTGGAATTTTATCACTGCTGAATTGGAAATCCACTAGAAAATACATACGGTATGCAAAGTTTATATGCGTACCCTCAACGTTTAGAAAAGAAAAACTTTTTGTTACAAAAAAAAACATTCTTGTATGATTTTATACATTGTGGCCCCATTTAATATATCAAATAATCAAAAGGATAATCCAGTCATTAATTTTATAGAAAATAACAAAATTTTCTAGATAAGAAACAAAGTTCATATTACTGTATTGAAAACTATTGTTAGACGGATTATTTTTGCTTTTATAATTAATTGCATTAGTTTTTAATCTGATTTCTTAAGCTAAATGTTATGTACGAATATGATTTATGTGTTTTTTTAAATAATTGATTCACCTCTTGATGAATGAAATGACTTTTAGTTCGTTTTGAATTATTTGTCCAAACAAATGTTTCATTAAATACAACCTCTCTCTCAAGTCTAAAAAAAATTTAATTTATTGCACAGCAGTGAGCTTTTGTGAATCAAGAGTGTATGAATATGAACTTTGCATACTGTGGAGGGAATTTACCCATACATACATGTATGAAAATGTATGAATATATATAATCATATATGCCCATATACCCTCATTTTTCGGATCCGAACCATATATGGGATATCATATATGCTCCATAAATATTTTTTTAGCTGGGCACTCAATAATTTTTGTTTTATGAAATTAAGAAAAATAAAACTTTATTTGGATGTATACAAGAAACTAATGAAAATTTATTTCTATTAGATTAATTTTTTATACCATATTAAGTTTTTATGTTTTAAGTAACAGACTATTGGCTTGGAGAAATAATTTGGTAAATAAAAATTACATTAAAATATTTTCAATAATAGTTTTCAATTATTTTGTCATTAGAACATTTACACAGTATGTATTTTTAAGGCACTTGCGCGCTTCCTAATTGAAAAGTTGACGTCGTCAGGAACAGACCGTTTAAAACTTTAAGCACATTTTAAAATTTTTAATTCATCCGACAAAATCCTGTCTTTAACTAACGGCCCTTACGGTCTTTAAATAATGGTCCTAGGAATATGAAAGTAAAATTTTTGCCTGTTTTTATTAACGAAAAGATAATTAAAGGTAATAAATGTAAGGAATTCAAAAAATTCAGCAAGAATCGTGAAAATTACGTAAATTTGTAATAGGTTATTAACAGTCTAAAATTTTTTAAAAATCGGCAAAACTTTTAGGAGGCTGAAAGACTCGTGCAAATTCGCAAAAAGCTACTAACAGTGGAATGATAACTAATATTTTTTAAAAATCGGCAGAACTGTTAGGAAATTGAAAGTATGCAAAAAGTCGCTGTTATCGCGAAGTGTGAAAAAATTTGAGAGAAGTTGCAAAATCGGAAGCAAGCTACAATAAGAGTGATTGTCTTCTTTAGAATCTCCTGAATTTTTTGATTTTTTATGAAATTGTAATTTTCTTTATTTTTTAATAACCCGAATCCACCATTAACATTTCTGCAGTATATTTTTCGCATAAAGCCTGGTACTCCGTTCAAAGTTGCGAAAAACCTTGATTATATCGCATGAAAAATTTGACATGTACTAAATGTAGCCCAACTCACGGTTTTTTATAAATTTCTTGCTTTTTTTAAACATTTTTAAAATTCCGTGCGAAAAAAGCACTGCTCATGTTGTTTCGCAACTAAACTAAAATGATGCCAGACTAATTTTGCATGGAAAGACATGACTTTACGTATTTTTCACTACAGGAACAGAGTACTACTTTTGCGAATTTATTTCGCAAATATTTTATACCAAACACAATTATATGTAGTTTGACAGCATTTCGCACGAAATTGTTAACAGAAGTACTAAGGCTTAATGTCGAATTTTTTTTGTTTTTTTTTGCTTTTATTAATTTCAAACTATTTTCGTTGTATTTATTCTTTCTCTTCTTCTTTTCAAATGTTGACATTTTTAAAAGTCTAATAACATTTAAAACAGGCCGTTCACAACTACCATAGTTGTAGCTAATATAATATTTAAGAAATTTATTATTCGACATATTGTGCATAAAGTAAGAGGTTTGTGACTGTTCAGAATTTGTGGTTGAAGTCTACTGATGATTTGGTTCAAGCGCCAATGAAATACGTATATAGGCCAAGCTGAACCACCAGCAAATAAATTTCAAATAGCTAATATAATCTTTAATTTACAGTAGGTTGTGAATTGGGTAATTATTCTATATTATTTAAGTAATAAAAATATAGTTAAAGAGTTCAAAACCTTCTTGCTAACATCTGACAACACCGTCTCAACTAAACATGTTTTGGCACTCCTCAAAGTATGCAAGCACTTTATTTTATATGGAAGGAAAATGGCGCACAACGAAAAATATCAGCATCAGCGTTGTCAACTCGGTGCTTTTCGCACCGTTTTTAGTGCTTTTTGAAATTTTCGACGCGAAAAATTTTGAAGTTAGTGCTCAGTGCTTTTTTAAATTCATTTCGGTGCTATTTGTTTCGAGTCGGTGGCACTAAACCAAAAATTCGAAGAAAAATTTCCTCACCTATTTTTTCTTTCGAGGAAATGTACTGAACTTAAATGGAGCATTTAAAAAAGTTCTACAAAGTTTGTACAAGGCTTGGTGGAAGAAATAAGCGCCATGTTTCCCTTAAACTTTAACATTTAAATCATAATTAATATAAAAAATGTTTTGCCACGCAACAAAGAAGACATAATAGAAGTATTTACCCAAGTGTAGTTTAATATCGAAATTTTGTCTAGTCTAGGGAAAGTATAATTAGTCCACTATCGAGTTTTCAGTTAAGAATTATCGGATATTTCTAATTTGATTGAATTCGAAAAATACGTTTGTTTTCTGTGGAAAAATGATTAAACATAAATTTTTTTATAATAACTACAAAAGGCTTCGTCAAACTGATTTGAGAATTCACTGATTCTTATACAATTAAAATGTGTATCGGATTCCTCAAATTTATAGCTTTAAAAATTTATTGCAAAGTCAACCGATTATTATATTTTTTATATGCATATTTGTGTATAACAATTTTTTTTTAATTTATGATAATAATTAAAAATTTAGTGCTTTTTTACTTAAATTACGCGCTTTTTTAATGGTTTCAGTGCTTTTTGAAATTTAAAAATTGACAACGCTGATCAACATTACAAATAAAAAATTTAAACGAAACGGAACATCAAATTTGCTAGACACAAAAAATTTAATTCAAATAATGCAAATAACGGCATTCGTTACCGTTCGAAACTTTAACATTTTTCCATATAAACTCTATTGAAATATTACGTAATTTCGTTCGATAACTAGTGCCGTAATTTGCACAGAGAACAGAAATGATTGTGATATTTTTTAAAGATTGTGTATACATAGGTAATCTATTTCTTAAGGTTATATTGTCCTTACTAATTTTCGTAATAATTTAATGTCTTGTCAATAAATATTAATTCCTTTGCCCCATTTTGATTTCCTCACTCATAAATATATACAAAAACAAAGTTTTATATATAGAGAGCCTATTCAAAAGACGTTAACTCTAATTTGGTAAAATGTTTTTCTGATGGGAAATAACTGTAATATAAATTTCGAATCAAAAAAATCATTTTTTCTCGTTTTATATAAATCTTTCTTATACTGCTATCTCAAAGTAAATTTTCAATATTTAAAAAAATTGTAATTTATTATAAATATACCTCAAATCTAATAGCATTTACCATGTTGAAAACGAATTTGGCAAGAATTTTATCATCCAATGGCTTATTTTTGACGGATTTTTGATTTGATTCAGTCATCATCAAACTTTAAACATATTAGTACATAGGGGTTCCGATAAAAAAATGGAAATGTATGTACGTACAACTTTTAAGTTGTTAATCGAATAGAAACATAATAATTATAGTCAATGATATTAGCTTTCGAAATTGATTACTTAGAGTGACCTCGTTACACTAGAGAGTGAGTTATAGAGTGCTAAACTGAAAACCTCGATATGGAAAAGGCTTTCAGTCAGCCATAAGTTATTTGGCTGTAGCTTTTCAACTCTTGTATTTATTAATTTCACAAATTGATTAACAAATAAATATATTCAAAAAAAATCTTTTCCGACAAAATATGCTAATTCTAGAACAGTATTTGTTTTTTGATCGACTTAAATATGGTATCTCATAAAAATACACAAACTAATGCAAAATAAAATATTTTTTGCAGACCTTTATTTAAACCATATTATGGAAGGCACATCATTTATTTTTACAATAATGAGCGAAATGGCTAGTTGAGTTGACGTATTTTGAATATAGGATGTCGAAATGAACATACTCTTTTTCCCTTATAATTTAGTTCGTCTTTCTTAACTTGATAATACTTAAATTATTTTCCCTGTCTTAGATTATATTACAATTTTTATATATTATAGCATTAAAAACATTTAAATAATACCAAATTCATGCTTTATCATAAAATATTATGGAAATGCAATCTCTTCATAAAAATTGTGTCTTGTTTATTTTATTGTTTTATTTTCTTTAATAAAAACAGTATTAAAATTAAGCTTAACGATATGGAAAAAACAGTATTATTTTGAAGAGTTCTTGTGTTATCCATTTGCCATATAATAATAAACTGATTTATAGCAAATCTGAATAATATTTAAAAAATGTCGATTCTACTTGCGTTAAAAATGTATTCCTTATGGAGCCTTCTAAGCCTTTGCTTAGCACTTAAAACTAAAAAATCACATATAACTTTCCAAAAGTGTGTTTTGCACAAAGAATTTCTTATATTCCTTGTATTAAAAAAATACCAATTAGTTTCTTTTTACATATTTTGTTGCTATTTATACGTACACAGAGAAAACAGATTCGTTGAGACAACCGAATTTGTTGCCAATCGAATTTTGGCGGTTGCACCAACTACATAGAATTCTGGTATAACGACTGTAATTTGCTTGTGGTACCACCTTATTTTAGTTATAACCCTTAACCAAATAGTTGCAGCAACTAAAAAAATTGGTTAACTGTATTGAATTTGAAATAAAATTTATTCGTGCTAACGAAAATATGGTTAGTATAACTAAAACAATATCATAATTGGTTCCTGTGAAAGAATAATCGGCCTTCCTTACTGAAATAAAAATAAACAATAGACGCAAATAAAAATACATAATTTAAGAAATTTATTATTTGACATATTGTCATAAGTTTATTTTAATTGAAATTTATTTTCTGGTGGTGACGCATGTTTATATGCATTTCTTAAACCACATATTTTAAAAAGCCACAAACATCTTATCTTATGCACATACTTTAAAAAACCATTTGAGAATTCATAAATCATAATATCTTTGAAAATCACAAAAGTTAATTTTTAATTTTCTGCTTTAAACTATGATAGTAAACTCAACCTCGTACTCAGTTGCAGCAACTGATAGAAAATGTTTATTTTTACCTTAATATGGAACGACAATTTTTTTGTTGCCAATACCAAAATTTGGTCGTAAAATCCAATTCATAATATTTTATTTGGTTGTGTTAACCAATAAATTAATTAGTCACGACAAAAGCATACGCTCGGTTGATGCAATCAACTTAAGAATTGTCAGAATCATATATTTGTTGCAATTATGCCCTTATGGCAATGAACATGGATTGATTTTTGGATTAATAGAAAATTGATAGCGTGAATTGAAATATATTTGATGTTGATATGATTGATATGAAATTTTATTGGCCTAACCATTTTTTACCAATATTTTTTCTGGGTGTATAACAAATTTATGAAGTTTTTCTCGCATAAAACTTAATACTACACCTGATAAATTTACTTGTTCAGAGTCATATTGCTTTTAGGTCATTTTTTCTTCTCTTCTTAACATTTTTACGAGCAACACTATAAGTTAAACAAAAAATTTTATTTCTCCAGCCAATAATCTTTATTAACTAGTTTTCATTAGTTGAAATCAAAAGTGAAGTACAAATAATTTACATATTTATTAATTATTATTTGATATCTCCCGGAAAATATCACTTTAATTAAAATTTAATTATTACATATCTCCATGGTGAACAATGAAAGTATTAGATATTTCTTGTAAATAAGGCATTGTATTTTTATTTCACTATAACACCTTATTTTATTATCTATATTCAGTTAAAGAAAATAACATATTTTTTTAAGTAGAATTTGAAAAAATAGATAAAATGCCTGCTCTCAAATACATTTACGGCAACACTAAGCTGGAGCTTTTTTTTGGAAAACGTAACTCTGTATTAAAATCCGCACAAATAAGTACAAATAATAATAATACATATTAAGCCTGCAGTGCACGACATGTAAGAAACCCATATTCATAGTAACGTATGTACATGTTGACATTCACATGCTTACACATTTGCTGTCTTTGGAAATGTGTCCGATTCGGCTATATGTGCAACATACCGATTTTAAGACAAAATAATATCAAAATCGTACGCCATGTAGCCACTGCTACTCATTTAAAAAAAAATGCAACCAACATGTTAAAAATTCTCGCGATATCATACCCACATACACATATGGATTTTTATATATCGTGCACTAAAAGATTATGTCACAAAACATGAATAATCAAACTATGCAGCACTGTGATGTATGCACCTACCAACAGGGCACGCTTGATGTTGCACAACCTAATACTGAGGACACATAATAGTACTTTGTGACATCGAAATAGTGTATACTAGGGGCAACGTTTGCCATTTCTGTAAATTTCTGTTGTGTGGCATTACGTTACAAACACGATATATAATGCGAACGGCATTACACACATTTAAAAAATTACACCACAAAATGTCAACGAAAGAAATGCCAAATATATGTATACACAAAGAATACCAATAACAAAAATTAATTAACAAAACTTAGCTACAGAACCATCAAAATACAATTATGTACTAGAAAATTGTAAAAGGAAAATATATTATAAACAAAAGAAAAAACAATAAATTTTAATCCCAGTACACAACTTTTAATGATGAACGCTATACAAGTTGAAATGTTTATATATATATATATATATATATATATATATATATATGTACGTGTTTAATTTAATTTAATTTAATTTAATTTAATTTAATTTAATTTAATTTAATTTAATTTAATTTAATTTAATTTAATTTAATTTAATTTAATTTAATTTAATTTAATTTAATTTAATTTAATTTAATTTAATTTAATTTAATTTAATTTAATTTAATTTAATTTAATTTAATTTAATTTAATTTAATTTAATTTAATTTAATTTAATTTAATTTAATTTAATTTAATTTAATTTAATTTAATTTAATTTAATTTAATTTAATTTAATTTAATTTAATTTAATTTAATTTAATTTAATTTAATTTAATTTAATTTAATTTAATTTAATTTAATTTAATTTAATTTAATTTAATTTAATTTAATTTAATTTAATTTAATTTAATTTAATTTAATTTAATTTAATTTAATTTAATTTAATTTAATTTAATTTAATTTAATTTAATTTAATTTAATTTAATTTAATTTAATTTAATTTAATTTAATTTAATTTAATTTAATTTAATTTAATTTAATTTAATTTAATTTAATTTAATTTAATTTAATTTAATTTAATTTAATTTAATTTAATTTAATTTAATTTAATTTAATTTAATTTAATTTAATTTAATTTAATTTAATTTAATTTAATTTAATTTAATTTAATTTAATTTAATTTAATTTAATTTAATTTAATTTAATTTAATTTAATTTAATTTAATTTAATTTAATTTAATTTAATTTAATTTAATTTAATTTAATTTAATTTAATTTAATTTAATTTAATTTAATTTAATTTAATTTAATTTAATTTAATTTAATTTAATTTAATTTAATTTAATTTAATTTAATTTAATTTAATTTAATTTAATTTAATTTAATTTAATTTAATTTAATTTAATTTAATTTAATTTAATTTAATTTAATTTAATTTAATTTAATTTAATTTAATTTAATTTAATTTAGTTTAATTTAATTTAATTTAATTTAATTTAATTTAATTTAATTTAATTTAATTTAATTTAATTTAATTTAATTTAATTTAATTTAATTTAATTTAATTTAATTTAATTTAATTTAATTTAATTTAATTTAATTTAATTTAATTTAATTTAATTTAATTTAATTTAATTTAATTTAATTTAATTTAATTTAATTTAATTTAATTTAATTTAATTTAATTTAATTTAATTTAATTTAATTTAATTTAATTTAATTTAATTTAATTTAATTTAATTTAATTTAATTTAATTTAATTTAATTTAATTTAATTTAATTTAATTTAATTTAATTTAATTTAATTTAATTTAATTTAATTTAATTTAATTTAATTTAATTTAATTTAATTTAATTTAATTTAATTTAATTTAATTTAATTTAATTTAATTTAATTTAATTTAATTTAATTTAATTTAATTTAATTTAATTTAATTTAATTTAATTTAATTTAATTTAATTTAATTTAATTTAATTTAATTTAATTTAATTTAATTTAATTTAAACTAATACTATTTAATTCAATTTTATTTTATGGTTTGGTGTTTTATATATTCTCCAACTTTTTTTGGGATGACGAGTTTTCTCTTAACATAGTGTCCATACCTGATGAATTTACAACATGATGAATGGTCAAATTGATATCATGATGAAAATTTATCACGTATAGACTCAATTTATTAATATTATGGTAGCGTTATGATATAATCATCAGAGCTCACGGCCTGATGAATTCATCATGATTTAAAATGTCATTTTATGTGTTATTAAATAATTTTTATAAAATAGTTTTCGTTTTAAAAAGGTGGTACGATAATTATTTGTGACCAAAAAATTAAAAAACACGCAAATTAATAATTTTTGGCAAGTATTTTTCAAATATTTATTTGATTCATCATAATATAAAATCAGCAACGTCTACCCCTTTGTACTGATATTAATGAAAAAATGATAGTTGCTCTGCCGGCATTATATTACAAGTTATGATATACAATCACCAGGTGTGGACATTATCTAGCAATTGGCTTTGAACATTTTGCACTTGTTCATAAAAATCGTAACAACTCAAAATTCATGAATTTTCAGTAGAGGCCAAAAATTGTTTCTGTTGTTTTTAGCGATATATCAACTAAAGAGTAATGACTGAAAATAAAAACGCAACTTATGTAAAACATTAATAGTCTAAAACAACAACAACTTGAAATTTCGCTCTTTTTATGAAAAAAGTTTGATCTGTTTTGGTCAAGCACTTGCAAACAATTAAAAATGTCTTCCTTTAATTCAGACCAAAGGCTCAGTTAGCGGAATGTAATGTAAAGTAACTGCAACAGTAGGAAACAGCTAATCGATATTGTTATGTGAAAAGTAATGAAAATGTATATAGAATTGTTATATAACGTAACCTAGTTTTGATATAAAACTATCGATCAGCTGTTTCCTACGTTGCAGTTACATTACATTACTGTTGGCTAACTGAGCCATTAGGCTGAGCTTACATCTGGCATTTCTTGTGTGTCATTTGCCCAAAAAAGCGTAACCAACTAATTACTAATGAAAAGCTTTTTGATTCAGACATGTATTTATTGATTTAAACAGTTTGCAATGATGTTGGATTATATAAAATAGTCTATTAACTACATATGTATGAGACTGTTTAACTTAATAAATACATGTCTGAATCAAACATTTTATCATTAGTAATTAGTTTGTTACGTTTTTACGCTTGTGTGGCTTATGGCACACAGATGTAAACCCAGCCTAAAGTTGTTATTCTAAAAGCACAAGGAGAGTCATAACGGTTTTTTTTCGCGGAAAAGAAGACAAATCAAAAGGAGATTCTTACAGTGGGTAGATATGATGTTTGTTTTATTGGCAAAAAGTGAAAAGTTTAAAATTTTGAGTTGTTACGCTTTTGAGGAAAAAGTGCGATTTCATGACTGTAGTTTACTTATAGTAAAATTAGTAAAACCAAAGTTGATTTTTTATCAAGATTTTAAATTTTTTGGTGAGGTCACACTTGTTAAACTTTTTTTTTTTGGATAAAAGATGATTTAAATGATTTAAATCTAGTGAAAAATGCAGCATATTAAGACGCAAGCACGGCATTCGTAAGGCAATCCTCACCTGTAAGCATAACAGGCGGTGTCAAAAAGATACTGGTTTTACGAGACTTTGCCCTAGTACGTGTACGAAGTAGAGTGGTACGAGTAATAATATTGTATCGTAAGTAATATTGATGTAAACACGTTACTTAATCGCGTCTCAAATGAAGCTTGCGTGAAAACCAAAAGAATGCACAAAGGGGTTAACAGCAAATTAAAACTTAATGTTTTGAAGTTGGACAATACAAATTAAGTAGTATTTGTATACCAATATACTTTCAACCTTTTGCTTTTTAAACCATGAAAGTACTTTAAATACTATTTACAGCTCAGCTCAATTATAAAAATTTATAAAATTCTAAGCCCATATGAAACTTGCTTAAAAATAAAGAAAACATATTTATAAGAACTATAATTTGACAAAAAGAAAAAACGATAAATTACCAAAACTCTAAGACATGCTTAAATCTCACAACAATACAAAAATATTTAAAATAACATACACACAAAATGATCCCTCCAATTCAATAAAAAAAAATATAAGATTATATATTTATAATTGAAAAATGAAATGTAATTGCGATAAAGTTTAATTTCGGTATCTAAATGGATTTCGAACGTAGACACTTTTAATTTGTATAATTTCTTTTGACCATATCTATTTAGTAAAACAAAAATTTTAATTAAAGAAACTAAAAGAAAACTTTGTAATATAAATTTATATACTGAACTGATTGATACTTAAAAATAAACCAAGAAATTCTCATTTACTTAATAAATTATTTAATTATGAGCCATACAAATAAATTTATATTCAAGTAAAATTTTATTATTAGAAAAGAAAAAATGGAAATTCCTGTTTAATTGTAGGCTGTTTTATGATTTGCATTATGAGCAGTGCTGCCAGTAATTGGGGAGAGTAAGTTAGGTGCGCAAAAAATAAACAAAAAAGTTGCTAGCAATCCCCAAATATTTAAATGTCTAACGAATAACTGCCTTCGTCGCAAAATTGTTCTTTCACATTTTTAAACTATACAAGCAATCGTAATGCGTAAGTGTGGTCGAATATTTGTAAACGCATTTTTTTTACTATATTAAAAGAAACGTATGCAAATCTGAGTCAAAATTATTGTAGACGAATCTTCGAATATATGTACATCTGTCTAAAGAGAAAAAATACGATCTAAATTAAATAACAAAATTCTTAAAATTAGATTGCAGAAATCTTAATATCTCAATCTTGAAATTTAGTCAGTAAGATTGACGTTCTCAAATTTAAGCATAAATTCCTAATTTATAGAATGAATTCATAAAATCATGAACGTGGTCTTAAACTTTAAGAGTGCATTCTTAAAATCAAGAGCATAATCTTAATTTTAGGGTTATGTTCTGCAGTTTTTAAGAATATGATATTAATATAAGATTTTTATAAAGAACAAATTTTTGAATTCAATCTTAAAATGAGATTTTATTCAAGATTACAATCTTACATGCAATTTAAAAAAAATTATGATATTATTTTTAGTGTACAAAGACCTTAGGGAATTTCACGTTTGTAAACTTACACTTATTTCTACACGGAAAAATAATCGTTTATCCTTTTGTGTAGAGTTGTGTTTGCATACTCAAAATCTCAATTATATATTAATTTACAAACACAAGAAAACATTAAAAATTAATTACAGCTTGCGAAAAATTAAAAATGTTAAGAATTTCGCGGCAGAACGAACAATGGGTATGATCCCTAATCTTTGTTTCAGTTAACGGAAAAAAGTCTCCACTTATAATTATAACATCCCCGTAATAAACAATAATGGATATTTCTGTAAGAAATTTACAAACATTAATTTCCGTAAGTTTATTTTACACACAGTTCTTATGGGATCCTGAATTTCCGTAGGGACTTCGTACCAGGGTATAGTGTATTAAGTTTTTACTAAATTTAATTATATATTGCATTACATCCTGACGAGTTTAATATTGAAGCGGCTGAAAGATAAAAATTAGCGCTAATCTTGACCTCGTAAATGATAATATGGCAGCACAGGTCATAAGCTAGGTGAGATAATTTAAAGCGGCCTAAGGTTAGGCTACATATTACAAAAAATCATTTTAATTCTAATATAAATATTTATGTATAGTGCTATTAACACAACTGGGACGAACGACGAATTTTTCGGTGCGAACTTTCGTCATAAAAAATAAAACACATTTGTGCATATGTAAATGACCACAACACCGCCGTATAACGAAATTCGTCATGCGTGACGAACTCTTAAGGCCCAACTATAATATGAATAAGGTGGCTTAAGCTAATACCAGAATTGAACGATAAGTCTGTCAAATATTTAAGCAATTCAGATTTGACATTTAGGTGGCCACAATGTACTTACATGCGCTTAAGTATTCTTTAGCCACAGCTGCACATATATGTAGGTATTGTTCAAAATTTTTTTTTTAATTTTTTGTCTTATAACTACTAAATGAATGCAATTTAATCAAATGAACTTGTTGGAATGTCCTAATCTATTAAAAATTCACGTGTAATTATATCCACCACTTTATTACTTGTTTTATTTGTTTTGCCTACTAAAAAGTACAACAATGAACATATATATAAATAAACTCATGTGTATGCGTGTATATGTGTATTGTAAAACAAAGAATGAAAATAAAAGTTTTGCTTTATTTTCTGAGTTTAAAATAAGAAAAAATAAAAAATATATAAAACCATAGAATATTTTCTGATGATGTTTGCTTGAGTTTAAAAAATGCACAAACAGTGTTTTCCGTACGGAATGTGCGTTCAGTTTAGCACTTAGCTTAAGCAAATGACATTTAACGAAACTTGACGAAAAGTTCCATAAGTACATTATAGTTTGCCACTTAGATAGATTTATTTCCATTTTGTACGCCGACGAACGACGAAAAGACAAAATTTAGAGAAAATTCTCTCCTTCTCTCTGTGTTTTTGTACACACAACAACCAACTTTATCAAATATGAGAGAAGAATTCGGTGAGTAAATTCGTCGTTATTGTGCTTCACACTACGAATTTACGCAGCGAATGCTTATCGAAGAATTCGTCGACTTGGACGAAATTCGTCGTTCGTTCCAATTGTGTTCCCATCATAGCCATGGTTTTATTTGACGTTAAAAATACAACAGATAAATTCAAGAACCAACTCATTCTTTGAAGTTCTTTTCCTGTTTGTTTGGAAAATATATTTTTGTGTGCTTGGATTTGCTTATAGTTTTAATAAAATTACTTCATTTATTTACATTAGGCGGGGTAGATTTTAATGGATGAAAAAATATTTAAAAAATCGTATAATTAACGAAATCTACATACATGTAATTCTGAAAAAATTTTGCGAAGAAACCGTGGGTCTAAAATCAAAACCTATACCGCGCCTCTCGACATAAAAATTTATTTCCTGTTCCTGAGCTCCTTTATTTACAGACATTGGTCCGTATCCAAAAAAAAAATTAATTTGAAGTTCAATTGTTCTTTTGTCAAAATTTTTGTGGAAATTTTGTTTTAACGTACACTTTGGCAAAACCAAATATTATGGACAAATCCAAGGCAGCTCGCAAAAAAAAAATTAAAAGCAGGAAGTACGTACGTGAGCGGAAGAACAATGATTCGAATTTAGTAGAATTCACTTCAGTACATACATTTTTATATTTAAAAAAAATTTTAATCTAAAATAAAAATTGTTTTTCTAAAGAAGAGGAAATACATTTTCATGCCGAGAGGCGCGGTATAGGGATTGATTCTAGGCACGTGGTTTAAAACAGAAAGTTTTATTCAATTAAATAAAGAAAATGTAAACAAAGAACTTACAGAAAAAAATTTTGGAAAAATTTAACCTTGTAATTAATCATTAACAAAAAATTATATCAATTATACTCCAAACACAATAACTAAATAACAAAATGAAAACCTGCATACGACGTACATAGATTGCATATACATACATATTTGGAATAATGTTAGTTTCAATACAAAAATATATTGTAAAAGAAGATAAAATAACAAATAAAACTAACTGAAAAAATATTACTATTGGGTTTCATTTTAGCTTTTAATTACGACTGAAGGTGGATTCATAAATTTTTGACGCCACAATTATCTTAAATGTGGTATGATGTCTCTCTTTTTGAGAGAGAAATGATGGGATGGGATGGGACCAGAGAATGACAATAAGTACCAAAAAAAATTACATAAGTAAATAGTTTTCAGGCTCAGTTATGCTAGGAACACAACTGGGACGAACGACGAATTTTTCGGTGCGAACTTTCGTCATAAAAAATAAAACACATTTGTGCATATGAAAATGGACACAACACCGCCGTACAACGAAATTCGTCGTGCGTGACGAACTCTGAGATAGATTTATTTCTATTTTGTACGCCAACGAACGACGAAAAAAAAATTGAGAGAAAATTCTCTCCATCTCTCTCTCTTTTTGTACACTCAACAACCAACTTTATCAAATATGAGAGAAGAATTCGGTGAGTAAATTCGTCGTTATTGTGCTTCACACGACGAATTTACGCAGCGAATGCTTATCGACGAATTCGTCGACGTGGACGAAATTCGTCGTTCGTCCCAATTGTGTTCCTAGCATTAGCCGACGGTAATGGAATGTAACTGCAACAGAGGGAAACCGCTGATATCGTTATGTGTGCAATGTAACGTAACCTAGTTTTAACATAAAAATATCTATCAATTGTCTTCTACGTTGCAGTTACATTATATTACAGTCGGCTAATTTTAACAACTGCGCATAATATTAATTGTAGCACAAACAACTTTTACATATTTTCACACATATTTTCTCTCAAAACAACTATGACTTAAGCCGATTCCAACATACAAGAGCATCACTACTTGGTGTATTCAAATAAAGGATACTACGCTATAACTACAAATAATAAGACGCATTTATATTAAACTAATTGGCTCTCTCTCATACTTTCAGTCTGAATATTTTTACACACAGAACATTAATATTTATTCAGTAAAAAAAAATACAGTCATACTCGGAATATTTATTCATCATTCGCCATTGTATACAATCATTTGTGTACGTTCCCAGTCAGGATTTTATGAAATTAATGATCATATTCGAGTCAGTTTCAACTCCTCCGCGCGATTAAAATAAGAATTTATGCGCTCTTTTTCGAGTCGAAAATGACTGTTCATTCGGGAGAAAAAAATTATTAATCAGTTTTTGATCATCCTTAGGTATCGAAAAAGACTCAGTTTGCAGGAACAATCGTCCACATGCTGACTGGGTTAAATGAAATGGAAAATGTGTGGCTGTGTATGTGCCCAGTCAGCATTTTATGAAATTAATGATCATGTTCGAGTCTTTTTTAAATCCTTCACGCGATTAAAACAAGCATTTATTCCCTCGTTTTCGAGTCGAAAATGACTGTTCATTCGGGAGAAAATGGTACCCTAGCCGCGATTATTTTAAAAGAGTCTTTTACGACTCGCCTTTCTGATCAATTTAGATTCAGTTGCAAGACAGTTTTTCTGTTTAAAATTTTTATATGTTTTTAATTCTACTGCACGAGCTTGCTGTTTGTTTTTTAAACAAATAACTTCTAAGTATTTCTGAGAATCATTATCGAGTCATATTTGAAACGCAGAACTGATTAAATAGTTTTTGATGATCTAAGTCCAAAAAGACTCAGTTTGGTGAGACAATCTTCCACATGCTGACTGGGTGGCTGTTTGAAAACATGCTTTATGTGTGTATGTAAATAAAACAGCTCTGTTCTAGCTGCCGACTTGCAGCGACTTTTCTAAAATAATCTCTCATGATTCGCTTTTCTGATCAATTTCGACTCATTTTCGAGGCATTTACCTGTTTTTGTTCACACATAATATAATTTGTATTTTATTGGTTTTACTGCATGAGCTTGCTGTTTGTTTTTAAAACAAATCCCCTTCCAAATAGTTCTGAGAATAATTTACGAGTCTTACGTTAAGCGCAACTGATTAATCAGTTTTTGATCATTAAAGTAGTCGAAAAACATTCAGTTTGGAGAAACAATCTTCCACATGTTGACTGGGAATATTCAGAATATTTATATTAAAGATGTGGAAGTGAGCGTCTTTTGACTCACGACACGCACGCTCAAACAGAAAAATATTTTACTCACGCACTTTCACGCACGAATGTTATAGAACATTTTCACGATCACGCACGCTTACGAAAACAATATTCTTAACCACGCACGAGTGGTTTACAACTTATCACGATTACGCACGCTCACGAAAAAGTATGTAATTTGTATTTTTTTGGGTTGAAAAATAGGATTTTACACATACGTATGTATGTATGTATGTATGGACATATCTATGTATGCAAGTGAATATTTAAAATTTACATTGCACAGTGGGGACTTTTACAAAGGACATGGCAATAAATCTGGAACTTCTAAACTACTGATTGGATGTATATTAAATTCCTAAAAACCGTAGGGGAGGACCTAGGCTTTATAACGCATGTCATGACACCCTTCTGGCTTGAGCTGGACGGGAGTTACAGTAGGCCAAAGTTGACTACCTGGAACTCAAAAAAACTTCTGAGGCTTTTAACTTTTTTAAAAATTATCCGATTCTTGCGGGATAAAGCATTTTGAGATAAACTTTAAATTCTTAAAAAATAATATCCCAAGATGTGTTTCCGTATGTCTCAAAAGATATTTTAATTAAGACAAAAAAATTTTTTTGCTTGAATTTTTTTAGTATTTCGCCTATAACTTTTGAGTTTATTGTTCGATTTTAAATTAAAAGACAGCATAAAATTTTTTATGGAAAAAAATTTATAAATATCTCCATTCGTGAAATCAGGAAAAGGCCAAAAAAGCTTAATCTTAAAATTTTCCTGAAAAAGGGATGTGTTTTTTAAGTATCTTAATTTTATTCAGTTTTGTAAGAAACTTCGTTTAATACATTCACTTTTTAATTACATAGCGCTAAAGACAATGAATGCATTAAGAATGTGCTTACATCCAATTATTTTGTGTTCTGGACATGTACCCTACATTCAGCAATGTCCTAAATAGTAAATTTTAAACATATTTTTTGTGTTTCAGCGCTTATAAAAAGTTGTGACGCCAACTACCAATATTTTATTATGTAGATAGTTATGAAAAATTTTAACTACAATTTAAAAGCGCTTTTTCATAAATTTTCTGAAAAAGTCAAAATTTAGGGAAAATATAGTTGTGTACCATAAAAAAATTTGTTAAAATAATTTTATATTTCTGAAAAAGTTTTAACAATAGCCGAATTCACAATCTTGTGCAAATGGTCTTGCATCGTAGCATGTGAAAAATGGTATAGTATATTGATACTCACAATGATATCTCGTGAGACCGTGAGAATTCGTGCGTGATATTTGAAAATATCTCACGCATGATCACTCACGATTACTTTTTACGCATTCACGCTTGATTAATTTGATCACGATCATGCGTGAATCACGCGTGATTCACACGCAACTCGATACAATCACGACATTTGCACATCTCTAATTCTTATATTCACACAGTCTATACATTTAAGTTTTTGTCGTTTGTACTGAGTAAGTCCCAGTTCACACTAGTCAAGTCTTATTGTTAAGCTTATCACTTTTTATTCTTTGAACTTTCATCGGCGTTCACACAATGCAAGTCTTATTTTTCAGTTCATATTTTGCATGCATTGTTTTGTGTATGCATGTGTGTTTTTTAACATTACGAATGAGAAAGCAAAATGTATTGACAGTACATGAAGCTAAGTACTCGTTTCTTTTCTCTTCGTATTTCTCTCCTACAATCAAATCAGCTTAGCAATACAATAAGATTTCCATAGTATAAACTAGGACTAATTCAAAAATGTGTATAAGCATAATTTTTGGATGTTACACGTATTCAGTTTAAAGTTAAAGGGTGAGTTTGTATTTTGCGTGTTTTTTTCCTTTTAGCTGCACGCATTCGTAGTTATTTTACGGCCAGCACTCAAAAAGTACATAAAACGATACTTTTGTCATTCTCTGGTCAGGACTACTCAGAACTTGAATTGGATTAATTATAATCAAGGCGAATTGATATCAAGTCATCCCGATTTGCAAATCTGCAGAAAATCAATGTACAGTAGGGCACCCAATGTGCCAAAAGTTTTTATTTTATTCGCTCTACCGGCAGTTTCTGGTAGACTGGTCATAAAAAATGACATGGGCGTAAAAATTGCACTGCTAGCGTGCAATCCGGCGATGCGCATTTCACTTTTCATACAAAAACAGCTAAATATTTATAAACACTTTTGGACACATAATTTTTAAACGCAGCGTTTTTCGGAAACATTTTGTATAACAATTTTTGTGCAAAATAAGTAGCACAAAATTTTTTCTTTACATAATTTTGCTCTAACTATGGCCTTTCATGGTCCTTTAATGAGATGAAACTAAGTCTTTTGGAAAACTTTTTCTTCAATGCATTATGTACTATAGGATAATTTCCAAATACATAAAGAAGTTTATAAAGTGGTATGCGATGTTTTCATTATTATATTATTAAATGATAAATAATTGGACCAATTTAATTATAAAATAATGAAAATGGATTATAATTAGCTATCCAAAAAAAACTTAAATTCATCTCATGAAAGAGCCATGATGGCCATAGTTAGGACAAAATTATATGTGGGAAAAATGTTGTGCTATTTATTCTGCAGAAAAATGTATATGTTACGGGGCCAAAAAGTGTTTATACCCAGTGAAAAAAATGGAAGTCATTCTAGTGGAACTACATTTTCATTGCTTCCAAAAAATCGATATTTGTAATTTGCCGAAATTAAACAAAAAACCATGTAAAAGCTTATTTTAGTCATACAAGACCTTGTAACTCCTCCATAGTGATAAAAAATACACTTCAGAATTTCAAAAAAAATTTTTTTTAAAGAAATTTATGAACTAATTTTAGTCTAAAATTTAAAAGTTATTTGCTTAAATTTAGATGAAAACACTGTTTCGGGCTTAAAATCGTATAAAAAGAAAGAAATTGTTAAAAATGCTAACTATTTACCATTTTTCCTATATGAAAAGATTATCATAGAACACAAAAAAGGGAATTTTTCTTAATATCGCTTCCAATTCAGTGATCAGGCATCGAAAAAGAGAACTTCTTGCAATGACAACCCTATGTAAAAATCATTAGATCGGATCGAAATTTTCACTACTTCCAGATCGCAAACTCTACATTTTCATGACTTTTTTGGAGTTTCTTTTTTTACTGGGTAGTTTTTTGTGGATGAAAATGTAATGCGCATGTCCAGTTTGCACGCCATCAGTGCAATTTTTACGCACATGTAATTTTTTATGACCAGTCCACCAGAAACTGCCGGTAGAGCGAATAAATTTAATACTTTTAGCATCCCTAACTCATTTCTTTTTTAAATCGAGATTTTAGCGTTTCGAGATGCATTATATGTTCTTCTATCAAAATATAAAAATAAAATCGATATACAAATATAATGAGTTAGGGCCTTTCTTTATTAAGGTAAGGATATGTATGTATTCTACCTGTAAAGAGATCAGTAATTAATATTAGCCATTCAAAAAGATATATAATGGAATATGAAGATTTTTTAAACTTGTGATGCATACGCAATTATCACCTTCTGTGTTAATCGTTCTTTAAAAATTATTAATATTACTTTAGCCTAATCCAACCGCAAATGTTTAAGTTTGTGTTACTACAACCTTGTGGTTCTACTTTTTAATTTAAAATCACGCCAATGTTTCATTTCACGGCAGCCTAAATAGGCCATAACACTTTTCCTCCGATCCAAACAACACTTGGGCACTTCCTCTAAAATTTACCATATCTGCTCTTTCGGCATATGGCAACCATGATTCAAATTATATGCTCAACACTTTCTCTTATTTTAAAAAATGTATTAAGAGTAAAAATTATTCTGACGATCTCTGTTATCAACGCTTAACGAAATAAAAGTTCGCATTAAAAGAAATCTCAGCTTAATCAAGTTTTTTAATAAGAATTATCAGTTTTAAAGAGATGTTCGGTATATCAAGTTGAAGCGGGGTTTTGTTTATTAGCGTAGAAATCGCCAATAATACACAAAGAAATTGAAAATTAAAAGAAGAAACAAAAACAATAAAATTCTACGTGCCTATAAATAATTGCTACATGTGTTAAAGTTGCTGCTGTGTGTTTGATTGCGTATTTTTTATTTATTTATTATAATATAAACAAATTGTAGAACTATAGTAATGGTAAATTCTAAATATGTAGTTTGCCAATCTTTAATACATATCATTGTGATTTTATTATGGTTAACAAATTTTAATGGTGGTAAGTGATAAGGCAAAGTCTCAGATATATAAAAAAAATATACTGCTCCCACTTTTCCGGCCTAACAAATTGTTTGTTGGAGTTAGTGCACGATTTTCTCTCAAGTTGTTACCAAGTGATAAATGCATTTTTATTGTATAGACAAATGTACAACGCATGTTAATACAATATTAATTGCGAACTTTTAATTAAATGTATGTAATAGTAAATATAAATTTTCGATTTAAATATTTTAATTAAAAACTAAATTTATTCATATTATTTACATACAGTATCGGCCAAAACCTAAGCACCCCCTCAGTACATTTTTTTAAAATGATAATTTTTTTAAGAAAACAAAGTTATTAAAATTTTTATTTTTATTTTTTTATTTACTTATGTCTTTATTATTGAAAAACACATACTTAAGGAATTCAGAATTTAATTAAAAAAAAGTTAAAATTCAAAACACATTTTAAGTCGCAAATATAAGCGGACTAAACTAAAGCACCCCCAATTTAAGGTGCAAAAAAAAACTATTGAAATCAATATTTCTTGCGAATCCTTTATTCTGAATGACACATACACATCTTTCAGCCATAGAGGATATTAAAAAATATTAATTATATCAGGTGTTATTGCTTCCCAGACTTTTTTTGCGGCCTCAAATAAATTTTCTTTGGTTTTGCAATTTTCTCGGTTAATTTTTAAGTTAACGATCTTCCACAAGTTCTCGATTGGGTTAAGATCGGGACTTTGGGTAGGCCAACGGATAACTTCTATTAAATTGTTCTGGAAAAACTCATTTTTTCCACTTTTGAAGCATGTTTTGGGTCGATATCTTGCTGGAATGTCCATTTAAGTAACATCTCTTCTTCAACATAAGGCAACATTACGTCTTTGAATATGTCACGATACATGAAACCATCCATAATTCCATCAATTTTATGAATTGGCTCAATCCTGTGCCCAGAGAAACAATCCCAGACCATTATGTTGTCGCCTCCATGCTTCACAGTGCCTTTGCAATATTTAGGATTCAACCGTTGTTCATTTGGTCTGCCTTATGCTATCTGAATCCTTTAAATTTAACTTAGATTCATCAAAAAACATCACAGTCTTAGATTTTTGGACACTCCAGTTGAGATCGGCCTTGGCGAATTCAAGTCTGGCTTTTTTATTTTTTGACGATAGTCGGCTGGTCGCCGACTGCATAATCCGGCCTCTACCGCCCTTCTGCGAATCGTTCTTTCACTAAGTTTTAAATCTAAGCGGTTTCGTATGTGACTAGAAGATGCTTTGGGATCATTTTGGATTGTCGTTTTGATTAACAAGTCTTCATGTCTCGAGGTTTCACGTGGGCATCCTCCAGAGTGACTAGAAGACGTGCGACCAGTCTGCAAAAACTTTTTAATTAGCCTAAAAATAATTGATCTGTTGATCGAATATTTTGCATTCAATTGATGTCTTGATAAGCCGGCTCTCCAATTATCCAAATATCAAGAGAAAATTGCAAAACCAAAGAAAATTTATTTGAGGCCGCAAAAATAGCCTGGGAAGCAATAACACCTGATATAATTAATATTTTTTAATATCCTCTATGGCTGAAAGATGTGTATGTGTCATTCAGAATAAAGGATTCGCAAGAAATATTGATTTCAATAGTTTTTTTTTGCACCTTAAATTGGGGGTGCTTTAGTTTAGTCCGCTTATATTTGCGACTTAAAATGTGTTTTGAATTTTAACTTTTTTTTAATTAAATTCTGAATTCCTTAAGTTTGTGTTTTTCAATAATAAAGATATAAGTAAATTAAAAAATTAAAATAAAAATTTTAATAACTTTGTTTTCTTAAAAAAAATTATCATTTAAAAAAAAGTACTGAGGGGGTGCTTAGGTTTTGGCCGATACTGTACATACATATAAATAAAACCTTAATTGCTGCATAATAATGTTGAACGTGAAAAACGCATCTGGCAGCACTTCAAGAAGTCTCATCTGCTGCAAAATAAAGATAAAGAGAGAATACTCACATAATTGCCACTATGACATAACGTGTTGCCAAGCAGTGGACTTATAGTTTTTGATTTACTTCAAGTTTCCACTGGTTTGAAATCAGTTATTATGGGGATTTTCAATCCATTTAGGATTTAGTACATTTGAACTTTCGGAGAAAACCTGACATTCTACCTTCTAAAGATGTTTATTTATTCAAGCTTGTAACTGAAAATAAAAGTCACAAAAATACAGTTTTAGTGTGTTATGAACGTAAATGATTTCTTAGTATACACAATTATGGTGTCGTCTTAAGGCTTTGCTAGCCGACTGTAATAGAACGTAGGAAACGTGTAACGTATCGATATTTTTATGTGAAAAGTAGATTACATTACATTACATATATGTAACCATTTTCATTACTTTTCACATGATCAAACCCATGTAATTTAAATGGGTTTGATCATCGGTTCGTTGCAAAATTGAACTAGTGAACGAGTTCTACCCAAGTCAACTGTCAGTAGCTCTTTTTTGGCACAAACCAATGATCAAACACATGTAACTTAATTGTAGAAATGTGTCAAATAGCTCTTTTTGAACTTGTTCGAGGGCGTTCGAATCCAAAGTTGTTTCAATCCCATTTAACTTACATTGATTTTTTGACCCGAAATGTGTCCAACAGCACGAGCTAGTTTAAGAAGAGCTGTAAATATAAATGTAATTTAAATGAGTCTAATCATAGGTTTGTGTCGAAAAACTAGCTACTGAAAGGGTTCGATATACATAAGTATAATACCCTGGCATATTTACGCATACCAATCGTTATACCATTGACCGGCAACACGTTTAGTTTAAAGAATATTTCATAAGTGTTGCCAGAAAAATTTAATTCTAGTTGGTCAAGTAGTAATTTTTTTAAGGACCCGATTATGGTTTACACCAGTTGTTATTTCAATTTTGTATGTTTCGAATTGCAATTACGGTTTACAACTACAACAAACTTCTACTATTTCATAGAGCAAAAGTGGCGCTGACAAACTGGCTGGTATCACTGCTGGTTTCTGTATGGCGAGTTCGCGGTTTGAAGTACTACATTTTTGTTCACAAAAGCGCTTTGCATGGCAATCAGAATTGCTTAAACACGAACTCATATCGTGCATCATTGAATGCACGATAAAAAAACGACATAATCCATGACTGCATTAAATGGGACCATGATGTAACTAGTCTGTTTCATCTAGGTTGGCAACGTAGTCCAACATTAATTGCAGGGAAGTTATCAGTATTAAAAATACTCACAGTATATTTGTCAAAAAGCTAATTTACAAGAGAATTCAACGCTTGGTGATTTGCGGCCTTTACTTACCACATACATAAGTGGTAACGATGTGACCGACTATATCCTGCCTATACACTAAGAGAAAAATGACGATCTAAATTTAAGAACAAACTTCTTGAATTTAGATTGCAGTAATCTTAATATTTCAATCTGGAAATTTGGTCAGTAGGATTGACGTTCTTAAATTTAAGCATAAATTCTTTATTTATAGACTCAGTTCTTAAAATAAAGAACGTGGTCTTAAAATCTACAACGTAATCTTAACTTTAGGACTATATTCTTAAATTTTTAATAATATAATCTTTATTTAAAATTTTTTATTGAGAACAAATTCTTGAATTCGATCTTAAAATGAGATTTTATTCCAGATTACAATCTTTAATGCGATCTGAAAAAAATTTAGTTTTTATTCTTGAATCAAGAATTTTCGCATTTAACAGACTACTAAGATTGAAATTATTTGATTTCGATAGTAAACTCTTGATTTTAGCACGTTTTTTTCTTAGCCTAGGCTAGATATATATAATCAAATGAATAAACGAAATAAATGAAAGTTTCGTATATCGAGTACATTTCGCTAATCTTTTAAGCTTTTATAAATAAATATCAGTTACTAACCCCCGACCAAAAAGTTTGTAGTGTGTGCCTTTGGGTCTGTGTATCTCTGTGTCCTTGTCCACGTACTGACAAAACGGCTGGACCGATTTCGATTTTTTCTGTTTGTTTTGTTCGAAAGGTGACTTGATCGAGAGGGTTCTTAGCCATGTTTTCAGAAAATTGGTCAAGCCGTTTAGAAGATATCACATCTTCTCTAGATACATTGTGGAGCTTTTAAAATGTTTAATTTTTGTTATTTTAAAATTTCACATCCGTTAATTTTTGACGGCAAGGCCGTAATATAGACTCACTCTTAAGAATTTTTTTAATTAGCCTAATACATAAGTATGTATGTATATCAAAATACAATTTCATATTAAATTTCTAACACTTTTGAGCCAATTTAAAGACGGCATATGCATACATTTTTAAACTATTAGGATACGGACTTAGATCGGTAAATAAATTTACTTTGGATACCTACAACAGGATAAAGTCGTGTACTTGATTAAAAAAAAACAAATTTATCCTTACACAAAAATAACTTACATATGTACATACATATTTATATATGTATATTCATAAATAACTAGTCCGGTCTGAGTGCAGCAGCGCTGACGATTGGGAATGTGATGATGGGCAGTGTATACCAGATGATAAACGGTGTGATGGCAAAGTGGATTGTAGTGATCGATCGGATGAAATTGCTGAGAATTGTATACACTTCCATGAGACCTGTCAACCGTTTGCATTACGGTGTGCCTACGGAGCGTGTATAGATAAAAAGGCTAGATGTAATGGAATCAGGGATTGTGCAGATAATTCAGATGAATTGATATGTGTGAAAAGGGATGATTCGGACTTCCAAGGTATATGGTAAGATAATTATATGCGAAAATTATATACATACCTCGTACTCGTATTTTTTATCCTTGACAATATTTTGTATATATTATTACAGTACTGACACTGAGATGCAATGTTTACAATCAAAAGAATGTATAAATTCAATACATATTTGTGATGGTGTTGCCAACTGTGAAGATGGATCTGATGAGTCTCTGGAAGTGTGTATTAATTACGGCTGCATTTCTTTTGGCTTTCAATGTGGCAATGGTGCTTGCATTAATGGAAAATCTAAGTGCAATGGCGTAATTGACTGTGTGGATGGATCAGATGAAGCCTGGGAATTGTGCAAAACGCCGCGAAAAATAAATCGTACGATAAGTGTCTTAACGACATCAAAACCAACTACAGCAACGCCGCCTATATCTAGGCCAACACCGACTCCAACGCCTACACCAACACCTGCTCCCTCTCCAATGAGCAGATGCTACATACCAAATATAGTTCATTTACAAAACTTGCAGTTCAAGTTACATCCCCAAAATCAAACAATTGAACTGGGATCATATGCCGAGGAATTTGAGATCGTACACATTGAATGCAAAAACAGATACACTTTAAAAGGGCAGCCCAGCCTTCTTTGTAAAAATGGCGAATGGAATTATGATTTTCCGACGTGTGATGGCAAGTGTTTAAATGTCCATTGATACGCAGCCGTATAATGATTTTTTTTAATTGTATTCAGGCTACTGTGATGGCACTCTTTTGAGCAAGTTGTCCCTTCGGGCTATTTGTGATACCCGTGATCGTTTTGTGGAGTGCCCTAAAAAAATTTCGCCTGGAACTGTGATCCATGTTAATTGTGCCTTCGGCTATACTCGCAAACCAAAAACCGCACAGGTACTACGATGCTTACCAGATGGCAGTTTGGATAAAAGCCCGGAGCGTTGTGAACAGATTTGTGGACGAGTTGCGCCAACTTCAACAACTTTGTCTAAAGATGGCATTGAAATTGATGCCAGTATGGCACCCTGGCATGTGGCTATTTATGAAAATAACAGCGTCATCTTCAATTACAAATGCGGTGGCTCCATTGTTTCGCCAACTGTTGTTATTACAGGTATTTTAAATTTTAGATTAAACATTACCAATGCAAATTATTCTTAAGAAATTTTGTTTCTCTAGCCGCACATTGTTTTTGGGATAAGGCAAATCTGATAGTAAAAACGTATGCAGAGTATCAAATAATAGCTGGTCGAAGCTCGAGTAATTATACAACTGAAAAAAACTTGTACTCACAGATAATAAAGGTGCAGACAATTAATGTTCCCATAGAGTAAGTAAAATGCATAGTCTTTGAAAAAACATTTCGCTTGTATTGATTCAGTAAATACTTGCATTTACACCTGCATGAAATCTAGTTTGTTTTTACATTCATTAAAATTTCTTATCCTACACAAAACCCATTAACTGAAAATTTTCCCAAACTAGATTCAAACAACTGAAATGTAGCTAATTCACACCACTTTTTTAGTACAGATTAGACCTGGGCCGAACTCATTCAGTCACTCGTTTTTGACACAAAACTATGATTAAACCCTTGTAATTTAAATTTGTTAAAACGACCGATTAAATGAGTTCGACCCAAGTCTCGTACTGGCGCTTAAAAGACATTTATATCACGATTTTTTATCCAAAACAAAAAACGGTAACTGAACAATTTTCAAAACTGCAACCAGTGTTTAAAAAACTGCCAGCAAAACAGAAAAAGCACTAAAACACTGCTGCTGCGAAAAGTTTAAGTCACAGCACAACACAGTCAAAGCAAATGAAAAAATGGAAGCACTTACAAATGCTGAGTGTAACCAAACAAGTGCAATGTAGCCAACACATACCTTTTTAAATACACATGCTTTAGAGCAAGGCCCAACTTTATCAACCAAACCATATAATTTAAATGGGTTTGATAGGTTTGTGTCTTAAATAAGTGTCATGCGTTCAGGCATGACTGAACGAGTTGGGCCCAGCTCTGACATGCCTCCTTTGGTACAAATTTGAAAAAAAAAGATGTAGCGCCGCACCAGGTAGATTTCGACAAAGTCTTAAGACTAAAAAAATTTTGCTGAACTCTGTTATTACTAGATTTTGCTGAAATGTAAGCGCACAATAAGATTGATTTTTTAACTGCAATTTTTACCTACAATGACAGGAAAACCTTTGTGCCAGTTTTGAATTTTTTTATTAAATCTGTCATTAAAAACGAGCTAATGTTAGATTTCATTAGGTTTGTTCATTTACTAAAAACTATTACGAATTTGTAAAAATTGTTACTGGAAAGTGTTCATTAACTCAAAAAGTTTGCAAGGAGAGAGCGTCGAAAGATAGAACAAATTGTGAGACAAAAAAATTCCTACAAATTATTACTAGTACAATTTTTACTTGCAAGAATTATCTAACCACCTGTTGTGTGTTTTGTTGTCAAATAAATTATTTAAAAAATATTTGAAAAAGGAAAACTGAAAAAATTTGCATTTCTTTGTTAAAAAACATGTATACGTATGAAAAAAGAAAGCATGTTTTCTTAATTTATTGTTTTTCTTCCATTATGCCACATAAATTCAATTTTAATGGCAAATAATTTTGTTTGTTTCTAATATATGATCAGAGATGGAAAGTCAAATTCTTGTATTTGTTAATGGAATAAAATTAAAAAAGTATGAAAAATGCATAAAAATCGTAAATATACATGAAACTTGTAAATGATTTCATTTTAAATATCAATTTCTTAAAAAAATTGCAATTTAAAACATTATCAAACAAAATACATCAGAAAAAGTACAATTGTATCATGATTTCCATCCATGGTTCTGATATGAGTAAAATTTTCTTGCAAGTTTTTACAAGTAAGAGTCTGAACACAATGTACCGATTTTTTATTGCGGTGCGGATTTCCATACGATTTTGAAGTAAAAATCCGCAGTGCGGGACGGAATAAAATTAAAATCTATTTTATTTTCATTGCGGACTTTCTTATTCTCTCCATTTTCTCTTGCTGACGTTGCCGTAGTTTTTGAATAATTGGCTGTGTTCACAAAATTATTGTAAAAAAACATGATTTTGTAGTTCAAACATTTTTGTCATATATTATAAAAATTTAAATCATTAATGTTAATCAATTTTTGTTTTTAGTTATAAAAATGTATGCACAAAAAAAATAATAAAAATTTAAACAAACAATGACAAGTATTTCCCGCAACGAAAAATCGCACCGCACCGCAAACATTGTGCTTAGACTCTACAGCGTTCATTTACTTTTTCATATCTGGGAGAGTAATTTTGTAAATTTCTTTCTAACTCTCTCGTTGCTAGTTTTTGCTGGGAAAGTAAATGAAATTAAATTAAAAAATTGCATTATACATGTGAAATTAAGTCATTGAAATCACCCTTTGTATATGTTATGACGTGAGTGGATTAACTGAAACTGTGTTCCAACATTTTACTAATTATTTTACCTTGATAACGCTTCAATCGAATCTCCTGATCAATGTATTGACAACTCCTTAACCACTTCAGCCAACAACAATATAAAAAACAGAGGGCATTCAACACTTTTAAAGCTTATTCAATAAAAAAAATGTTTGTATGAAAACTTTTTCATAGCATGGAAGAAACATTTTCATTGCAAGTATGACTTTTAGTGAAGTTAAGAAAGAAAGTTAAATGATATATTTTGTATCAAAATTTATTGTATTTAATTAATTATAAAGTGCTTCCTCAAGTAATCGTCCATTTTAATGAGATAAGCATTAAGTCTTCTTAAAATAAGAATAAAATGGGACTTTGACTCGCACACGAATGATCCCGTACGGGCACCACATATATAATATTACACGAATTATAGTCTATATAACCCAATGTTCAAAAATGAGCAACGAAAAATTTTAAAATCCCATTTTATAAACATACAATTATATGTAGACATATAGAAATTTGCAAAGTTAGTGTCTTTTTACACAGACTATAAAAAATACTCGTAAAACTTAAATTAAAAACAAAAATTAAAATAAAACGGTATTCTATCAGTTAAAGGTAATTTTGAAAACTTTCTGTATCTTGGAAACCGAGAGATCCAAATTTTCAAAAACGCTAAAACTAAAAATCCCGAAACCAAAACAATCGCCAAAACGAAAAAAAGTGCCTAAGGGTTAAAATTTGTATAACCAACGAACGGATTTTCCCGACCACCTTTGAACCTTATGAAACTTAGTTGTCTTTTTGTACGTTACTTAGCTAAGAAAAATATAAGATTTTGGACTTCTTCAGCTTCTGTTTTTCCTGAGATATGGCGTATTAAAAAATCATTAAAAACACATACAAGTGGTCTGCCATTATTGCTCATATCTTCAAAAGTTTTTAAGATACAGGGTCGAAATTGGTTCCATTTAATAGGCATTGAGAATAGTTTTAAAACTGCATTTAAATTAGTTTTTTTTCTCAAAGGTCAAAGATGACTGTCACATGATTTAAAGTTTGGGGAACTATATTTTAGAAAATGAAATTTTTAAAATTCTAAAAAAAATATATGTTAATGCTATTAGTCTCTTCTACATTTTGTGTCAAACAATTTTAGTGAGTTCCTGAGATATAGGCAATAACTAAAAATTATTTGGGAAATTTGTATACCATTTTTTTACATTTTTTTATTCCTAGTGCACGTAGAAAAACATTAAAACTTTAAACAAATGTTGAATAAAAAATTTAGCTCTTATGGTTCCTGAGAAAATAGCATGTCACGGACAGATGGACAGATGGACAGTGTAGCGAAAACAATAGGGTTCCTTTTTCACCTTTGGTGTACGGAGCCCTAAAAAAGACACCAAAAACCGAAAAAATCCCATAAACCAAAAATGTGTCAGAAATCAGAAAACAAACATCTCTACGAGTAAAGCTAAAATAAATCAAATTAAACCGAAAAAATCGCCAATAATAAAAAACCCCAAAAACTAGATAATACCAAAACCAATTTAATTCCAAAAACGAAAAAGACCGCAACGAATAAGAAAAAACACCAAAACTACAAGTATCGCCAAAAACAAAAAAAAATTTACCGGGTACCTAAAATTATTCAAAAAATGCTTACGTCAGTTAAGATATTCCATTATATACGCTAATGTATAGTTTATTTACATATATATCGAGTCCGTACGGAACCGATCGGAAGTGAGTCCCAGTCGCATTTTACTGAATTTATATTAATTGTGCGATGTTTTAGTTTTAGCATTTTGAAAATTTCTCTTTACATACATATGTATAGATGTATATATTTTTTTAATAAATAATTGCAAATTTTTGAGTTTTCCTTTTTCAGATAATTAATTTGAAAACAAAATACAGAACATATGTTGGGATAAAGTAAACATTTTACTAATATTAATTTGTTGAATTTCTTTTGTCCCTCAAAATTTTCCTCATTTTGAAATAATACTCTTGATCAGTGTCCCGCAAAATAAAATATGGTTGTAGTGGTCAGAAAAATGAGAGTAAAATAAAGTTGTGCTTGAAGAAAAGTTTTCTAACATAAAATACATGCTGTGGTTATTAATTGTTTGAATACTTTTTGTAAGTAGACAATTAAATAAAAACTTAAATAAAAATTTAAAAATCTAATACCTTATTCAACAATGTAGTTCATAAATTCCAAACCAAATTTACTCACAGCGGTGTGAAAACTATTAAAATGCCTTTTTAAACTATTCTCCCTATTATTTTTAAATATTCCATAACATAAAATGCATTGCATATTTCCAAAAGCATTTTTAATCATGAAATATTTCCCAGCTTCCATAAGTATATTATAATTTTTTTGTCTGTAGAAATGTATTAAATTTGCACTTCAATTTCGTTCCTTGTGCTCAAGAAACTAAACAAAAAACCAGGAAAAAATTAATCATGTCTACACAACTTAATTGGTCGCTTGCCCAGTGACGACTAAATGAAAGAGCATAAGCATGTATGTGATTTTCATCCGCACAATTGTGCTATGGCTTGCGGGTTACTGCTCTAGAGCAGCGATCTTCAAAACGGCGCACGCGTGCGAGTGCTCTCAAAATAAAGAGCAATAAGAGATAATTTGTATTTTTATTTAATGTGTACTCAATTGTTACCAAAATTAGGGTTACCGCTTTAATCTCAGACTTTTCATATGCGTCGGTTGTGTAGTCGCATTTTACTAGACAACAAAGGAATCTTTTTAAATTAGTTTAATTTCAAAGTTTTCTAGCTTTTAGAGTTTGAATAATTATTATAAACTATTTAAAATACATCAAATACATCTCTTTTTGAACACAAGAAATTGACTCGAATTAGAGTTTTACAAAAGATATTACGCTCAAAAACGAAGCACCAACACAAACAAAAGTTTGAATGTATATGTGTGGGAATCGCTGCTCTAGAGCTTATTTTTTAATTAACATTTACATACAAACATACTTATGTACATTTCAGGTATCAAGGTAACGAAGGACGACAAAGAGATGATATTGCATTTTTAAAACTTGAAAGCCCCTTAAAATACTCGGAAACTGTCGCACCCATTTGTTTACCGGACGAACTAAGAAGCACTGCAAACAGATATGTGTTGAGTAATAAAAAAGGTTTCATTAATGGCTTCGGAGCACAAAATCAATTGGAGAGACTTAAAATGGTAACGTTGGCATATCATGACTGTATCGAAAAAAGTCCACCAGATGCTCCGGTGGCAGATGATAAATTTTGCATTTACAACACTGAAGGTGGTTTGGTATGCCGTGGAGACAGCGGCGGGGGATTTTTCATTGAGTCCAATGATCCTGATACCAATGAAGTTGAGTACAGACTATGGGGTGTTGTAAGCAATACACCAACCACAAGAAATGATTGCACGCGGACAGGCGACCAGGCTTATGTCGCAATCACCAATATTTTTAATACGGCTTCCGAGTTTAAGAGGAAACTGGCAATTGCCAGAAAAGAAGATGAAGCGAGATTTTAATTACTACACTTTGAAGATTATTTTAAAATATAATTTTATTTTGAAGTGCACAATAAAGTTAAGTTAATAATTTTTTTTCCAAGAATGTGTATATATTAAAAATGGCTTTTTATTGCTAGGCCGTATTCGATTTGGATATGTAACAAGCAACCAGAATTTCATTCGTACTCATATAAAAAGGGAATTGGCCAATAACTGAATATGACATAGTACAGTTTTTTGCAGTCTTAGAATGCCCATTGAAATATTTCAATGAAACATTAGGGGGCTACTGTTTGGAATGGTCTAACGTATACACATTCCTATAAACCAAGCTGGAACGAGCTCAAGCTTTTGTGAAACAAAAAATATTAAATCTATCTTTTACTCAAAGCTGTAAAGTAATAATTAGTAATCCTACTGATTACTAATTTGATTACTTTTTTTTAGGTGAAGTAATGATTAAATTAAGGTGAAGTAATGATTAAATTACGATTATATTCGATTACGATTACTAATAATGGAAAAGTAATCTGAATTACTTGAAATTACAAAAAATAATCAAAAAGATTCAAAAGTCATGACAAAATAATCCGATTATTTTGAAAGAGTACTTTTAATTTGTTTGATTATTTATTAATAATCAAATGTAATCTTTGAAAGTAGTTGGATTATTTTTGTATTACTTTTGATTCTTTATGATTATTTGTTTTTGTAGTTTCTAGTAACTCAGATTACTTTTCGATTATTAGTAATCGAAATCAATTATTTATCCGAAATTCTTTTAAAGGGAATTATATAATGAGAACAATTCTTTTTAAAATGTAATCTAATTTTATTCCTAATCGTAATCGAAATTTAACAGCTCTGCTTTTACTTAAAAAATGGATATAAATTATAAAAGTAATGTATTCTTTCGTAATTGTTGGATGGGCCTTAGAAATCAACTGTGAGTAATTAAAATTAGGTCAATCCTCTTAAAAGGAGAATATCAAAGAAGTGGTTTAAGCTTATATTGTGAAGTGATTTTATTACTTTTATTACAAACTGAAAATCGTAATATTTATCGAAGTATATATTTATTTGTTGGCATTAAAGAATACGATAGTGTACAGTTGTGGTTTACTCAACATTTAATTCTATATCATGTGGCATCTGTTCATACAAAATGCACAAAAAAAAATTAAGAAGCGCAAAGAAAACAAAGAATTATTTCAACCTACAGTGAATGTCACTAAAATATGTTACTGGATAGCAAAGTCGATAATATTTCGTTAGACATGTTTAAAATAGCGATTTTTTTGTTTTAAAAAGACGTTAGTAATCCAATATACAGATTAAGATTAAAAAAAATATATTTTTGTGTTGGTTTCTTGAAACTTTATTAACTCGTCTACTTTAAAAGTCTTGTATTAGTTAATGGTGCTGTTTTTCTTAGGGCAGAAGCTTTGTAATACTTAGTAAGTCCAGGACCCATGTTAAAAACATATTTTAAGGAGTTTCGATAACAGTATTTGCTAGAAACTCATTTTCGAATTTAATAAATAGTTTGATTTACTAAATATTTAATTTCGAATTCTTATTTAAACTCATAAGAACAACAAAAATCTCCTTATATACAGTAGATACGCTATTTTCTTTTACAAAAAATTTTAAATGGTCCTTTTTTATAAAAAATTTGTCTAACAAAAGTTTTAACAATTAATTTAACTGTTTCAGTAAATGTTTTTATTCAAACTTTCATTCACTATGAAACACGACAAAAAATCACAACTTTTCTTAAGTTATTTTTTTTTAATTCTTATTTTTCGAACTTCATTTGTTTTTATATTTATGATTTGATCAGGATAAAGTTCGTATCACTTTTTAAGCCAAATTATATGTGATAATTATTAACAAACAAATATCACTAAACTTAGTTGTAAATATTTTGACAAATACGTAGTATAACGGAACAGCTAGATGTTTTCGAAGGCCACTACACCTTCATCATCAGCGTTATTTGTGTTTGGTCCACTGTGTATGTGGTGTCAGATGAAATTAAAAGAAATATAATTAATAGTAAAAAAACCAAAATAGTTTGTCTTAAGTAGAACAAAAATAAACAAATTAACTAACATGGTAAATTAATTGGTAATTGGTAAAGAACAAATGAGAATGGCAAGACTGTTGTAAATTTAGATATGGTAAAATTTAGCTTAAATTACGAAAAAGCTTTCAGCAAAATTGAATACGATGAATCAAAACAATTCACATATTCCATTTGCAATAAAGGCTGAGTATATAAAGCAGAAATCTATATCATTCATTCATCTATATATTCATGTTTGTCAGAATATTTACAATTAACGTTGGTGTTATTTGTTAATTAAAAATTATCACATATAATATGGCTTAAAAGTGTTACGAACTTTAACCTGATCAGATCACATACGTAAAATTTTCTTTGTTTGATTCAATTATTTTGTGAGTTACCAAGTCTTCCTTTGGTCCGTTTTATTAGAATGACATATAGTTTCTTTTAAATGTGGATTTTACTATTTTTCAAAATTATCGTTGTACTTTCATTATAAATTAATTTTTATTTTATTTTGTTGAAGAAATATATTATTTTAATTTTAAATAATCGTTACCTCAACAATTTTCATCCAAGGCGTTGCGAAAAATTTTACCAAATGTGTTGGACAACTATATAAATAGTTTTGTTCATGATTTTTTAATTGTTCTTAGAGCGAGTAACTTTTTTCCTATCTATTCATCAAAGTTTTAACGTGTCAACTCATTGTAAAAATTACTCATAGATTGAATATGAATGGCAACTCAACTTAAGTTGCCGTGCCAGTTGTCAGTGCATTTGAAATTAAAATTAGTATTACGCATAATATCTTTCCATAATTGCCAAAAATGATTATGAGAGTTTATGAGTGGAAAATAAAATTATATAAACGTACATAAGTGCGAAAAATAAAGCTCTGAAGTAAAAGGGCTTAAAAGAAAAATGATGAGTTCCGAGAAATTATTTTTCAATGAGGAAGTACAAAATGTCGAATATATTAGATAGCACTTAAGGATAAATAGATTCCTTTAGAATTACCACCTCTACTGTTAGTGAATGTTATTACTTAAATAACTTTAAACTAACAAATTCTTTTTTTTATGTGAAAAGCATATTTCCACCTTTGCAAAGGCTTAGTTTATTTTATTTTTATTTGAATTCTACTATTTTCTTCTTTAAAAAGTATGCTGCTGCTAAAACATTGTGGTTGCCAATATATCTGCTATTTGGCAACTGAAATTAATAGCTGGCAGCTGCCAATTGCCATCATTTTGGCAATTGTCAATTCACAAAATTTCAGTTAGTTTTAAAATATTATTCTTTTTTTTTTTATTTAAACTTTTTTATTATTTTTAAACTTTTTTGGTTTGTTACTATTAAGTATATTTGTTTAATTAATTTTAGTTATTTTTTAATTATTATTTTTCGAACTTCATTTGTTTCTATATTTATGATTTATTTGAACGGGCTAAAGTTCGTATCACTATTTTAAGCCAAATTACATGTGATAATTATTAATGAACAAATAACATCAAAGTTAGTTGTAAATATTCTGACAACACATAGTTAAACGGAACAGCCAGCCGTTTTCAAAGGCCACTAAACCTTCATCATCAGCGTTCTTCTGGGTTGGTCCACTGTGTGTGGTATCAGTTGATGTAGATTTTTGCCTTATATACGTAACTTTTTTGCAAATGGAATACGTGAATTGTTTTTGATTCATCGTATTTCAATTTTGCTAATGAAAGCCTAAATTTACCATGTCTAATTTACAACAGTCTTACCACTGTCGTTTATTCTTTACTAATTATGCACATGTTAGTTAATTTGCTTATTTTTTTTTTGTTCTACTTAAAACAAACATTTTTGGTTTGTTACCCTCCATAATCGAATCATAAGACGTGTGTTGCACTTTCAAAAAATTAATTTTGCATAGTCTTCAGTTCGTAGGAGAGAAGAGAAAAGGAAATGTAAACTGAAAAAAATTACAAAATAAATGAATATTAGATTTTTTCTATTTTTGAGTCCCGATTGTGAGGGTTTAATCAAATTGCTTAATGTTACAAAATTATCGATTTTAATGGGACTAAATCTAGATCTACGACGGAAATTTTCAAATTATTTTTCTCACTGTGACTGAACAAATTTAAACTTTATGAATATATTTAAGTAATATTTCTAGTAGTTTTGCTACTCAAGCTTGTTGCGAGTTAGATTAAAAAACTGCATGATTTACTATTTAAATAAATTATAAAAAGTGTAAACTTATCGTGTTGTAAGAAACCAGCTCTTAGCAAATTAAATATGTATGTAGTAGTGATGTAACGAATGTCAATTTTTGATATTCACGAATACGAGTACGAATACGAATATTTCAAAGGATATTCGCAAATACGAATACGAATACGAATATTATATGCAATATGAAATATTAAAAAAATGTTTTGAAAAAGGACTTCACACTCTTGTTGGCGTACTTTAAAAAAAAAGTACCCAAAATTTTAATGATCGTCATTGAACAATATTTGATAATGATGCAAAGCATAAATTTCTATAAAAAAAATAATGAATATGTACAAACTAAAATCTTTAGTTATTTATTTAAATTTATGCATTTATTTATTTAATTTCTTTGGAAAAATATTCGTATTCGTATTCGCCTGAATTTGACGAATAGGAATACATTCGTATTCGGATCCGCCTGAATTTAGCGAATACTAATACATTCGTATTCGCCTGAAAATGGCCGAATATTCGACAATTCGAATACGAATAGGAATATTCGTGCATCACTAGTATGTAGGTATTTAAAACAAGTTAACACTTTGTGAGCATTTCTGAATGTGCGCCCTTATTTTTACCTTTTTTGTGCCAATTTTAAATAATCAAAGGTGAATTCACGCCCTCTAAAGAGGTGTGAAGTTTCAATACAATTTGTAAAGTAGAAGCATGTGAAATATAATAATATATTTTAATCAATGTGGCTTTGTCCTTTCTTTAAAGTTATTTATGTAGAGTGCCTAGCTTCTTAGCATTCCGAAAATAAAGAAAAACATAAGATTCAAGCAATATAATTTATGGGCTTGTCGCTGCTCACTTCCTTGGTAAGGGACCAATAAACTTCCCATCCTAAAGAGTAGACAAAAATATATAATCCTGAGCTGGATATAAATAAACAAACTTGTAGGTAAAAACCTTAGGTACCTGTTTGTAGAAGTAACGGGCATAACCTACAAGATTTTATTCTATGGGCTAAATAAATAAAATAAATAATTAAAAAACGTGCATACATAAGGAAAGCAAAAATAACATTTTATAAAGTCGCTTAAGTATAGTAAACTGTTGGCCTGAACTGGCATAATTTGAAACAAGGAATAAGAAGGTAGTCACAGAGATTAAAATGAGGATATGCTTAGATTATATTCTATACAGAAAGCAGTTTTTACTTATTCAAGTGTAAAAACCTAACAGATACAATCAATAAATTTAGTTTATATTAACCACATTAACTACACAGGCCCATTGTGTTCAGTATTCACTTGAACTTGAAATCACCGTGGTTCTAAGGCTATCAAGGCAGCTGCAAATGAAAATCTTGTTTTTGCAAAAAGCAACTACATAAATATGATGTTTTTTTTTTATTGTGAGTGTGTAGTTATTTCTTTTTAAATTTATATACCCGTACTTCTGTTTATAGTGACTACAAAAAACAATTTCAGTCTCAGTCATCAGCTTCAGGCAAACGAACGAATTTTCATAAAATTTCGCAAAGAAGATTTTATTTGTTATTTAAATTGAAAAATAAAAATAAATTGAAACCAACAAAAATGTTGGGAGGTTTCGGAAAATATATAATTTTATTAATTACAATACAATGGGTGTGCAGTGAAACTAGTAAGTTGGTGGAATTAATTTTTAAACTATATTTCGTGCAAATGATGGTATAGATGAATAAACTGAAATATATTTTCAGTATATTAAATTAATTAGAAAATTTGAATCAATGCTTTTTATTTAGATTTGTTATTGCAAGAAAATCTTTTTTTTTTTTTGATACCTAACCTCAGAATTATAGATTTTAAGCAATTTGCTTCTTTTATACGAATTTAAGCACGAAAAATTATTTTTATGTACATTTAATTAAGTAAATAAATTTTATTTTTTTTTAAATCTTAGTGAGTATTTTTGAAAACTATAAAAGAATTACCACCCACCTGAAATTTTTTAAAATTTTGTAATGGGTAGTACTCCTTTAATGGCTTACAAAGTAATGAATGGTACTTATTTTTCGAGCTTTTTACGTGTATAATAATAACCATAATAAATAAAACAAGCACTTATATCATTATGTGAAAGTCATTCAGTACTTTCCAGTTATATATGACATATATGTAGACAAGAATTTATCGATCATGAAAATGAGCTTTGAACATAAAAAAGAAGATTCCTACTTTAATTTTCAGTAAACTAAGTTTGGTTTTACACATACGTAACTAAAATTTTTGTTAAAAAATTAAAGTATTTTCGCATATGCTACGATACATACATTTACATACATATATGTAAAATTATGATTTTTAACAATCCAAAAAAAAAATAAGTTTTATAGTTTTGTTACAAAATATAATTTATTTTTATTAAAAAAACCACATATTAGGTAAAAAGTAATCTATCAACTGTTGCACATTTGCAGGCAACAAATAACACATTAAGTTTTAAAATCTTTTAGGCAAACACTAATCTATTAACTTTTGGATTATTTTAACCAAGAAATAAAGGGTACCCTATACTTTCTGAACTTCTCAAACAAAAATAACGGGTTATTCAGTCAAATTGTAAGTAATTACAGTAGGGGAGTACACACAATTATTTCCCAGCAAAAATTACTGCTTACCAGACGCGTTTTTGTAGGGGAGACATTCTTACAGAATCACTTGCTTTTGCGTATGAATAATTTATTTTTGTTCGAAGCAATAAATGTAGCTTCTAGAAAGCCATACAATTTGTTTGCCTTACTAAAGTGCTTCACAGAAGTAATAATATATAATTTTTGTGAGAGCCCGCCTTACGTTAGTGCTTTTCAGAAGCATTTTTCGAAATTTTTGTTAACAAATAAGCAATACATTGTTTACCTCAGTTGTTAGTGATTCCATATAAGAATTTTTTTTGCTGGGTTGCATTTTAGTAAGCAAATTTTTTTGCTTGAAAGTTTTTATATAACTAACTATAAAGGGGCCCATACACACATACTGCTTGCAGCTACTGCCGATGAACCCTTGGTATACATACGTGTGTGATTGATATTTTACCATCAAATATATCAATCATCACTTAAAATAAAAACTTATAAAATAAACATGCGTTTGAGAACAAAGAAAGTTATTGGTAGAATTCAATAAACTAAAAAACAACGTATTTTCTTTACACATTTTATTTCAGAGCTTATTTTTTCTTTGTTTTATTTCCTTTTTTACTTGTTTTAGTTTCTTTTTTTTAGTAAAACTTCAAATTTAAAAAAAAATACATATCAGAAGAATGAATAAATTCATTTTTTGTTCATTTGAAAAACTGTCAGCAGTATGAGTTCATTTCAAAATCAAAACTATTTTGATTTTTCATACTGCATTGTCTGTGTGACAAATACATTAACAAAAATTTAAAATTTACCAACACATTCTCGTCGCATGAGCATGAGCAGTATGTGTGTATGGGCCCCTTTATAAACTTCTACTTGATTTTCTGCTAATTACTTATAAAAGCTATTAAGGCTTTATAAAGGGTTTCTAAAACACAATCATACATAATTTTTCTTATTAACCCCAGGGTCTACAACCCAGACTTTTGACTGGTGTATAATGTTTATATGGAAAACACTTTTTTTTATGAGTGATTTTCATAAAAAATTCTTTAGACGAGTTGTCTGCCTGACTTGTAGAAACTGCACATAAGTATTTATAAAGCCTTGATAACTTTCACATGTAAGGCTGTAAGTTTATAACCATGAAGTTTTTAACTTTATAAATTAAAATAAAAAGAATTATGTTCCATTTAATATGCTATTTTAACATGAATCGGAGTTGATGATTTTTTCAATAGAAATAAAATTGTACGGATGAAGCGAGTGGATCTGAAATTGCTGCAAAAACAACATTTTCATTTCTAGTGGAAAAAAAATAAATATACTGAAATTATATATAAAAAAAACTATACTTAAAAAAAAATCTCTGAAAAATTATTTTTATCAAATTTCGACGGGTTCCATAATTATACAAAATTATTATATTTACAGCAATACTTGTTACCATAATTACCCAGCAAGAAATTACACATTACCATCAGAAATACTTGCCATATAATGACTTACTTTTCCGATTACCAAATTTCATTACTCGCTTACAAATCACATTATATGAAACTTAAAAAAATTTTGTACTAGTTGATAAATAAGAAGAATGATTATTTTGGATTTACTAGATTACGTGAATATGTTGACAGACAAAAAAGTAAGTACTTCTCAAGAATCGGTAATTTTAGTATCACACCTTGTTAAAATCATTAAGTAGGTAATCCAGTAGGGAAGTGCTTCCACCAAAAATGCTTAATTCCAAACCCGATTACATTTTTGAAAATTTTTTGCTGCGTAGTTATATATTACACCAAAAATGGTAAATGTTATATCTGTGGCAAAAAGAAAAAAGTGCTTAGGTCAAGATACGTTGTTTTTCAGTTAATAATACCTCCACAATCTGCATGTTTGAAAGAACTACTGGTCAAAATCTCTATTAATTTGAGTGGTTTTTCAGGAAGTTATAGCACTATGACTTGTGACTTATCTTTCTTACACTTTTAATTTCATTTGGAATAATAGCTTACTTTGGTTTATACTTTGGTATATTTAAACTTAAGTGTATTACTTAGTGTGCAGAATGATTTTTGCTTAAAATAATAGAGGTCAACAGAGAATTTCCCAAATTAATTGCAACATAAATAAATTTCTGAAAGTCGAGTTGAACGCTTACAAGTGCTCTCCTGCAAAACAGTAAAGGCCCAACTATAATATGAATAAGGTGGCTTAAGCTAATGCCAGAATTTAACGATAAGTCTGTCAAATACTTAGGCAATTCAGATGCGACTTTTAGGTGGCCACAATGCACTTAAAAGGAGTTAAGATATAGGTATTGTTCACATTTTTTAGTAATTTTGTTTCTTCTTGTAACTACTAAATGAATGCAATTCAATCAAATGAACTTGTTGGAATATCCTAATTTATTAAAAATTCACGTATAATTATATCCACCACTTTATTACTTGTTTTATTTGTTTTGCCTACTAAAAAGTACAACAATGAACATACATAAATAAACTCATGTGTATGTATGTATATGTGTATTGTAAAACAGAATGAAAATAAAAATTTTGCTTTCTTTTCTGAGTTTAAAATAAGAAACAATAAAAAAATATTTAAAATCAATGAATATTTTCTGATGCTGTTTGCTTGAGTTTAAAAAAATGCACAAACAGTGTTTTCCGTACGGAACGTGCGTTCAGTTTGGCACTTAGCTTAAGCAAATTACATTTGACGAAACTTGACGAAAAGTTCCATAAGTACATTATAGTTTGCCACATACGTTTTATATGTAACCGCACAGTTGCTTAAGTTCGCTTATTCAAATTATAGTTGGGCCTTAAAATATGACTCAGGCTGAGTTTACATCTAGCATTCCTTGTGGGCCATGTTCGCAAAAAAGCGTAAACAGTAATTACTAGGAACATGTTTGATTCAGACATGTATTTATTGATTTAAACTGTTCCCAATCATGTTGGATTTTATAAAATTGTCTATTTGTTATGAATGAGACTTTTTAACTTAATAAAAACGTGTCTGAATCAAACAGAGTTTCATTAGTAATTGGTGGTAACGCTTTTTTACGCATGGCGCACACATGTAAACCCATCCTTAAGCACTAGACTTGTATCGAATTCTTTCACTAGCTCGTTTTTGACACAAATCATTAATAAAACTCATGTAATTTAAATGGGTTTGAATATTAGATTGTGTTTAAAACGAGCTACTGAAAGAGTTCGATACAAGTCTATTAAGCACTTTTTCTTGTTGCCAAATATACATATATTAGATAATATTATTTTTTGGAAGGGATGAAAAAATTAGGGAATCGTTGGACTAAGTGTATAGAACTCAAAACTAAAAAAAAAAAAAAAAAAATCTGTCATAAAGAATGTCACTTACCTACCCGCCCTCGTACATTAGAAAGAAAAAACTAGCATTTTTCTAGGAATATTTTAATACTCGTATGTCATCATTATTCACATGAAATATCAATTGATAATAAAACAATTTTTTTATTTTGTTGAATTCAGGAAGGTTTATGATTTCGATTATTTTTTTGTAAAGTATTAATACCTGCTCAACGAAAGAAGTTAATTCTATTCTACAAACAGGTTTGCTTGTAATATTCTTAAAGCTTGTGCAGTTAATTTGCCTTAACGTTATTGGATTTGGAAAGCCAAAGATTTACAATACACTTGTACCTGTATCGCCCATTTACGCAAACAATGGCATAACTAAAAAGAACCAGTTTCAAATTTTCAATTTACATACAACTGAATGGAAAATTAAGACCTTATTTTGCTTTCAAGAGTTGAGAAATCAAAATATTTTTATGAAACTTGTACATAATATGAAAAATGATATCAGGATTAAATCAGCATCATTAACTCAAAAATCCATTTTTTTAAAGTTAGACGCAGGAAAATAAATTGAAAAATATAAAAATTTCAAAATATTTTTTTGTAAGGAATATTATCAGTTACGAAAAACTTAAACATATAAGGCCTTATTTAGAAAAATTAATTTAGGTTTACATACATACCAGATCTGGGAAATTTGCATTAAATAAGGTAATGCATTGAGCATTTTCCTACATTTAACCAAATCAATGCAAATGCAAATTTATTGAACTAACACTAAATCGTATGCTTTTAATGCATTATTTTTTCCATTGAATTAAAATGCCCTCAAAGTAATGCATTAATATTGCATTGGCATTAAATTTGATATTTTTAATGCGCTATTTTTTGCATTGAATTAAAATATCCTCAAAGTAATGCACTAATATTACATTAGCATTAAATTTCATATTTTTAATGCACTAGTTTTTGCATTGAATTAAAATCAAGTCGAGGCAATGCATTAATATTGCATTGGCACTAAATCACACGTAAAAAATGGACTAATTTTGCATTAGCACTAATGAAGTAATGCAATATGATTGCATTGATACATACAAAATTTGTTTTCTAGACCTTTTGTAAACCAAAATAATTTTTTCTAAATAAGCCAGATAATAATTTGAGGTTCAGTAACTTTGTACTAAATTCGGTAATTTACAGAGAGTGAGTTTTTCTACCCTTTACCAAAAGATGGTAAACGAGTATATAAAGGTTTGTCATTTCGTGTGAAATTTCCATAATACTAAGAAGTGGCCCAAAAAGTATATATCTTCTGTATACGGAAGACTAATAAACTATGTCCGTCTGTCTGTACGTAAGGCTCCCAGAAAAGCTAAACTGCTGTATTAGAAATGATCCTACATATGTATATTGGTAATTAAAATCAGTAAAATCGAGCAGACGGTTTCAGAGCTGCAAAACTTAAACTTTATTTTGCCATATGTAAGTAACTACCGAAAACTAATTTTAATTTTTTTTATTAAATAAACTAATTTTGTTATTCAGTAAGATTAAAATTGATACTTCAAATCAACATAAAAAAAGTAAAAAGACGTTTCCAGGGTTGGAAAACTTAATTTTTTTTTGTTATATTAAAGTAACTTGCTAAAACTAATATTTGCTTTTCTTCTATAAATTAAACAAATCTTATATTCTTAAAAGAAAGAGATTGGTGTAAGAAATCAAAAAAATCCTATAGGATGATTTCAGGGTTGGGAAACTTACACTATTGTGATGTATAAAAGTAACAAGGTCTAATTAATTTGTTTCTTTTTCGTTATAAACTATATATATTTTACGTGTTGGAACGGAAATTTTGGTGTGAAAATTTATAAAAATAAACACCACAGCTCCAGAGCTGGAAACTTGTAACTTTTTTTCTGGATATAAAAGCAACTAAATAAAACTAATTTTTATTTTTTTCTTTGCTACGTTAACATATGTAGTTTATCTAAAAGGATGGTTACAGGGTTGGCAAATTATTTTTTTTATATAAAAGTAACTAGGTCAAATTATTTTTTTTTTTGTTTACAAATTATTTATACTTTATGTTTTTAAAAGAAATAGTTTGGCATACAAATTATAAAAATAAAACCATAGCTCCAGACCTGGGAAACTTAAAACTTTTCTGGTATATAAAACTAATTAAATCAAACTAATTATTTCTTTGGTAAATAAATATATTGCATATTTTAGAAAGAAAGAATTTTGTCTTAAAAATTGGAAAATTCAAAATTATGGTTTCAGGGTTGGAAATTGAAAAAAAATATTTGTAAAAATATAATCAGTAGTAATTTTTTTTCAATTCAACATATTTTATATTTTAGGAAGATATTTACTCTAGATTTTTATATCTGTTAAATTTTTATTTAAGTATAAGCGAGGTTTATGCCATGTTGCTTGTTATGCTCTCATCTCAGTTATATTTCAGATCGATGATCTCTCGGTGACAACTCGTTGCAAGTTCTTATTAATTTTTAGTAAAAAGAGATAAAACTAAAATTTATCGGTAAAGAACAGTCCTAAATAGAAAATAATTAAAGAAGATGTTCCGTCTCATTTCCCTGAAAACGTTCCTTTGTGCTGAACAGGTTTGAAAAAATTCTTTACGAATAAACGTTGATATAATACTACTACTACGTTATATACGTTTTGCAATGAGATTTTTATATTAAGACACTTAACAATCTTGCAACATCAAAGATTATTAAATAAAACCAGTTAGTTTAGTTGGCATGGACGTACAATATTAGACTATTTTATAGGGTTATTATTTTTTTGGTATTGTATGACGTGACTTCGTTTTTTATAACTGGAATAAGGATGAATGTAAAATACTTCTTAAATACAGAGTCTGGAATAAAATGTTCAAGTTGCCAGTTGCTAATATCGAAAAAAAATATTTAATCGAAAAATACCGAGAGGTCAGTTACCAAAAATTGCACAAGAGAAAAAAGGTTCTTTGAACTGTGCGTACGTATTTTTAATTTTTTATTTATTTTTAATAAGTTTATTTAATTTAAATAAGTTTATATAACAAATAAAACAAAAATTAGTTTTAGCCCACTTATTTGACAAAGTGTACAACAACTGTTTTCGTTAGTATGAAAAACTCAGAAATTTTACAAAGCGTTGTAAAATGGAAATTATTTCATATTTTGTAAATAAATATTTTAAAATTATAGCACTAGTAATACAAAGTTAAGAAGTGCCTGGAAATCACATGCACATCTAATGCACAAATACATCACAAAATAAAACCTTTTTATCGGCGGATCGTGTATTTTCACTTCCCAGAGGTCAATGAAAATATGTTCGTTGTTTTCCGTCCAAAAGATAATTTTTTAGCCATTTTTTTCTTATTATTATTGCGGCTTCATCCATTTTTAAGTTAAAAATCTTTCAAGCGACATCTATTGTTATTCACTGGCACCAAAATTTTCAGCTGCTTCCATTTTGACTTGACAGAAAAACCAACCAAAAAAACCATTGATTTTAAAAAATTCTAAAATGATTTGAAGTTTTTTTTTAACAAAAATCATTTCTATGGTAAAACCAAGTTTTAACAGTTGGTTTTAACGTTAAAACCAACTTTTATTAAAACCAAGTCAGTGTGAAAACACTATTATATGACAAAATAAAATGACCAGAGCTGAAACTGTCGGCTTGATTTTGCTGAATTTCAATACCATCATTTGTGACACACCAGTTTAAGATCAAGGTCTCTAGCTTTCCTGGGAGCTTCAGAAAACCGATTTCACCTACAGACAGACTGACAGACGGAAGAAGTCCGTTTTCGTTTATTCGTCTTCTTTATGCAGAAAGATCCAGAATATATATATAATTTATGGGTTGCTTATTAATATTGAGGAAATTACATACGGAATGACAAACCTATATATAAGCTTTACCATTTTTTTTGAAGGCTATAAAATGCTGAAATTGTCTGCACTATTGCTTATATTATTATTAAATTTGGTAAATATTTCAATAAATATTATATATTTTTTCTTTTTAAGCTCCAGAGCAACCCAAAAAATGCTTTATACCGAACGAAGTCCAATTACAAGACTTGCGTTTCATGTTGCATCCTCAAAATCACACCATCGAATTGGGTTCTTACGTCGAGGAATATGAAACAGTAAATATGGAATGTAACAACAATAACACATTGCAAGGCCCGGCAAGTCTAATTTGTCAAAATGGAAAATGGAATTCTGATTTTCCCAAGTGTGAAGGTGAATGTTGGAATATCAATTTGTTTAGTCGGCTCTTATGTTGAATACATTGAAGATCAGACACTTTTGCCCTTTTACATTTGGGAAATTGATGGACAGGCAGATATTTTTTGATGCTCTTTTTATTTAATATCGTGGTTTCCTTACTTGAAATATATAAATATTTTAATTGATGAAATCACTTAAGTGAATATGTAAAAAAAGTCTTCTATATCTGTAGTTATATGAACTAGACTTGGATCGAAAGCATTCATAAGTTTCATTTAATTTAAATTGGTTTAATCATAGATTTGTGTAAAAAAAGTAACTTGAGAACGAACGAGTTCATCGCAAGTTTAATACGAGAAGATTTTAAATCCCATGAAGGCGATAAATAAAATAAAGAATAAAAAAATCTTTGGAGCAGGCATGCCTGTACCACACTTGTTTCACCTTCGTGACAAGACACACAAAGTTTGCCCGCCTGTGTATTAGTTTCTGAAATGTGAAAAGTAATTTTTTTTTATTATGTTATTATTGCATTTATTAGCATACTGTGATGGCACACTCTTGAGAAGTTTGTCCGTACGTGCAATTTGTGATAATCGGGATCGTTTCGTGGAGTGCCCTAAAATAATTTTACCCGGAACTACGATTCAACTAACCTGTGCATTTGGCTACACTCGCAACCCTAAGACAGCGCAAATATTGCAATGCTTACCAGGTGGTAGTTTTGATAAAAGCCCGGAGCGTTGTGAACAGATTTGCGGCCGAATCGCACCAATTTCAAAAAGTTTGTCTAAAAATGGGATTGAAATTGAATCCAGTGTTGCGCCCTGGCATGTGGCTGTTTATGAAAATGACAGCGTTTCCTACAATTATAGGTGCAGCGGTTCAATTGTTTCGCCAACTGTTATCATTTCAGGTGGGTAATTGATGAAACCAGTAATTGAAAACAAAAAGTGATGTTATATAATTTTAGCCGCAAGTTGCTTTTGGGATGAAGCAAACTTATCGCCGAAGAATTATATCGAGTATGAAATCATTGCTGGCAGAAGTACGAGCAACTACACAACTGAGCAGAACTTATACTCTCAGTTAGTAAAAGTGCGTCAAGTTCATATTCCACTAGAGTAAGTAAATTATTTAAGCACAAAAAAAATTACCAACGGATTATTCTTTAGAAGGCTCATGCAATTTTAAAAGCATGTTAATGTCTACAAAAATATCATCACAGGAATTCACTTTTTTAAATTAATAGGTTAGGTTAGGACGGGTGGCGCTATAACGCACTGCTTCTCGGAGATCGAGTTCCTTCTATTGCCCGTTAAAAGTAATATTTACCCCATATGTACCCAGAAGTGATACTTTTATCCGTATTTAATCCACTGAATTCTGATGATGAAGCCCCTGATATCCTCCAGCTTACACTTCCCGATATCTGTAATGATCTCGTGGAAACGTGGGCTCAGCCTCAGCACTATTAGTATTTGTGATTTAATTATATTATCATTTAGAATAAATTTTCACTGATAGTATAGTTCTGCGTACATTTTATCAAAGATCCCAATTTCCTATATGCAATTTTTTAGTGGAGATGCTTTTTAATAGAGAAATCCTCAACTATGACAGCTTTCTATACAGACTTTATGACTAGCTAAACAAGCCTGACCTAGGGAAGTTGACCGGCATTTTAACGGGGCACTCTAATATACGAGGGAATTTATACCGAATTGGAGCAATGAATGCAGGGCATACGTGTAGGACTTGGGCACAATGCAGCACTTCCTTTGTCATTATCCAGCTTTCGCCCATCCGAGATCCCGTTATTCTGAAGATGACACCTTACCCAATATTACCCACCTTAGATGTATTGATTGGAAAAGCTTGATGGGCTACGTGGACGCTACTCAGTTCCTATAAAGGTGGTGTTAATTTATATACGACCGCACAACATGACTTATGTGTATGTCCCCGGACATGAGCTTAATGGCTTCTCTTTTCAACATAACCTAACCTATGACTAACGACAACTCCTAAAAAGCTTACCATCAACAATATTTTTCTTAACAACAATTGTTATTAACGAAAAATTTCATCATACACAGGAAACACAAAATTTAAAGTAGATATTATTTTTCTACTGAAAGAATTTTAATTAGGTTTCCGTTGGGAGCATGAATAATGAAAGATGTAGAAAAAAAATTGTTTATTCTTAATTTTAATTTTTTATTTATTTTTTATTTATGGTTGCTCGAAACTTTCTTTATTTCCAGCTGGAGGGCTGGGAAAAATAGTAACATAGAAAACATGGCGCAACCTCAATCTCTGGAGAATTTTTAGCATATATATTATTCTTCTCCGCGTCTCTTAGTATCGAAGTTTCGTGCAACTATGTTATTATAATGTCTAACTTGTTCTTAACTTCTTCTTTAACTTCTCAAACAAATGCTGATATAACTATAACAGGGTGCCCCTGTGGCTGAGTGGTAGCGATGCTAGCCTCTCAGTCCAGCGGTCGTGGGTTCGATTCCCACCATAAACTCTGGGTGTTTTCTGCAGACAAGCTAATCGCTTTGCAGGTTGTGTTTGTTAAAAAAAAAAAATTAATACTTTTAAGCAAAATTTTTTCAGGAGAAATACAGAGGGCTTAAAAACATTATCCCACAGTACACAGTTCAGATAGTGTCATTCAATCACTTTATAACTGATAAAACTATATTATTGATATGTATATTATGTAAGAACTCAAGTTAACCTAAATTCTTTTTTTAAATACTTTCAGATATCAGGGTAGGCAAGGACAATTAATACACGATATTGCATTTTTAAAACTTGAAAGGCCCTTAAAATACTCGGAAACCGTTGCACCCATTTGTTTACCGATGGAACTTGCAAGCACTGCTGCCAAATACGTGCTTAGCAATTTAAAAGGTTTCATTAGTGGCTTTGGATTGCGTAACAAATTGGAAAGACTTGGAATGACAACGTTGTCATATCATGATTGTATCAGTAAAAGTCCACCAGATGCTACATTGGCAGATGATAAATTTTGCATTTACAACACTGAAGGTGGTTTGGTATGCCGGGGAAGCAGCGGCGGAGGATTTTTTATTGAGTCCAAGGATCTTGAAACCAATGAAGCTGAGTACAGCATTTGGGGTGTTGTAAGCCATACACCGACCACAAGAAACGATTGCACAGGGACAAGCGACAAGGCTTATGTTGCAATTACCAATATATATAATATGCCTTCTGAGTTTAAGAGGAAACTGGCGAAAGCAAGAAAAGACGATATAGCGCTTTTTTAAGCATTACGCTTTGAAGTTTTGCTTTTAAATATACATATGTAATTTTTATTTTCAAGTGCGCAATAAATATGTATGACTTAGTAATTTTTTTCCAAGACATGCTTTTACATTGGCGGTATTCGGTGTTTAATACGAAATGGTCTTGCGTCATTGTATATGCAAAATATCGTAGCTTTTCTTTAAAATCCCACAACAAGTATACACACACAATCCAAAGAAAAGCTACGATATTTTGCTTTTGCACTTACGCATTACAGTTTGCATCAAGCATCGAATACCGCCATTATTTTTCTTGAACGTTGCTTTTTATTGCAAGTCCGCATTCAGATTGGAAACGTAACAAACAGCTAGAATTTTTTGCATACATTTCCAGGTGTGCGACCATCGGTTGCTATTTACTCATGTAAATGCGAAATACACCGGATCATGTCACGATTCCGTTATTTGGACCACATCACCAATACGCATAAAATTAATGAACACTTTCAACGCTCAAAAGTAAAGTAAAAGTAATATTTTAATAATTTATTTAATTAAACGTTTTTTAAATAAAATCATTATTTGATGCTTTTATTTAGATAATATTAACATACATACATTTCGTTACATTAATATAGAAAGGTTCTGTTTTGAAATCTGGTAATTTTCATATATATATATATACATATGTATATATATATATATATATACATATATATATATATGTATATACTTATATGTATATAGTATCAGCAAATGCTATTTTTGCATATTAATTATTAATTTATATGTCCATATTATAAGCAAACAAATCCACAGTTGATACGGGCTCTTGAAGCTGATTTTAATTTTATATATATATATATAGGTTTGTCATTGTCATTCCGTATGTAATTTCCACAACATTAATAAGCTACACATAAAGTATATATATTCTGGATCCTTATGAATAGGGAAGACGAACAAGCGATGTCCGTCTGTCCGCCTGTCCGTCTGTCTGTACGTGGGTTTCCCGAAGCTCCCAAAAGAGCTAGAGACTTCGTTCTTGAACTGTTGTGTTAGAAATTTTCCGAAAAATTTTGCTATTGAAAATCAGCAAAATCGAGCAGACGGTTTCAGACCTGGAAAGCTTAAACTATATTTTCCCAAATAACTACCGAAAACTAGTTTTTATTACTTTTTTATTAAATTAACTTATTTTATACTTCAGTATGAATAAAATTGGTGTTTCTAATTAAAAAAAAAAAAATTAAAAATAAAATAAAACAAAAAGACGCTTCCAGGGTTGGAAAACTTTAATATTTTTTCTTATAATAAAACATATTTTAAGTTTTAAGAAAAATGCCATTTTCTCAGGAACCGTAAGAGCTATTGATCTGAAATTTGGACAGAGTATGTAGAACTTTAGTGGCTACAATACTAAAAATATAAAAGTTAAAAATTAAATTGTGTTTCAAAACGAGCATCGAAAAATATTAAAATCCCATGTAATATACATACATATATACAATTGTATGTACATATGTATTTATATAGACACTTGAAATTTGTAAAATTACTGTATTTTTATACAGACTGCAACAATTAAAATTAAAATTTATAAAAATTAAAATTACAGGATCTTCTATCAGTTTATGTAATTTTGACTATGTAGTTTTGGCAACTTGCTGTATCTTGAAAACCGTAGGAGGCAAAGTCTTGAAATTTTCTAAAACGGTAAAGCATAAAAACTCCCAAAATTATAAAATCGTCAAACCGAAAAAAATCGCCTAAGCGAAAAAACACTAAATTAAACGATTTAAGCACTAAAATAAATTTCTAAAATGAAAAAATTTCTTAAATGAAAAATATCTCCAAAATGAAAAAAATCGACAAAATAAAAAATAACGTCAAAAACCTTAAAAAATCCCTAAAACGAGAAAAAATCACCAAAACTAAGAAAAGCACCAAATTAAAAAAATTGCCAAAACGAAAAATATCACCAAATTAAAAAAATTCTAGCAATAAAATAAATTGCAAAAATGAAAAAAACGCTAAGATGAAAAAATCGCCAAATTGAAAGAAATCACCGAAATAAAAAAAATCGCCAATATAAAAAAAAAATTCCAAAAACTTTAAAAAATTACTAAAACGAGAAAAAAGCACCAAAACTAAAAAAAACACTAACTAAAATAAATGCCAAGAACCTAAAAAAACGCTAAAAAGAGAAAAAAGCACCAGAACTAAAAAACAGCACCAAATTAAAAAAAATTACCAAACCCAAAAAAAAAATCACAAAAATGAAAAAAGCACCAAATTGGAAAAAAATCTACAAAATGAAAAAATCGCTAAAATGAAAAAAAAACCAAAATGATAAAAAAAATAAAAATGAATTAAAATTACTGTTAATGCAGCTAACTCGTATCTTAATAAATGCGTTTCATAATTAAACCAGAATAGATTAGTGTATTATTACTACTTATATATATTTATATATATGTATGTAATCAATTCGTTAATAGTTGCATATGTATGAACTTTTATCCAAACTCCGAAGTATAAAGAGATAAACCGTTTCTTTTTTTCACTCCTGAAAACTTGTATTTTTTAAGGTACGGTGTTGAGAAAGTAAGGCATAGATATTCAACTTATTGCTAATATTACCAAAAAAAAAATATTCAATCCAAAAATACCGAGAAATCACTTAATAAAAATTGCACTAGAGCAAAAATTATGATTTTTTCACAAAATAAATATGTACCTATATATCTATGTGCTTATGTACATATGTATTTCTATACTACATAAACAGCACTTTGGTAGAAGGTATATAAGATTCGGCACAGCCGAATATAGCAAACTTACTTGTTTTTATTTAAATACTTTTATGTGGCTCAAAGATATAACAATTAATAAACACATACAGTATATATAACCACAAAAAAGGTACCTGCGCGCACAGCGCTGTTATGGGTATGTTTTTACATAATTTTTGTATCGCACTTTGGCGGTCATGGCGATTTTTAACATTTAATTTGGTAAAAAAAAAATCAAAATAAATCTGGCAACCCTGCTAGCACAATTAAAGAAATCAATTAAGAGCATTCTTTCTATCGATTTAAGAGCATGTGGCGTTTAAAGCAAGCCTCACACATAACGACCCTTTGTACAACATGAGCAGTTGAGTTGAGTATGAGATTGTTAAGTGTGTAGGGTCGTCGTATAAAGTTGTGTCTCGATGGTACGAAAGATTAAACAAATAAGCGGTTTTATATATAGAAGAAAAAACTAGCATAAAGTCAGCATCAGTGTCAAAATTTAACATGATGTTAAAAAGTTTTGCAATTAAACTTCACATTAAAAATTGTACTAGAGGGTTAAAACTACATAATGTGCTCATGTTAAATTTAAAATTGTGTGAAGAAACTTGTTAAAAACTTATGCAATTTCATCACTTATGCTAACTTCATGTCAATTTTTTTATACATGGGGTCGTAATTATTTTTGGCAAGTTGTACATACAGATTACAAAATTTAGGAGTATGTTGAAGTTTATATTTTTTTATTATAGTTGTATATTATCTTGTTTTGTATGTGCATAGAAACTCTTCACGAAGAGTCATTGCATCCTGTCTGTCATCCACATGCAGCCGACTTCAGCTAACTTTCATTTAGTGTTTTCAAAATTTTGTTGTTAGAATATATTTTTTATATAAACCACTTCTTTTAACAAATTCTTTTTTATCCTTTTTGACATTATTCTTCTTCGTTTTGCACCAAAAAAATATATTGATCACACACAATGCGCTCAATAATAACCGATGTCATTTTTACAACAAAATTTTTTTTTTTTGTGAAATGAAGTTGTCCAATAATGTTGTATACGTTGTTGTATACTTTGTGCACAAAACTTACAACTTGGTAAACCAAAGTATTGTACCAACACGGTCGCAAAGTGTGTGGCTTCCATAAAAATTCAGAATATTTTTCTCTTTCTATAACCATTATTTGTAGGTATGTACGTGTGTTCGACGTAACAAATTCTCGATTCAGTTTACAAATTGATACTAAGGAAAACATAATTTTAGTAGCAAGCGTCATCTTTTAGCGGTCAGACGGGTTAGTCGTTTAACAGAAGAAATTATAAATAAACTCCTATTTTATTGAAGACGCTACAATAAATATATAAAAAAATTTTTATTATATACAAAATTTCTGAAAGAAGTTATAAGAATACAAAAAGCAGAAAATATGCAACGAGTTTTGGCAAACTATGTGATTGTGTTAGTTTCAATAAAAATGGTGTTGAGTCAATCTTGTAAGTTGTGTTTTTGTTTGTTTTAGTCGGTACGAGTGCTAAAGATAGTCTTTGACAAAAGCATTTTAAAGTTCAGAGAAGGGCGTTCCTGTTGATTTACTTCTACACATCGTTCTTTCACAACAATAACGCCTTACTTTAAAAAACTAGTTTTACGGAAAACGAGTTTAAAGTTTTTAATTTAATGGAAAAAGAAACTTTTTTTCCGTAGAGTTGGGTATACGAGATACATATTTAATTAAGACTTTTACACAATATGAAACATATGAGCATTAATACTGCATTATTAACCACAAATATTAATTTTCGGGCCTTTAAAAATATTGAAGTAAATAAGCATAAATAAAAAGCAGTATAAAATTTAAATATACAAAAATCGTTTTATTTTTCACAGATAAACTTGAAGAACAAATCTAACAAACGCAAATGTGCTTTGCAATACTGTCTTCTTCAACCAGTGAAAAGCATTGCCATATATTTTGAACTCGATTGAAATTTATAAAGTCTATAGGCCGTGATGTACTTTTCACACACGTAACTACCAACCTTTGACATTCTTTGGCGCTACCTTGCTTTTGTATTACGTTTCCTCAAAAAAACAAGACAGTAGGGTCTCGAGTATCCGTTATTCGATTAACCGGCGACGTCAATTATCAGCGAAAGAAATATTGTAACTGGTTTCTTTTTGTCCATCGATTTAATTTTTTTTGCATCGATCAACCGTGATTACCTATATTATCCAGGATTGCAAGCACACAAACGTTTTCACTCGAAATATTTTTGCCCTTATAGTACATATTATGCATTTTGTTTTATTAAAAACAAGCATAAAATCCATGAATTTTTCTTTTATTATGTAAGTAAATATGTTACTCCATTAACCTGAAAAATCGATTATTCAGAATGCTCCCGGTCCCGACCATTACGGATAATCAAGGCCAAGTTTTAAAACTTCTTTTCATAACATTTAGCATTTATTAAATTGGCTAAGTAACTTAAAATTTTCGGGCTTATCGCTCCTGTTTTTTTAACTTCATTTCACTGTGCAGCACATGAAATGTAGGATGCAAGAATGCGTGTGGATGTTCGTCTTTCGTTAAAAAAAAGATATTGGAAACAGTAGATAAATGACAATATATGGTGTGGCTGTAAAAAAAAAACAATAAATTTCTTTTCAATGTCTTTCATTTCTTTTTTCCTCGTTGGAAAAATGTAATTTTTGACAACAAACACAAGGAAAAAAATCAAAAATTTTTTTCCCTGTGTTTGTTGTAAAAAATTACATTTTTTCATTTTTCCAACGAGGAAAAAAACTGAAGTGAATACCTTCAATATTATCTTCCTTTGTTCTTTTTTACTCAAATAGACCGGCTGAGTTGTAGACACATTTTTTAATTTTTTTTTATAAAAATCAAATTGCAATGTTTTTCAGAATAGTCCGTTATTAACTGCACAAGAGACGATCAAATAAACGCATCAATCGCATAGTTGTGTGTGCGTGTAGTCATATATTTTCTTCAGTGATTGTTGAGAGTCAGATAACTTTGATATTTTATTTGATTACTGTATGTTTGAGCGTTTCCAACTCTGATTGACAAAAAATATCATTTGCTCTCCTTTCTTGGAAAATATTTTACATTAAGGCACACATTCACAGTCATGAGCTAACTAATAGCAATAGTTTAACCAAAAATATTTGATTCACAGCTCTTTGTTACCATTGATTCACAGCTCTTTGTTACCATTAGTTAGTTAAGCCGCCAAATGTAATTTTTTAACAAATAGTTAGACAACAGCTGATTCGTTGTAAACTCTATTAGTATTTTTGTATTGTGAAAAAATTTATGGACATTTACCTGTAACACATTCTTTTGATTTTATTTTATATTATATATTGGTTTTTCCGAACGAATTTAATATCTTGCACGGTAAAGTTGGATGAGTGAGCACTGTTTTATCCATTTTTAAGAAATAATATAGCAAATGTAAATAAAAACTATATGCTATAGCAGAGCTGCCAAAAGTGAAACTTAATTGTTACTATTCTTTACTCATATTAAGAACTTTAGTTAAACAATGCACTGTGAATATGAATTACATATTAATTAAACAATATTTATCATTTTAGTTTTCTAATAATTCACTAATGACTCTAAGTTTGGCTCTTAATGGACTTTTCGCAATAAAATAATTGAAATATAAATTATCGTATCAACCCTTACAAACATAAATTATTACTTTACTTAAACGCATGCTAAATGTCAGTTTTCTTAGCAAAAAGTTAAAAAAATTTGCAGTTTTTCTAGAAAAAAAAACGTCATGTACACATTTACTGATTAGCGCTTTTATTTGACCTTCTCCACTAAAGTTTTAAACGTATGAGCATCTAAATTACATTCTTCATCTTAAAGTCGCACTTCACCTGTTATTATTATTGAAATTTAAGATAGAATTACTCCCAGCCCTGTAAGTGACCAGTTGATTTTTAATATGTATTTAAGAGAGAAAGAACATTTACCTTATCGCTGAGAGAGAGAGCACATGTGAGGTAGAAATAATTCTGAAGTTTACATTATTTAAAGCTTGTTTTATTTATCTCTGTTTGTTTGTAAACAAATTAATTATTTAATTACGTTGACGTTCACAACCGCAGAGAAAATAGAATTAACAAATTTCAGGATTACCTGATATGCAAAATTTAATACGTCTTTAGTTACAAATGTGTTTAACAGATAAGTACATGCATACGTAATTCTCAAAATACTTACATTAATGTGTTGTTTTAATATGCCAGAATATAAATAAAACATTCTTATAATAACTACCTATAAACGAGTACATACAAATTTGTTCTATGACACTCAGGCACAATTTACAAGTTTAAGTTATTTCGCATTCTTAGATTAATCAATGTTTAGGGAACTTCTTTTTTTAGACACAAAAAGTCTATAAACAAACAACCGGTTTCACTTTAGTGATATACATACTAAAGTAAGGAATAACCAGCTTTCTTTTAGTAAACTTAATTTGTACAATAAATTTGAAGTCATACCAACTGAAAATCGTTGCGTATTTCGCTGTTTTGCTAGTCATTTACTTATTTTTAAGGAATTTCCCATAAGTGATAATTATCAATTTGTAGAATTTGTTTTATTTTGAAATCTGTAAATTACTTTGAAAACGGAAATAATATAAAATGTGATTCCCTTGAATAACAGCATATGTCTTAATTAAATATTTTTCTTGAAAATAAAGCATATAATAGAAAAATTTTTATACAACTTTTCGACAAACTTTTGCCACCAGCGACTCCTTGTGCAACTTTTTCAAACTCGTGCACTATTTTTCTCTTAATTGTAAAGATTACTGTACAAAGCTTAAGTAAAGATATCCGTTTTGCTTGCATCTTCGAATGTTTCTGATGCACAGTGGCACAGAAAAGTAAATATTGTTACGTAAAAATATTCCTAGAGGGTTAATGCAAAGAACTATCTAGAAGTATTTAACTAAAGCAATAAACGTACACACATATTGACGTGCAAACACTATAGCAAAAACAATAATTGTGTACATAGCTACAGATGTACACGTATACAAATAAAAGTGCGAGCACTTATGGTAACCACCCTGTACTAAAGTAACACACCGCATTGCCAACATAAACATCAATACTTTGAAAATTCAAAAACGAACGGCCAATCGAATCACCTACAAACATCTAGAACGGCAACATGAATTTTCTCGATTGTGCTTGAAGACTGTTTAATCATCTGGCTACCAATAAACAAACACGCCTAAATAGCCAAATAGTTGTTCGGAAATAGTTTCTTCCATTTGGTTTTATTAAATACAAAACATCCATGTTACTACGCCATCTATTAGCGAACATTCTAGATCCAGTTTTGTAGTATAAAAAGAGTTGCCGTATGTGAGAAGTCAGTCAGTACTTATTGGAATTAAAAGACCGTGCGTGTGGTGGATAATAACGTTAAGAAGAAAATAAGAAAAGACAAGTTGTAATTTGTTTAGTCAAGAATAAAAGCAAGTTCAGTTGCAAATAAGAAAGTCGTGTTGTTATTTATTTTTATCTTTGAGCAATCAGAAGAACTCACACGTTTAATAAAATTTAAATGTAACAATATTAAATACTCTTGAAAAAAATTAAGTTTTGCGAATTAAAATAAAGAGCGCAAGCTCAGAGACAGTTCAAGCTGTCTTGAGAAATAATGGTTTCAACAGCCACCTACTCATGATACAATTATACTAGGTACATGCAGAACTACAACAAAATTACAACACGAAAAAACACATGTATTTTGTTGGTATAAACAAACCCCAAATTGTCGGAAACAACTGTCTTTTGTTTATAAAAATAACAATTACAGGGTAACTAAAGTACAATTGCAGACGTGGCATTCCTGCATGATTATAGTTATTCAGTGTTGCCAATATGGGTGTAGTTAGACAGTGTGTAATTTCTACTCACATGTGTAGGCGATGTAATTGAATTCTTGTATAATATGTGTGTAATTCTACTTTGGGTTCTATTTTTATTTATTATTGTTTTAATTTTAACCTACACAAAAGATGTGTAGTGTAATTTTCTTCAATGTGTAATTGGAGACACAGCCATGTGTAAATTCATTGGCAACACTGTAATCATTTTGCTTACACACATACATTAACATTTTTGCAGCTTGTAAACAAAGTTTGACAACTAGGTGCAATGTATACAGTGACAGGCTGGGCTTGTGCATGTACCTAGTATAATTGTATCATGCACCTACTGAAAAAGTAGGGAGATAAAAAAACAAGATAACTTGAATTTGTCAAAAAAAACCTCTTCAGAAAGAGAATCATTAGGAGATGAAAAGAACATTTGCAATGTTATGTTAATTCATTTAATTTTAACAAAGGTCGACTCAGAAACTGATATGAAGTAGAAGGAAACAATTGACTTTAGTTCTTTGTCAACTTGGGAAGAATTCACAAAGGTTTTAGAGCGTAGATGCCAATTTTTAGAATTAATCGATTCACAGCCATCATCAACGAATAATAATAAACAAAGTAATGATAAACGCAATACATCACGTCGTCAACAACAAAACTATTAGTACTCAAGCAAAAAAAGTTGTACATTTTGTAAGCCATTAGATCATTGGAGCAGCAATTGTGCAAACTTCAAATCTATGAATTCAACAAGTAGTCAAAAAATTAGGAGCTTGCATTAATTGTTTATCGTGTGGACATAATGTACCTAATTGTTCGTCAAAATATCGCTCTAAGATAAGCACAAACGCTCACCATACATTACTACATCGCGAGTTACCATCAAATAGTAACAATTCGATTCCTACGTTTACGCCAGCTCATCAAGCAGCTGTCAATACTCAAGTAATGTAATACTTGCAACAACCGTAATCCTTATATCTGATGGTACGGGGGCTACAAGTTAGGAAGAGCACTTCTAGATTCCTGTTCCTAGGTAAATTTAATAACTGAAAGGCTCGCAAGCCTTTTAAATTTAAAGCGCAGCAAAATATCAATCGACGTTTCTGGCGTTGGAGGCACGTTATCTAACATGAAATACGAAGTCGAGTCCACAGTGAAATCTCGCTTCAACTGTCATGAGTATTCTCTTAACCTATTAGTCACCAATAGAATATCCGGATATCTTCCATCCAGAAACATTGATATTAATGATTGGATTCTATCCAAAATCAACATGGCCTGTGAATACTTTTATAAACATCAACCGATTGATTTACTGCTTGGAACCGAATACTTTTTTAATGTACTATGTAGCCAAAAAATTTGCCTTGGTTCAAATTACCAACTTTCCAAGAAACCAATGCTGGATGGATAGTTACTGCACGCTATACACCAAATAGCGGAACATCAATAAGTAAAAATGTATGTTTTCCACCTCAGATAATACTGATCTGAACTAACAAATTAAATTTTTATGGCAAATGGAAAAAGTACTTCACCCAACAAACAAATGGACAACAGAACAGCAGTTGTGTGAATCACATTTTACGTCAAATGTAAAGACTAACGAACTTGGAAGAGTCATAGTGAAATTACCTTTCAAAGAAGATTTTTCGGTTTTAGGGTCATCATATAGCTCAGCATTAAGAAGATTCCAGCTTCTTGAACTCCGCCTGTATACAAAATTCATGGCAGAATATGAACAAATGGGGCATATATCACTCCTAGTAAATCCAAACTTAAATTTACCCCACTACTTTATACGCCACCATTGCGTGCTTTGGCCAAACAGTACAAGTATGTACAAATCTTAGAGTGGTGTTCGACGCCTCAGCAAAAACTTCGTCGCAAAAATCGTTAAACGACATTCTTCTCGTAGGACCAACCATACAAGATGATTTGTTCCTACAACTTCTTCGTTTCCGGTTATATAAATATGCGCTCACAGGCGACATTGTTAAAATGTACCGAATGTTTTTGTTACATGAATCTCATCGTAAATTTCAGCAAATATTGTGGAGACCTAATGGGAATCAACCAATTAATGTCTATCAGCTCAAACCTATCACGTACGATATGTCAGCATCACCATTTTTAGCAATACGCAGCCTACAATTTCTGGCAGATAAATTTGAACATTCACATAAAATTGGAGCTGCAGTACTTCGAAATCATTTTTACGTAGATGATATGATGACCGGAGCAAACACGAGAGCAGAATTACATCAAATTAAAAATGAGGTTGCTTATATTTTGTCAAAAGGTGGGTTAGAAATCGCAAAAATTCAATCAAGTCATTCTGACTTCCTGTCGAATGATACCTCACTAAAAAACATGAACATGGAAAAGTTGGAAATTCGCAGCGCACTTGGCATAAGCTGGAATCCAGTAAACGACAATTTTCTTTTCGCTTTCAAAACAGAACAACAGTATTCAACATTTACAAAACGAGCAATTTTATCGCTAACTGCATCAGTTTTTTACCCGATGGGGTTAATCTGTCCCATTATAATTGTTTTAAGAGTCTTATTTCACAACCTATGGCTACAAAATTACGATTGGGGCACTGAAATACCAAGCAACATTAAAAAATCACTTACAATGTGCCTAGATGACTTGCGGAAGATAAACACAGTTTCTATCCCTCGGTTTGTTTTACATGATAACTATGTCGAAATACAATTACACGGTTTCAGTGATGCGTCTGTACGTGCATATGGTTGTTGTTTTTACATATGTACCCGAGATAGGCATAATATTTCAAGAACAACACTTTTTGTAGCTAAATGTAGGGTTGCGCCAACAAAAAAGAGGACAATGCCACAATTAGAGTTATGTGGAGCTCACCTTTACCACTTTTATATAGAAAAATTTCTCTTCTGCTAAACATCTTCAAACCGCGAGTGTATTTTTGGACTGACTCGTCGGTAGTGCTTAGATGGCTACAGTTGCACTCTTCCGCACTCACCACTTTAATCGGAAATAGGATTTCCGAGATTCAAGAAATTACAGCAAATGGTACTTGGCGACATGTACCAACAGCAATGAATCTAGCTGATCTCATTTCTCGAGGTTGCTCTCTTGAAATTTTAATGCAGTCCTCTTGGTTTTCTGGACCCAAATTCTTGGGGCAACCAGAATCACAATGGCCTAAACTCCTTTACGAATGTGACGAAAACTGTGTAAAATCTGCTGTTCGTTTATCACTTTTCAAATGCGAAATTAACAATAATTGTATCTTAGAGCTATGTGAGAAATTTAGCTCATATTTAAAAAATTTACGCATCATAACATTATTATATCGATTTTTTCGTAGAACAAATTAGCTTTCTTGCGAATCACAACATGCACTACATTGTTTCGCCTGGAATTTACAGCAACACTACTTTGTCGAAAAAATTCATTATTTAAAGGAGAATTTACAAATCAGAACATCATTTAAGTCTCTTGGTCTATTCCTCGACAACAGCATGCAGTTTTCCGTAATTCGTGTAGAGGAGGTCGGTAAGAGAATGCAGATATCCCCAAGAATAGAAAAAATCTTATTTTACTGCCAAATTGCAATTTCGTGTTAAAATATACACGACATCTTCATGTGACAAATTACCATGCAGGACCAAAAGCGCTCATCGCTTTCTGCCGACAAACATTTTGGGTTGTTAACGTCCCAGCCATAGCACGAAAAGTAGTACGTTCATGCATAAGCTGCATTCGATATCGCCCCAAGCTTTTGAAACAAGAAATAGGAAATCTTCCTGCAGAACGTGTTACCTCAGCAAGACCATTTCAACGCTTTGGAATTGATTTTTTTGGTCCAATAGATACTTACTTTAAAATAAGAGACAAGCGGCCAGTTAAAAGTTACGGTGCAATTTTCATATGCTTTGTCACAAAGGCGGTGCATATTGAGTTGGTATCCGACCTCTCAGCGGACGCATTTATCGCAGCATTAAAAAGATTTGTCGGGCGACGCGGCTTACCTTCTGACATTTTTAGCGACAATACAACCAACTTTGTTGGTGCTAATAATAAATTACCTGAATTAAAAAATGGATTCCTAAACAAAAAATTTAAATTTTCATTACATAATTTTTGCTCAAATAATTTTATAAATTTCCATTTTATACCACCAAGAGCACCAAATTTCGGGGGCCTTTGGGAGGCCGCAGTGAAGATTGTAAAGCGCCATCTATATCGAACATTGGTTGGAGCTAAATTAACGTTTGAAGAGCTTACCACGGCTTTAATTGAAATCGAAGCTATAATGAACTCACGACCTATTGTTACATTATCCAGCGACCCTAATGATATCGAAGCTTTGACGCCTGGCCACTTTTTGATAAATGGTCCACTTAACTCTCTCCCAGAGACATCTCTTAAATGTGAAGACATCAGCTTACACGAAAGATGGCGTCGAATTTGTGCCACTAAACAAAAACTCTGGCGTCATCTCATTTAGATAATCTGTAGACCAATAGATTATCTAAATGAAATGATTCAACGTAAGAAATCGTTTACAGCATCACTGAATCTCAAACCAGGTACTCTCGTACTAATCCATGAGGATAACGCTGCTCCTCTTCATTGGCTTATAGGTCGCATCGTCACCTCCATAACCGGAAAAGATGGTAAAACACGTGTAGCGGATATAAAGAAAACTAAGGAAATAATACACCGACCCATCCACAAACTGGCAGTTCTTTTGGAGTTTTGAAAGCAGATACTTTCAACGCCACCGGAATGTTGGGGCATTTTCTTAAATTTCTATGTAAAAAACTAATTTTTGATTTATCTCTTTTCTATGCACACTGGTAAAATACAACTCTTTGTAAATTGAATTGGACTTAAGTAATCGCACTCATAAATTTAAATTTTTTCATTTATCTTTTGTGCTTATATTCGTAAAATATTGAATGTATTGAAATCAACTTTTATATACTTAAAAGCTTTAAATGAAATCACTTTGCTCATGTCAATCAAAGACAACGGAATCAGTTCAGTTATTCAAAGTAGCCAAAGTTTCCAGAAAGGGGTTGCTTGCTCACAGCTGTCATATTTCTTCCTTTTATTACTTTAAAACGTGTTAATTTATGAGTACCATCTGAATACCCCAATTAATGATTTGATTATGATTCGGGTCAAAAAAGTCTATTTCAAAATATTGTTAAAATTTTTACATTATCGATGATAGAAAAATGCAAATTTTCATTAATTATAATGTTGGAAATTTAAACTTTTTCTTGTTAATGCTTATCAATAAAAGTTTAATGCTCAAGAATTCATTAAAAAGCACTTCTTCATTAACTGAGAATCCAAAATTATTGAAAGTTCAACCAATTACACAAGAAAGTTCAACCAATTACACTTTAGAATGTCCTAATCTTAGTCCTGATATAAAGATTTTGCGTTCTCGCTTAAAGCTACATATGTACTATGAATATTTATTTTGCCCTTTTTAAGCAACTACACCGAAGTTTTAAATACATCTTAATAATTCTACGTCTTCAAATAACATAATTTCAAGAACATTGTTATTTATACGATAATCTGGACTAGGAACACCAATTATTTCCCTTTTAAGCTTGGTTTTAATAAATACAATTTCTCAAGCATAAACATTTTTGCGATATAAACAGCACATAATAACTAATCATTGCATTTCATATTTAAATATCACGCAAATTAAAATGATCACCACCAGGCTTTTAGTTGCCCTGATCTACCACATAAAAAGATGTAATCATGTACTCCAACCAAAAAAAAAAGATAGGTATTACTAGATGTGGCAGGTAGGGACCATGGTTGAGTATTATTGCTTCATGCATTGTATATCGTGGGTGTTTTTCTGCCAGTTTCGGTTCAACTACGAGTATAAATGGTACAGGTATAGCTTGGCTTGATTTACACTTCCCATAATAGTTGAAGCCATTCTGGCCCCACGAGATACACAAAATCACCTTGGAGTCGTGGATATTCATACGCAAAAGGTGAATATCCATGACTCGGATTCTTCTTCATGATTGGATACATTTTTCATCACTTGTAATGCTTCGATGCAAAAATTAAAGTTTTGTGTCGTTTAAACCGCATTTCGGATATTCGAAATTTTTTTTTCAATGTCTCACTATTTCAACTCGTGTACCTAATTTTCTTGCATTTAGACAGATCATGCTGATTGAAATTTGCAGCTTGGGAGATTCTCAATAATTTCCTTTAACAACTAAATTGCTTTAAAATGTTTATCTTCAAACTTTTTTGTCTTCCGTATCCTCTGAAGTGCACAAACCATCTCTTAAAAATAAAAATGGGTGGAAAATATTCAATATTCCTCCCCATCACTGTTTTGCAAATTGAAGAAGTAAAGAAAAACATTCGGCACTTTTTTTCTACACTTAATGCATATGCATATGCAATATAAATGTACTGAAAAATTTATAAAGGTTCACTGATAAACTGCGTTGAATTGACGAATATACAATTCACCATCATAAGCTCGATTCCCGCCATAGACCTTGGGTGTTTGTCGAAGACAAGCTAATCGCTTCACGGCTTGTGTTTGTTTATAAAAAAAAATAATAATGCATTTTTGTGTACGTAAGACTTGTGCAGTCTGATTCTTACAGTGTGACTGAAAACAATATATCGTTGGCTTACGCCCCTTTTCACAATGTGCAATTAAAATCTAATAGGCCAGGCTTTGTATGAAGAAATGTCAGTTAAAGTTCGCGTTAACTCTTAATCGTACATTGTGAAAAGGGACGTTAGTCAGCTAAGCCTTTTTTTAATTGTTCAGGGGGAAAAAACCTGTCGAAGTTTATTGAAACTAAATCAGTGTGAGGACAATGAAAATATTAATTAAGTTATTTTAAATTCGCACAAAAAGTTATTTGTTAAGTAAATGCAAGTACAGTAGGTGTATATTGTTTTCCGCTGGACTCAACAGGTGTTTTTTATTTGTTTGCTACTGCATAACAGCATGAAAAAAAATAACATAAAGCCGTGGTCGGCAACCAATACAATTGCATTTTACAATTGTGTGTGTTAAACTCTCACCACGATCCGGTGTTGCCAGTGAAATTTCATCTAATTTTAATAATTTGAAATTTTAAATCTCCAAAGCAAAATTTATTTTATTATGGTCAGAAGAAACACTCAAGTTTTGTTTATAAAGAAAGGCATATTTTCTTAGTGCTACCTACCTCCACGCAATGGTTAGTAAAAAGATGTTTTTGTAGGATATTTTCTTAAAGTAATTTAAATATATGCTTGAAAATACCTTTGCATGTCATGGTTTTTCATGCGAGACAACACACATTGTCAAAACAAACATTCTGGTTTGTAAAAATAATTTTCTGAAAATTAAAATTTTTAGTAAATTATCATCCCATATATTTTCTTATTGTGCCAACGCTGATTCTTAGCAGCATGCAATATATACAACTTGTCATCTTTTGAACAGTCACAAACCTCTTATTTTATGCAAATACTTTCAAAAACTATCTGAAAATTCACAAATAATATTTTTGAAAATCACTAAAGAAAAATAAGCGTAGTATAGCATAGAAACTTTAACAGAACACAGCAAGTAGGTTATATTGGATGTTAAAGTTGTTAAACCTTTCACGTTTAGTTTTCTTTTGTAATATTTTAAAAATATTATTATTTGTGAATTCTCAAATAGTTTTTGAAAGCCTTTGCATAAGATAAGAGATTTGTGACTGTTCGAAACATGTGACTGAAGTCTACTGATGATTTGGTTAAGCACCCATGAAATAGTATATACATTAAGGCCCAACTATAATAGGAATAAGCGAACTTAAGCAACTGTGCCGTTACATATAAAACGTATGTGGCAAACTATAATGTACTTATGGAACTTTTCGTTAAGTTTCGTCCAATGTCATTTGCTTAAGTTAAGTGCCAAAATGAGCGCACATTCCGTACGGAAAACACTGTTTTTGCATTTTTTTTAAAATCAAGCAAACAGCAGCAGAAAATATTCATTGATTTTAAATATTTTTTTATTGTTTCTTATTTTAAACTCAGAAAAAAGCCAATATTTTATTTTCAACATATACACACATACATTTGAGATTATTTATTGTATGTTCACTGTTGTAATTTTTGGTAGGCAAAGCAAATAAAACAAGTAATAAAGTGGTGGATATAATTACACGTGAATTTTTAATAGATTAGGACATTCCAACAAGTTAATTTGATTGAATTGCATTCATTTAGTAGTTATAAGAAGAAACAAAATTACTAAAAAAATTTGAACAATACCTATGTGTGCAACTGTGGCTAAGGAATACTTAAGTGCATGTAAGTACATTGTGGACACCTTAAAGTTACATCTTAATTGCTTAAGTATGTGATAGACTTATCGTTCAATTCTGGCACCTTACAGAATTTTTTAAATATTTGTTCTTAAACAAAAACCCTGCAATCATAAAATTTTAATATAGTTTTTCCAATTTTTTCCATATGTTTTCAAAGAACATATGTACACACATAACTTTTATTATGACATCATAATAAATAGTGTTCCACTGTACACGGTTTTGTTGTGAATTAAATTAAATATCGTGGAAGTAACGACTGATGACAGAGCGTAGCATTTTACCACGGAAAACAAAAAAACAAACAAACAAACAAGCAATATAATTTTCTTATAATTTTTTTAGCTCCACGCTGCCCATTGTACACCTGGCAGTGCAAAAATGGCCAATGTATTAAATTTGAAGATCTTTGCGATGGTAATTACGATTGTGATGACAAATCAGATGAGTCCGTTGAGGAATGTTTATTGCGGCCATGTCCCAATTACGCATTTCAGTGCGCCTACGGTGCCTGTATAACAGGAAATTTCAAATGCAATGGAGTTGTTAATTGTGTCGACGGTTCTGATGAGACCAGATATCTGTGCGAGCCACAACTAAACTATGAAAAGGAGATGCAGGGAAATTGTCGGTAAGTTGAAAAAAATGCCATCAATGAAATGAAAAATAAAACTATTTTCGAAAATATTTTTTCAGTATCCCCAGCAGCATGGAATGTAGATCTGGAGAATGTATTAGCAGTGAGAAATTATGTGATGGTCACACTGATTGCCTTGATGGCAGCGATGAGACGGTAGAAGTTTGCAGTTTTCTTAGATGTCCCGAGTATTCATTTCGCTGTGGTTATGGCGCCTGCGTTCCCGGTATAGCTGCTTGTAATGGCATTAATGATTGCAAAGATGGCTCTGATGAAATCGCCAGTATTTGTTCCAATATCACAAATATAGCAACAGCGACAGTTAGACCACTGCCAACATCCACAACAACTATTACCACCAAACCAGTTGTTATAACTACAAGTACAACTAGCATACATCCGGGTCCTCCCGCAAAACCCCCTTCTTCAGAAAAACATTGTTCAACTTCTACTTTAGTGCGTGGAATTTCTACCGTGCCCTCTTGCTATTACCAAGGTAGTCCAGTTAATTGCTACCGAGACCTTCGTGTGGGAACAACAGCCACTGTTGCTTGTGCTACTGGCTATGTGGAAAAACAGGATAAAAAACGAAACAAACCTCCCATGAAATGTGATGGGGATGGTGAATGGACCCGTCCGAAAGGCAAATGTATACCTGAGTGTGGCACCTTAACACAAGAACAGAAAGAAAGTCCCTCCAAACCATGGGAAGTCACCATAATGAGAAGGGACTATGCTCCCATTTTTATGCCCATATGTAGTGGCGTTATTGTTTCACCCAAAATTGTATTGACGGGTGAGTTATGCAAATATGTACTTCAGCTCGTTTTAATCTTTAATTTTATTTGTATTTTGTAGCTGCCAACTGTTTTCTTAGCTACAACAATGCTTATTACACCGATCATGTTTTCTATAATTTGGTTGAAGGTTACTATAATCAATCTTACATTAGTGGCAGTAATTTGAATGTAAACATTCACAACATATCCAGTATTAGCATGTGAGTATTATAATTTTATTGCACAGGACTAAAGTAGGGTCCACAAAATGGTTCGAATATTTTAACTTGTATAGACGTTGACTTGTCAAATGTCTTAGGAAATTGTATCATGAGCACTCATTTTCTGTTGTTTTGGAAGTGAAAGTGTTTTTATTTTTGTTTCTTACATTTGTTTGACATTAAAATCAAAAGTTGAGATATATTTTTATTATATATATTTATTTATATTTTTATTTGGAACATATTAAAAAAGAGATTTCATTTTCTTTATTAACTTAATGATCTTTCTAAAGGTACAAAGCACAATACGAACTTTTTACAGTAACTTATACTACATTTATACCCGCACTATTTGCAGATAAATTAACTTACTGTTTATACGGCATTGTAAATGTATGAAAACTTGCTACGTAAATGTATAAAGTAACAAATAATTACATATTTATTTTGATTCTCATTCTTTTTCTATGATTTTTGTGCAATATTTATCAATTTATTTTTCTTTATTAGCAGACATTTGTAAGGAAATAGATAATGAGATAGTAAGTCGCAATAAAACAATAATATGACAAAAATTTACAGTTTTATTTGCAAATAAGCCTTGAGTTTAAACATACCCAGTGAAAAAAAATGGAAGTCATGAAAATGTACTTTCGCTAGAAAGTACATTTTCATTGCTTCCAAAAAATCGATATTTTTAATTTGCCGAGAGTGAGCAAACAACCTTGTAGAAGCTTATTTTAGTCACACAAAACCTTGTAACTCCTCCATAGTGTTAGAAAATACTCACCAGAATTTGAAAAAAAATTTATTTTTTTAAAGAAATTTATGAACTATTTTTAGTCTAAAATTTAAAAGTTATTTGCTTAAATTTACATGAAAACACTGTTTCGGGCTTAAATTCGTAAAAAAAAGAAACGAATTGTTAAAAAATGCAACTATTTACCATTTTTCCTAGATGAAAATATTATCATAGAACACAAAAAAGGGAATTTTTCTTAATATCGCTTCCAATTCAATGACCAGGCCTCGAAAAAGAGAACTTCTTGCAATGACAACCCTATGTAAAAATCATTAGATCGGATCGAAATTTGCACTACTTCCGCATCGTAAACTCTATATTTTCATGACTTTTTTGGAGTCTCTTTTTTTACTGGGATAGTATTAGACAATAACATATAAAACCCCCTAGTATTCTGTAGCAATAAAAGTAATTATAAGGCAAAATGAATAATAATATCTAAATTTAACATTTAAGAAATTTATTATTCAACATATTGTCACAATTATATTTTAATTTGAAATTCAATGGATTTCTAGTTGTATAACGGTATATAAAAATTAAATAGATTCATATCGGAAATAAATTTTTTGCTGGGTTGTGCATAAGCTTCTAAGCCTACTACTACGCTTATTTTTATTTTGTGATTTTTAAAAATATTACAATTTGTGAATTCTCAAATAGTTCTTGAAAGTCTGTGCACAAGATAAGAGGTTTGTGACTATTAAAAATGTGTGGTTAAAGTCTACTGACGATTTGTTACAGCAACAATGAAATGCACCACCAGCAAATAAATTTCAAAGTAAAATATTTACGGTCTAATTCATAAAAATTCCTTATTTAAGCTTTAATCTGCACATTACTTATGAAACTGATTTTGCTTTATTGAGCTCTAATAAAAATTTGTATTCATAACTGATTAATATCAGTGAATTAAGTATTAAACGATTTTGCTTCTTTTGTAATTTTATGTTTGCAACATCCTGCTACTTTCGCTCTCATTTTATGTTTAGTGATGCATACAACAAAGAATCGATTATTTGTTTGAGGCGAAAAAAAAGTAAATCACTACGCATAATGTTATTAAAAAATAACTTAATAAATAGGCGTTTCACTTTTTATTAGTAAATAAACAAACAAAATTTATATATTACAAAAAATTGTATTTAAACACATTTATATTCGGCTGAGTACAGAAGTAGGCAAATTCCCATTTTATAGCGGTCGATTATGCATCACTATTTGGTTTTAATTTTAAAATGTTATTATACATACATACATACGTATGCAAGCATGCAGTACAATACAAACATACGTATGCTTGTACTTACAGATGACCTTACCCTGCCAACATTTTCTATCGCGGAAGTGACTCAGAAGTGACGCTAAGAATTTGAAACTCATCGTCTGGGAAACCATTTTCTCGTTGTAGAAGTGTTATCTGTATTGAGGAGTTGTACCCTCCGGAAGTAACTTCAAGAAGTCACTTCTGCGTTACTTCAAGAAGTCACTTTTGCGTTAATTCAAGAAGTTACTTCTTTGACTTTTTGGCCTTTACATATAATTCACTCATATTTTCTATGGGATAATTATCAAATTAACAAATAATTAACAATTATATAAAAACTACAACAATAACAATAACAAAACAAAGTCACACTTTACCACTGACCAACCACAACAAAAAAACTTCTTTATAGCATTCTTTAAATTTTTTTCCAGACTTTCCCAGAATTGCATAGTGGTGCTTTTGTTTACTATATATCCATAACGGCAAATGTCATTTTCGGCTGGTGTTGCAAACAACAAACTATCTTCCAAACATCGTCTATATGATTAAAAGACGACTGCAATGTAAATTGTTACATGCAATGTAAATTGTTACTGCAATGTAAATTGTTACTGCAATGTAAATTCAAACTATCTTCCAATTAATGTCTGGAAGTAAGAAAAGCGTAACGCCTTTGTCGATAGACGATGAAAAAAACTTCCAAATGTTGGAAGGGTATGTTTATAATTCTATATTTCTTTTTGCCAATGAATGGGATTTCTTTAATTCTCAACGATGTTTATATGAATGTATTTCTCTTTTTGTACAATTATGCATACATACATACATGCACCAACTTACATAAATTAATACATTTGTCCAAGAACATTATTCAGGAGACATGCATAAGAATAAACAAGAAACCACAGAAAATCTCACATAAGGGATAAAGAAATGAAGAAAATATTATTTATAAAACGCATAAAGTAGCATGGAGGCTACATTAAAAATCCCTGAGTTATGAAACGGTTATTAAACGTCTAATAGGCTATTAATCATTTATGAATACACATTTAGTGATTTTTGACTATTAATTTGTTATTGAACTGTTAATAGTCATTTATGAATTAGACCGTTAAAATACTGTAATAAAATAAAGCATTCCAAGTATACACAATCGCTGCAGTACTATCATCTTTGTAAGACTAATATATTTTGTTTGTAGATGACAGCTTTGATTTCCCAAAAACATCGCGCTGGATAAAACTCTTAGTAAAAAAAGTTGAAAAAAATTGGATTTTACTACAGTTTTTATCACAAAATTTATCATTGCTGTTATATACATACATACATGTATTATATGTATGTATATATAAAAATTCGGAACATGTAACAAATAGATAGTTATTTTAAATTCGTTACCTCAGAAATAAATCGACAGTAAATTAAAACTTGAATGTTGTATTTTTGATGGGCCTCTTCCGTTTATGGATTGTATTAATTATATATAAAAATCTAAATTTTGGCTTTAGTTCATGTGTTCTAATGTAGCATTTCTGTGATTCCTAGCAGTAGTTATTTATATTTAGTTTTTTGCTTAGTATTAAAGACTGTTTCAGATTATAATACAACTCTTAAATAATATTTATTTGCTCAAAATTCTTCAGAATTGCAAAATGACTTTATAGCATTAAAAAATTCTAATATAGTTTTAAATTGGTAAAATATGATTGCATTATTAAGAACTACACATAATTTCGTAATCTTTGATATTTTAGATGAATAGTTTTCGCTTTTAAACGTGTATAATAAATTGTCTTATAAGAAATAAGTAGTTTTTCAAAAGCTGTACCCAGAAAATGATCATGGCCGGCATGGCGTATACTTAATATTTATTGTTAAATACAGCGTTCATTTATTAATTTATTTTTTTCAAATTTATACAAATTTATATATGTATATTTAATATAAAAACAAATTATAATAAACTAATACAAATCACTGGTTACTATAATTTATATAAATTTATACAAATTTATATATGTATATATAATATAAAAACAAATTATAATAAACTAATACAAAGCACTGGTTACTATAGGATATCGGTGTTTAAAAACTTCCCATTTGTGTATTTTCTTTTGCTCTGCTCATACTCCTGCTTCTGAAAATTCAAGAGTCGAATTAAAAATTAACACAATAAACGAATAACTATACAAAAAGAAGAGCTTTAGCTCTCAACATATTCGAAAAGTTTTCATTTCCTCTGATTGCTGCTTTAAATAAATTCGGAAGTTATCGTAGTAGAGATGTTGTGTGTTTTTTCTTTTCTTTTAATTTTGCAGTTTCAATTGCGTATTTAATCGCTGGCTCGAAGAAATGTTGTTGCTGCTTGTTTTACTATTATAGTTGTACATTCAGGCTCGAACTCGTTCACTACTTCAGAAACGAAACGAGAAACCAACAATCTGATATATTTCATTAAATAGACAATGGGTAGTATGAATAAAAAAAAGTATTTGCTTTTTGCTTAAAAATTTGTTTTAAAACCCAAAATTTTTATGTATTTTTTGTTTTTTTAAACAAATTTTTAAGTAAAAAGCAAATAGTTTTTTTTTTATTATACGACCCAATAGCTTAAAAAGTTTAATAATATTAAACATTATTAAACTTCACTACTTTGGATATTCACTAATTTTTCACGTTAGTGCTTTTTAAGGTTTTTTGATATCAAAATTACGCTTTAAGTGCATTTTTTTAAATCTGATGTGCTTTTACAGCTAAAAAAGGTGGCATCACTGTTCGTTTATTGTGTTAACTTCAACTACAACTCTGAACTTCAGTAGCAGAATTATGATCAACAGATTGTGATTGCGCAGTAGACTTGTATCGAACTCTTTCAGTAGCTCGTTTTTGGCACAAACCATTAATCAAACTATTGTAATTTAAATAGGTTTCATCATTGGTTTGTGTTAAAAAAGGGCTACTGAAAGAGTTCGATACTAGCCACTTGCACAGTCAAAAAATAAAATGTCGAGGAAATAGAAATTTCGACTGCAGTTTTTTGAAATACTTGTAATTTTTAATAACTAAAAATTCATTTCTGAAAATTTGTATGGCCTACTTAACCAAATCGCTTCACTATGACACGTGATATGAATGAACTGAAAGAATGTCTTTAGGCATGATCGAAATGGGCTGAGCACCATCTACGCCAAAAAAAAAAAAATTCCTAATGTATGCATATATATAAGTATATATATACATATATTTAATTAACGAGCTCGAGGTCACATTTTTATAAATTAACGTGATTTTATATTATTTCATAAAAAATTAACAACGAGTCAAAAAATTAAATTTTGTTATTGCTCATATAAAAGTATATTGAAATCCTCACAAAAACATAAATGTGAAAAAAGGCCAAGTTCCTTTCCAAAATTTCGGCCATCAAAAGTATTGAGATAAAAATGTTGACCAAGTTTGTGTTTGGTACAATACCTATCACTACAATATGGTATGCATTATATAAATTTGTAATCGTAAGGGCGTTATATAATTTCTAGATAATTTGCTTACTTGGCAACATTTTTTTCGATATAAAGAAATGAACAAATATACACTATTTTCTCCTTTCTTAGAAGAATAAAAATATTGCCAAGTTAGCACATTTTATCTCACTACTTTTGATGGCCGATATTTGGGAAAGGAGCTTGGCCTTTTATCAAATTTATGTTTTTGTGAGGATCTCACTACTTTTTGAAAGGGTTTCTTAATAAAACTTTTTAATATTTAAATTTCTAGTCTGTTATAGTTCTACTCATAGTGTCTTCGCCAGTTCAAAAGGGCAGAGTTACATAAAATAATGGGATAAGGGTGATATGTGCACCATTGTGTCATGATAAGGACCGAGTAATTTGCTTAATTTTTTAAGAGTCATCTCAGTAGATATATGTAAAATATAGTGTAAATTTTAGTGGTAGTGACACAGCCTATTTTTCTTAAGTCTGCTCAGACAAAGTACTTTTTAAAACGCAAAATTAAATGCTAGCATGAGTGAAATGTGCATGCAAGCTTTTAATACAGTAGCTTATGTTTTAAATTTATCTAGTTGGTAAATTATCTAAGCCTATTTTTTTTGCAAAATTTTAGTCCTCTACCGTATAATATTTCGATAAAAATTTTATAAACGTGGCCCTACTTCCCTAATTTAACAATCTGTGCTTTCAGATTTTTCCTGTTTGTAAATCCTTTAACTTAAATTCTTAATTTTGAGCTTAAACTTTTAAATCTTTCTTTGTGATCTCTAACTTAGATTTGTTTGTGTATTGAATTTAAGTTCTCTAGTACAAATTCTAGCTTGAAAAGTTATGGCTCCACTCTCCGTCACTTTTTTAAATTCAATTGAGCAGCGCTCAATTATCATCGTACCCTTTTTAAGATGATAGCTTTTAGTTAAAGCTTCAGTTAAAAGCTTCAGTACGAAATTATCGTGGCCCCTGCCATTCCTGGTTACAATATTTGGGTTTTCATATTGACCTACTTGCGTATCAAATTTCAGGTCTCTATCGCAAATTTAATTATTTAATTTTTATGGGCGTATTCCCGCCCACTTTTTTTAAATAAATTTTTTGCGCATACATACGTGTCAAGTTTCGTTGGAAGCGGATATTAACATTTAAATAAATAGTATATTTAAATATGCTTATCCGAATTACATGAAATAGGAAGATTAAATTGTATGGGCGTGTTAATACCCAATAATTTTTTCAACAAAATTTTTGCAATATTCCAACATCTGTGCCAAATTTCAGTAATATTGCTTGAGATAAACATTTTAAATTTGCTCTTTTAATTGTGTGCTTTATTAAAATAGCCCCGTTCCTCTGGTAAAATTCTCCTGGTTTTCAGATTTTTCTAGTTAGTTGCTAATCTAGACCTACTGGTTTATCAAATTTCAGCTTACTAGCGTACATTTTATATATTTTTTCTTGTGGGGGTGATACCGCCCACTTATTAAATCACAATACCTGCTGTAGCCATTAGTTATCTTTCCTGTCAGGTTTCGTTGAAAACGGATAGTAATAAATATCTAATATATTCAAATGTGCTGACCCGAAGTACATGAAATAGGAAAATTTATAGCCTTGTATTATTGCAACATGTATGCCAAATTTCAATAAAATCGCTTGAGTTTAACACCTTAGATTTGTTTTTTAAATTCTAATCCATATAGGCGCAGCCCCGCCCTCCTAGATAAAATTTTTGGGTTTTCAGACTTTTCTAGTAATTTGGTAATCTTTAACTACTGGTTTATCAAATTTCAGCTCCCTAGCGCAAATTATATTTCTGGGCGTGTTCCCGCCTACTTTTTTTAACCTAAATTTTTTTGGCTAGTAGTAATCTTTCCTGTATAGTTTCGTTGGAAACGGATAATAGTAAATACATGAGTAGTACATTTAAATGTGATGACCCGAAACACGGGAAATAGTATGCTTAAATTATATATTCGTGTTAACGCCCACTTTTTTCAACAAAAATGTATAGCCTTGTTTTATTGCAACATGTGTGCCAAATTTCTATAAAATCACTTGAGTTAAACGCCCTAGAAATGTTTTTTTAATTTTTAACATTATGGGCGTAGCACCAGCCTCCCTGGTTAAAATTTTCGGGTTTTCAGATATTTTTTAGGTGAGTGCTCACTTAGTTCTACTTATGTATCTAATTTCAGCTTACTAGCGCAAATTTTAATTTTTATGGGCGTAACCCCGTCCCCTGGTTAACATTTTCGGGTTTTCAGATTTTTCTAGTTCATTGCTCACTTAGATCTACTCGTGCAACAAATTTCAGCTTTCTTGCTATAGCGGAAGTGCTTCATCAATTTGATGTGTCAGTGGTCAGTGGTCAGTTAGTGTGTCTTAAAATATGCACTTTTTGCACCTCCATATCTCCGGAACCTGTTATTGTAAAACTTTCAAACTGTGCATATGAGGTTACATGAATTATGGTTTAAATTTTATAACTTAGTGCCGTGCGCCTAGATACCTAAAAGATTACCTACGGTTAAAAATAATCGTTTTAATTATTATTTTAAGTGGCAAAAAAGTAGGAAAAATTTATATATTTCTTAAACTTTTCAATTCATACATATATGGAATAGAATAAAAAATAAAGTTAATTTAATATATCATAACCTCTTTTTCCAGATGCCTACATTGACGTATTATTAGCAAAAAAAAAAAACCAGAAGTCCCTTGAAGTTATTCTAAAAACTTAAAAAATTTGTTTTTTCTTTACCTTTCAAAAAAAAAAAAGTTCACAAAGAAATTAAAAAAAAACTTGTTGCTAAAATTACCAATCACCTTTGGCAGTACTATCTAACCTATATTATCAAGATCGCATAATGTTTTCACTGTTGCACAGTGTAAATAAGATATTTTTTTGGGAGTTCTTACAATCAAGTTTAATTTTGTTAATGCAATATTAAACTAAAATCTAAATATTATATTTCACGAAACTTGGCAAACACCTTGAGCTCTGAAAAGTATTTAAGGTTGTGTTCAAAAAAGTGGACGAGGCCACGTCCATTAAACACTAGTATTAAATAATCTGTACTTCTGTTTATCAGATTCCCACCACCATAACCTACAATGACATAATATTCTGCTTAATGAAGTGGGCGATGCCATGCTCATTAAATATTAATACTATATTTAACGTACTTCTAGCCGATAAATTTTTACGAAGCTTGGCATACACCTTGACCTCTGAAAGTGACGCGATGTTGAGTTAAGAGAAGTGGACAGACCCTACTATTTGCCAAATTGAACGTGACCACGTCCTGAAAATTTAAATTATCACAAAAGTGGTAACTAAACGCATCAATAAGTCAATATAGAATTTGCTAACTTGATTGGCACCGACTTTGAATATCATTATAGGTAGCACACGTAAATATGTTTTATTCAGCCATATCACAGAGCTCAATTCCTTTCGAAAACGGAATTAAATCCAGCCCATTTTTGAAATATATGGTGTCTAAAAAAAGAAAACTGTAATACGGATATTTTTAAGGTGTATCCAGACTATTGAACGTGCTGGGGTATGCTCTAAGGCTTGACTTTTTGAGGTGGATTCAATTCCGTTTCCAAATGGAATTGAGCTCTATGACATGGCCGAGGCCAAAAAAACTCTAGGTTTGAATCTTGCAATATTTCGGCCATTTGCGCATTTGTTCTTCCCTTACAAACTATCGTGAAATCACTCAAATTGTACCAGACAACTTGCGATTAAATGTGTTGGTATATTGAAGCATAAGTTCTAAGTTAACATGTGTTTTTCAAGAACTTGCAATTTAAGTTCACAGTTCTAGAATTTACAAATTTAGGCACAATGAAGAGCAAACCAGTGTTTATGTCTACTTCTACAAATATATTTCCAAGACGTCAATTTCTTTGTCTTTGAAGAAAGCGTAGAGTCTTATAACACCACCGTACAAAACATTCACAATGCATACCTTTTTAAAACGCCGTCGAAATGTTTTAGAAGTGCCGCAAAAAAGCAATGCTCATCACTATAATGTTTTGCAACTTTGAATCTATACACGATATAAATATCGCATCGGAAATGTATACAAACTTTATATTGATAAGTTTTGGAAGACAGTCTTTAACTTAAAATTGCTTCTGTAGTATTAAATAAACCAAATAAAATAACCAGCTAAATTTTTTCTTTTATTTACAGCAAAAACATGCACCGCACCCAGGACTTGGCCGTACTGGTGCTGGTCAATTATTTCCAGTTTAGCCGCAACTTGAAACCCATCTGCTTGCCCACGGCACAAAGCAACATATTTCCCTTTCACAGCGAAAATAAACTAAATATCGGTCGTCCCATTGCACGTGATCCTACAAGTGTCGATTTGGAATATTTAATTGCCGGTATTGAAGAAAAGCCCAATGGTCGCAAGATCTTGTCTTATGTCAACATCATTCACTATATACCTTTCATTAATCGTGAGATCAAAAAATATGAATACATACTTTAAACACCTTAAAGAAAAGACCACACACATGCCAGAGACTGAATTCTCTGTTACGATTTAAAATTTTTTAATATTTAAGACATTTATTTAAGTAACTTTTTCCTTTTGTTCATTTTGAATAATTTTCATTTTTTTTATTTCTTTTGCTTTAAGGTTTTCTTTAAATATTAGGTTTAAATTTAATACTATTATTTAATAACTTACATAAAAAATATATTTATATAAATGTATGATGTATGGTATTTGCAACTATTGTGTAATGTTGTGTGATTTTCACACAGGAATGAAATTATACATTAAAATTACACAATCATTTGATTAATTCAATTAATGTTTCAATGAAAAATAATAATAATAAAAAAAATTTACATTAAACTTTTGTTTTTTTTTTCTTTGTAATATACAAGTGCTTAGATTTAATTTTTAATTTTTTTTTAATTTTTAATTTTTTAATAAATTTAAATTTATTTATTTATTATTATAATATTTTAGAGAATTGCTTCTTTTTGTTTTTTGTTTGTAATACAAATACTTAAAATTCTTTTAATTTTCTAGGAAAACTACTTATATTTTATAGTTTTTATTTTATGTTTTGTATTATTGTTAGATACAACAATATTTTATAATTTGTTTGATTTTTGTTTTGTCTAAGTATTTTAGGTTTGTCTTAAAGATTTGTTGATTTTAATTATATGTAAATGTATTTTTGATTTAAATTGTATTGTATAATTGAAAATGTGCATGTATTTAAAAATGTTATCATATTTAGTTTCCATCTCATTTCATATTCTTAATTTAAAGTTTTAATAGTTTGCATATTTAGGAAACATTGAGTTCTTTTTATTTTTCGAATGACTTTTATAATTTTACTGTTTTATGATTCTCGTTTTCTTTTTTTTGTTGATTGTAATTAACACTAACAATTTTTTTACATCAAGTGTTTTGAGTCAACAACATGATAAAATGAGTTAAAGTTTCCAGCTTTAAACGTACACATGGATATTTTTAGTAATTGGGAAGAAAAAAATTTATGTTACAAAATCTTGGAATAACATCATATGGTTGAAATTTGTTTTTACATTTACTATTTATCGAAGATTCGTTTTTCAAAATTATAAAATACCTACAGATTTTAATTAATGTATACACTTGGCATATCCATTTTCCCAGATCAAGACTTTAGGAAGAATTAGGTGCAATTTCCTGTAAATTTTTTAATGGTTTCTGTACGAATTTTTTTCAAAAAATTTATATTTTGTAATTGGGAAACTGCATATTAAGTTAAGACACTTGATACCGACTTCCTAGGCAGGAAATGATTACACTATGAATATAAATGGTGAAGCAGCTAAAGACTTTAATATCACCGTCAAGTAAAGTGAAAATAAATAAAAAACAAAATTTAAAAGACTATTTCTGGTAGAGCAGGCAAAGATAAAGACACCGTATACCTGGTGCTTTTGATGTCTGAAGCTAGAAGTTTATACTCGAATATCACTTATGTAGGTGTGTTTTGTTCTTTGGAATGAGTGAAACAAAAAGTAAGAACCATTGCGCGATTAAAGCAGGACTCATCCATAGTGGTAGAAAATTGCTGGCTGATCACTACGAAGTTTGTATATATATCCGATGTGGTATTTATATCGGGTATAGATACAGAGTTGCAACCATGATCATAAACTTTGAAAACGGCGCAACAAGTAACCGGGTTGACGCCATTCTTAATAATTGTCGACGACATTTTGAAAAGGTGTGAAGGTAATATTTTGCACTGCGTGGTTATGAAACACCGCACTTTTTTCAAAATTTAAAGAAATTGACGTTTTGGAAGTCAGCAAATATATTGCTGATGTTTTACAAGCACCTATATCCCTAACAGAAGATTAATTAAATATATACACCTGCACAAAATATACTAAATTTCAATTGATAATTTCAATTGGCATAATTTCGTCATCATATCGCCGGTATCGCCCGAATAAGTTTCTCAATATTGTGTTCCAGGGCGTCAACCATTGAAGGTATTCTCCTGACATGAGCCTAAACATAGCCCCACAAAAATTAGTCTATAGACGTTAAATCGCTCGATCTAGGGGGCCAGTTGACGGCTTCAAAAATTAAATTAACTTTTCACAGAACTCGCCTTTCAATTTGGCCTTTGTTTCGCGTGCTGTATAGCATTTGGCACTGTCTTGCTGAAACCGCCTGTCAGTTAAATCCATTTCTTTAATTTTGAGCAAAAAAAAAATGTAACACATGCCCAACTGCTGCAAATGGTGCTGAATTTGTGGCCATCAACAACATTGGCGGCAGTGATGCAAACAATTCAAAGGCAAAACGAGCCAACTGAGTAGCCACAAAGAGCTAAAAAGAGCTAAATTTAAAAACTCAAGATTTTTCCGTTTTAAATCTATTCAATTTGCACTTCAAGTTTTTTTTACATTAATAAAAATAATAGTAAGAAAAAATAAAAAATAATAATTTAAAATAAAATCATTTCACAGCAATTGATGCAAATATTTATCTGCATTAACAATATAACCATACACATTTACATATACTTGTATATACGTTAAGTTACAAACTAAGAACAATCATTTTCAAAAAGAGTTAGCTTTAGAAGGGTCTTTTGTTGGTTTAATTCATTATTTTAAACGCTGGATTTGATTTACAAGCTTTCCCATATTTTTGGCAGTAAGAATCCATTTCAATAATTTGTGGAAAATTTTCTAATTACTCAGAATCGAACACTTTATAATAAAAACGGGGTTTTACAATTTGAAATACCTAAATACATAAATACATATATGTATCTTACATAATTGCGAAAAAAAAAGTATCTGCATTTGCAAAAACATAGTTGCCAAAAATGTAAATGCCCATAGCAGAAACAATAGGGTTAAAGCGGGAAAATTTACTATAAGATCCAAAAAGTGCCAATCGTGCCGTTTCCACAATTAAAAAGAGCTTTGTTAGCTCTTTTTTAATAAGCGAAAAATTTCGAGTTAGAAGCAATCAAAGATAGCTAAATTTAGCTCTAAAATAGCTAAGTTGGCATCGCTGATTGGCGGACACAGCTGCGATATTTTTCTCAGTCCACACTCTACGTACGCGTGTTGGTGGTTTTATATTCAATAATGTAATATTGGTGCGAAAGTTAATCACAAGATTCCGAATAGCCGCTCAAACTGACCATAAAATATAAGAAGTGCACGGATGCACTTTCTTAACTGAGCATGAATTTCGATAATAAAATTTAATGATCAGCATTGTTGAATGATTTTTGACAAAAACCGTTGCTAAAAAATTACCCTTTAGTAGTAGGTATTCATTGACTGAATTTAACTTCTCTTAAAAAAAATTTTATTTTCGTAAACTGCAACCAAACAACAGGAATGTAACTGGTTCACACACTTTTTAAAGCACAGAGCCTTACCTCTTCGTAAAATTTTTGGAAATAAACTATGTATAAATGCATCACTACATTCTACTAGATTATATTATATTTCGACAAAATTAAGTGACAAAGCAGATATTGTTTTACATGGGAAATCTGTTAAATTGTGCCCAAATTTAAATACACTCTTATCATATACAGAGGTTGTCAGAAAATTTTGCCCACAAACGATTATCGGCTTCTTTCTCATTTGCTCTCAGCATGGGATAGTCCCATGGTAATAGCGACCGTAAAACCCACTTCAATTTCAAACTCCCGTTATTTGCTGTGTAATTTTTATAGTTTTTAAGGATCCGTACACCAAAGGTGAAAAAAGGAACCCTATTGTTTTCGCTACACTCAAATTTAAAAAAATTTAAATTAAAGCGTGGTCCATCAGTTAATGCAATTTTATGTAATACCATACTATAATACGAATACTATATAATTTTGACAACTTGCTATATCTTGGATACAGTAAGAGGTAAACTCTTGAAATTTTCAAAAACGGTAAAACTAAAAAATCTGAAAATTATAAAATCGCCAACCCAAAAAAAAATCGCCAAACGCGAAAAAGGCTCCAGTAACAAAATAATTGTTAAGAAGATAAAAATCGCCAAAAAGAAAAAAATCGCCAAAACTAAAAAAAAATCGCGCCATTGAAAAATCGCCAAAAACCGAAAAAAATCGCCAAAATGAGAAAACAAAGTGTCAAAACTAAAAAAGCGCCTAAATGAATAAAGTCGCCAAAATAAAGAAACTGCAAAATTAAAAAAAAACCAAAACGAAAAAATCGCCAAAAAATAAAAAAACGCCAAAAACCGAAAAAAATCGCCAAAACGCCAAAAAAAATTTCAAAACTAGGAAAAAGGCCAAAATGGAAAAAAATCCAAAAACCGAAAAAATAGCCAAAACAAAAAAAAAATCGCCAAAATTAAAAAAAATCGCCAAAATAACAAAAATCGCTTAAATTAAAAAACGCCAAAAACGAAAAAAATGCCAAAGCTATATTTTATATAGGCTACTAAAGTTCGTATTGAATTACATATCTCGTGTCCGTACGCAACCCTTCTTGCGCGGGTCTAAGGCGAACTTTACTGAATTTATTTTTATATTTTTTTCTCTACAAATAATCATTTAGATATCAAATCTAGCGATTATTTCAACTAAGTTTAAAAAAAAATATTGGAAGTCATTCTTATGGAAACACTTTCATTGCTTTCAAAAAATTTATATTTTTAATATCCAGATAGGTTGCAGAAAAAAAAGCAAACATTTATTTTTATACCACAAGAATGTGCAGTTCCTTTATAATTTTAGAAAAATTGCAACAGGTGTTTACAAAATTTTTTTCTAAGGAAATATATTAACTAATTTAGGTCTAAAAATTAATTGTTATTTATTGAAATTTATTTGAAAATAATTTTTCACATTTATATTCGTATAAAAAGAAGCAAACAAATTGTAAAAATTGGCAAATGTTTGTTCCTTTTCCCGGAAGAAAATACTGTTTAAGAATACCAAAGAGGAAATTTTTCGTAACATCACTTCCAATTCGGTGATTAGGAATTGAAAAAGAGAACTTCTCACAATGACACGCACAAGAAAAAATTTATTAGAAGTGATCCCAATTTGCACTACTTTTGGATCGAAAATTTTATATATTCATGATTTTTTTGGAGTGTGACTATTTAACAAATTAAATAACACGACCTTGATCTAACTTTCTGTCAAGGATGATCAAGTGAACAAGATTAGACAAACTATATAGAATATGTACGAGTATGAAGGTTGCAATATTTATCAAGATCAAGATTTAGTTTAGTAATTTTTGTTATTAAGGTTTCATTAAATTTAAAATCGAAAAAAAAATTTCTCATAGGGGGATTATCTTCTCAACGCTTTTGTTTAAACATTAATTACAAAATATCTTTAGGCAAAAACCAAAAAATTTCAATTTATGTTCGGAAAAAACCTCTTAAACTTAGACTAGTTCGTTTTTGACGCAAACCTATTATCAAACCCATTTTATCAAATGGGTTTGGTTAAAAAAAGATAGAGATGGGTTCAAATCATTCAGTCGATCGTTTTAGACCACAACACCATCAAACCCATTTAAATTGTTATCGTAAGTTTGTATTGGAAACTGGAACTGGGCCCAACTCGTTCAATCGTTCATTTTAGACACGAGCTTATGATCCAACCCTATATGGGTTTGATCATCGGTTTGCATCTATTGAAAACGAACGATTAAATAAGTTGAGCCTAGCTCTACTGAAAAAGTTTAATACAAGTCTAGCTTACTAGTAGACTTGGATCGAACTCATTCCGTTGGTAATCTTTGATACAAACCTATAATCAAACCCATCTAAATTATATGGGTTTGTTCATAGGCTTGTGTCAAAATTGAGCTACTGAATGAGTTCGACCCATGTCTACTAATAAGCTGGACTTGTGTGACCCTATATCAGTAGCTCGGCTTAGACACAAATCTTTAAGGAAACCCATTTAATTTAAATGTTCAAGACAATAGTAAAATGCTTTACAGATAGAATTGTGTTCAGCAGCTCTTTTTGAACTAATCAAGAGCATTCGAATCAAAAGTTTTTTCAAACCCATTAAATTTACATTGACGTTTCAAGCCGGACTTGTGTCCAACAGAACAAACTAGTTCAAAAAGAGCTGTTTGATACAAACCTACTTACAGATAGATTTCGCTCTGACTGGATTTGGGTTATCGGTTTCTGTTAGAACTAAGTCCAACTCGTTCGAAGTTGTTCAGTCGATTGTTTTAGACACAAACCTATGATCAAACCCATGTAGACTTGTGTCCAACAGTTCTTTTTAAGCTAGTTGTTTCAAACCAATTTAGTTTATATTTTTTACCGGACTTGTGTTCAACTGAATGAACTAGTTCAAGAAGAACTGTTAGACTAGACTTGGGTCGAACGCAGTCAGTTTCGTTTTTGACACAAACCAATGATCAAACCCATTTAAATTACATGTTGTCTATGTTGGACACAAGTTTAAAGCCATGTAATTTAAATGGGTTTGACCTGAGGTTTGTGCCAAAATATAAGTACTGAACGAGTTCGACCCAAGTTTATATTTGCTTAATATAAGTATGCGTTAAACAAAGCAGTGTACGTCTGTGATAGGAATAAAACTCCTGCTTTAAAGTGTTAATCAGTTAATAATATTTTAAGTTTTGTTAGGAAATCTTTAACAATCGTTTCAGTCTTAATAAAATTATAGTTTTATGGAAAGTTAAAATTAAAAAGATTTATTTTTTATGTAGTATAAATCAAGTGAAAAAATACAAATTCATCGTTTGCTTTTGTATTACACAAAATATGTATAATTTTTTTAATTTCTTATAGAAATTATAAGACTGTTTCAAATTGGCGATATTTTTATTACAATTTCTTTCGTGAGAGCCTTATATTAACTTTTACTTTCTGTTGCTAAATTTAAAAATTTAATGAAATTATATACAAATATATTCACAATAGTGATTTTATATAAAATAGAAATAAGTGAAAAGCAAATAAAGAGTTTAATTAAATATTTTTTTAGATATCATTTAAAAATACATTATTTGTTTAGTTAAGCATAATTTTGAATTTCTTAAATATTTCTTTAAATTAAAGAAAGCGTGTAAGAGTGCAAATCTTAAAATATGTGTTTGTAAACTTAATTAAGAGAAGTTAATTGATTTGAATATTAAACTTAATGGACGGTTTTTACATAAACTATTATTATGCTTTTATAATTTGAAAATATTTAATACTGTATACTTAAGGAAATAATTAATTTAACAGCCTATTAAACGATACCGAAAAATTAGGTTCAATTCAATTTGTGAGGAGACATGAGTGTTTTCATATTAAATCTAGTACAGTTGTGTCAAAAGCATGAGCTAAAATTGGAATATAAAAGTTTGAATCTGTTACTTGATACTTTTCGTTATACCATCAACATTATATTTGCCAAAAAGCTTATAAAGTTTTTATTTATTTAATCTCTATTTTTAATTATGTTTAATTTTTATTTAATAAATTAATTTTAACGAGCTTAAGGTTTTTAAATTTTTCTCTTCGATATTTTTCTTCACCTAATTTCCTGATGAAGATAACTAAAGGCATTAAGGCCTTTAAAAATTTATTGAATTGTAATTCATTGTAAAAAGTTCATATAGATACTTATAAATTGCTTTAATTTTAATTTATTTTGCATTAAAGGCCAATTTAACCAACTCTATTTAAATATCAATTCATAGTTAAATGTTAGTTTTCATTAATTTTTTTATGGAAAAATTTCTTTTAAATATGAATCGATATTAAAATAAGGCTGTGAAATTGACCCTAACATATTATTGAATATTTTTCAGTTTTGTTTATTCACGAGGAGTTTTTTTAATTACGCCAGAATTTTGATTCAATTTTCATAATTTTTCAATTTTATTTATTAACAAATACAAAAATGACACTATCCATCTCTGCTCATATATCGTCGCTGTTTTAAGTAACCGGCTTAAGTGACATATTTTTGAAAAATTAGTTAAGTTCACTATTAGACTTTATAAGTCATAATAGACCTTGTCTAAAATTTTTATGACTGCAAACATTAGTGTTTTGGCTATAACAGTAAAAATATTTGAGACGTATCCATAAGAATGCATGCATAAGACAACCATAAAAGGTGCTATCCTGTAAAATTTAAAATTAGTTAGATAGTTAAAACAGAGGCGATATAAGAAACAAACCAAATTTGTTGGCATTAAAATTGAAGTTACGTGGCTTAATGAAAGAAAAACAATAAATTAAGAAAACATGAATTCTTTTTACATACGCATAATTTTTTTTAACAAAGATATGCACATTTTTCAGTTTTCCTTTTTAAGATATTTTTGAAATAATTAATTTGAAAACCAAACACTTAACAGGTGGTTGGATAATTCTTGCAAGTAAAAATTTTACAAATAATAATATGTAAGAATTTTTTATTCTCTTAATTTTTCTTTCACTTTTGACGGTCTCTCCTTGAAAACTTTTTAACTTAATGAATACATTCCAGTAACAATTGTTAAAAATTCGTAACAATTTTTAGTAAATGAACAAACCTATTAATTTCAGTCGAATAATGCATACGTCAATATTGGACTGCGTGTTTCCTCACTGTATAGATTTCTCACGATATATTTTTTGATAGTAAGAATAGCGGATGTCAGAAGGTTTATCAGAAGAAAAGAAAGTATGCTCTAATTGAAATTTTGTCTGACGACTTTGCGTCTGACTTCTATAAAAGCAATGTTTCAAAGGTAAAATTCGATACGTTTATAATTCGTAGTAAGAAATTTGACATGTAAGATGTAAAAACATGTCGCATATATGCAAGTACATATACGAATGAATTTCGCTGAACCGAAATTGACTCGAAGTCGAGTGACTGGCTTTCGGTAGCTTAGACTTCCTTTCGATATCGTTGAAGAGGCTGTTAGTAACTTTCGGCATTGGATTGTGCGTGCATGGGCTATATATCCTGCCGACATCTAAAAGTTCTTCAAAATAAATTATTTAGTTAATTGAAAAAATCAAAATCATTCTTAATATCTGTTGCACTTTATCCAATTTTTTTTAACTTAAAATCAATTTGTTTTCTTAAATGAGTTGAATAAAAGACGAAAACTTAAAAATATAAAACTATTAGAAAATGTAATCTATTTTGGAGCGGATAATTAATAATACAAATAATATCAACTAATTTAAAAATATAGCTATCCTTTGTCTTTACCTGGACCGACACTAACTCCCAATAAATGTTCACCGGCCATCGTTAGACCGGCCGGTTGATGCGCATAATTACGTATTTGATGGAGCGATATTAATTGATTTGGAAACGAATTCGAAGCGTTATTTTGATTTACATTTTTATTTTGAAAACTAATGGCATCGTACAAATATGGACGCTGGCTCATGGCATGGTGTGAGAGAGTATTTAAATGTGGTGGCATCGAGTTGATGGGTGTAAATGCAGAATTTGTGGTTGTTTTTGTAATACTTGAGGCATCGTAGGGGCCCACAGTTGAGGGTGTTGAGACTGAAATTAGAGAAAGATATTAAGAATGGGAGTAATTCAAGTGTTTGGAGTATATTTTTTTGTATCTTTCGTTGTTTGTTATGTATAAGGTTTATATCAACAAATTTCGTCACATGTTGGGAGCATAAATACATGTATTGGTTGGCGACGTTAAGAAATAAGGAAATTGCAGCTGAGTATCATTGGAATCAATGTAGTCATTTTTTACAACAAATAGTTTCAGCACAAGTGCAGGTCATGTCCTAAACCCTTACAAAATCCAACATTACCTAAAATTCACTTACCTATATCTTCCCGACCATTTTCATTCATACGATGATGATTTTGCAAATCAGCATGAGGATTGTTGCCGCCAGCCGCCTGATGGTTCGCATAGTCCATGTGGGTTTGGCCCTGTTGTTGAGTCGGAGGTTGTTGTTGGGCATTCGTCTGTTGCGGATGATGGTGTTGCGGCTGGCCAGTGGGCTGTTGTCCATTGTGAGCCTGTTGTTGCTGCTGTTGTTGTTGCTGCTGATGATGTTGATGGGGATGTTGCTGCTGCTGCTGTTGTTGCTGTTGCTGGGGTTGTTGCTGATGCATCACATCATTCATATTGGCAGCGGAATCAGGACTTACCTTGGGCCAATACGAATTGTCGGTGGGTGCTATAGTTACTGGTGGCAAGGAGATATTATTACGATTGTGTTGATTACCTGCAACAGGATGAGCCCCACTGCCGCTTCCAGCTGTTACTCCACTACCGGGTATACCTGCTGGGGCAGTTGCAGTATTAGTTGTTGTATTATTTACAACAGCTGTATTATTATGGTTACTAAAATTACCTGTTCCCGCTCCCGCTCCCGCTCCCGGTCCCGTTCCGGTGGCCGAGTTGCCACCAGCGTTTGTGGCCACTATCGGCGGCCGTTTGTCTGTGCGCTCCGAGTGCTTTTGCATATGTTTGTTAAGATATGTTTCCTGTGTATAAGATTTGCCACAATACTGGCAAATGTGTGTTTTCAAATGTTTGGACTCTTTGTGTTTAGGTATGTGATCCAAGAGAGAGGCCTCATCTGAGAAACATTTATAGCAAGAGTTGCATTTGAAGGGTTTGTCAGTCTGGTGGCACCTGGAGTGGGATTGCAGATTGGAAAGTTGTGAGAAGGCCTTTTGGCAACCGGGATGTCGACACTTATACGGTTTGTCGCCGGTATGCGTGCGAATGTGCTGCTGCAGATGTGAAAGTTGCGTAAATTTGCGTTGGCAAATCTCACAGCGATACGGTTTGATGCCCAGATGTATGCGTGTGTGTTGTGAGAGATACGAGGAGTTGGCAAATGCTTTAGAGCATTGAGTACATTTATACGGTTTGGATTCACGCATATGCATTTGTGTGTGTAATTGGAGATCAGCTTTTGAAGTAAAAATCTGTAAGAGCAGAATTATCAAGATTAATAATAATTAGCTTGCAAATAAAACTAATATTATGCATTTATTTTGCTTTAAGATACAAGTTGTTTTTGGTAAATTTTGTTTAACTTAAATACATAAAATTAAATTCGAATCGTTACCCCCAAAAATACCTTGGTATCTTTTATATCTTGCATTTGCATATGATGATGAGGTGATGAAGTAGATGAAGAAATTCCATTGTTATTGGTTTCATTTTGTTGCTGTTGTTGGCGGTTGTGTGCCCGTGTTCCTCCATTGTCCACACTGTTGCTGGTTACAATTATGTGTTGATTTGGATTGGTGTAGATTTTTGATTTGCGTCCCCTCCCGCCGGAAGTTGGTTGGCTGGAACTCACGACTGCACCAGTTGTGGAATCAGCCAATTTGCTGTCCATACAGCCGGATTTAGAATGCTGTAGTTGTAAGTTTTCGGTACCAGCACCATTGCCGGTTGTAGTTGAAACCGTACCTTGCAACTGGTACTGGGGTTGTTGGTTGTGTAGGTGTGGCTGATTGGTATAGTTTAGAACGGATGTTCTCAAATCGGCGGTATTTGAAAATACACTCAAGGGGCCCAAGGTAACGCGTTCATTAAGGGTATTTCGCAATTGATCTATGGAGCGATGCACTGCCTGCGAGTAATCACCGCCTGGTGGTATTTCGCCAATTAGTGGAGAATTGTGATGATAATCAAGGCCACCACTAATCGGCCGGTATTCGAGTAAACGGCTCTCCATTGTTTCTTTTAAGCAGTTCATTTGGCTTTTCTATTATTCTAGTGGACGTAATATTTCAACGCTTTTAATTTGGTGGTATAATTAACATATTTAGTTATTTGATAAATAACGCATAATTATTTATTTAATTTAGTTCAGGAACAGTCTTTATTACATTTAAATAGTCATTTAATTTAATTTTTTACTTGATTGTTTTCAGCTTAATTTACGAATTTTTTTCTATGTGCATATTTCGTGAGAAAATAATAAGAACATATTCAGTTTTCGAAATTTGTTATAAAGCACTCAGGACTTGTAAGAACTTAAGGCCCTAATTGTCTAAATAACTTCATCAAAGTAGCTTTTACATGAAGGACATTATTTTGTAAAACGCAACGTAGAGCATTGAAAATTTTTTTATGAGTTTTGTTTTTGTAATCTAAATTTTTTCCATATAAAAATTGTCAACGCATAGCATTGTGTTTTGCAACATTATATAGGCCCGAAATGAAAATTTCAAAAATTTTGATTTTGTTTTTCATACAAACTCATCGCCAAAGAAAAACAAATATATTCAGGCTTTGGTTGGCCATTAATAATTTTTAGAATTTGTATGAAAAAACAAAAACAAATTTTCAATTTGGTGAAATCACTTTGGTGGCGTGAAGTTACGCACTAACTTTTCATACTAATTATAAGTCAATCAAGTTTAATTGCTTTCTGGTTTCAATTGAAAAATTATTAATTTTATTTTCTTCATGTTTTTAGGGTTCCGTACGCCAAAGGTGAAAAGGAATATTATTGTTTTCGCTACGATGTGCGTCTGACGGTCTGTATGTCACAGGTTATTTTTTCGATAACCGTAAAACTTGGCCGCTAAAACAAGAAATATATGGCAGAGAGAAATTAAAGAGAGTTCTCAAGCTAGCAACGAAACACCAGGAAATTCTAATGTAATATACAGAAAATTACGTATTGACTTGAAATGTAGTGTATTAGTGTTATTGTATTAGTGTTATTGTATTAGTGTTATTGTATTAGTGTTAGTGTATTTTTGTACAACTACAAAAAAATCTAAATAGAAGGGTATCCAATCAGTTAATGTTAATTTGACTATGTCATTTTGACAACTTGCTGTATTTTGGAAAATTAAAAGGAAAACTATTAAAATTTACTAAAACGCTAAAACTAAAAAATCCCAAAATATTTATTTATTTATTTAAAAGTATTTTGTAAATAATTTTACAAAAAAAATGGTGTGGGCTACTGGGCCATGACACCAAATCCCAAAATATGAAAATGGCCAAAACAAAAAAATTGCCAGAAGCAGAAAAAGTCGTCACAAATGACAAAAAAGCACTAAAAGGTAAAATAAATCGTAGGGCAAGGGTTCTGTACACAAAAGGTGAAGAGGACCCCTACTGTTTTTGTTGCGATGTCCGCCTGTAAGTCATAGGTTGTTTTCTGAAGAACCGTAAGAGCTACGGACCTGGAATGTTCACACAGTATGTAAAACTCTAGGTACTACAACAACAACTATATGACAGTTAAAAATTAAGGGGTGTTCTAAGGCAATCAACGAAAAATGTGAAAATCCTTATTTAATACACATACCATTCTATATAAACACTTAAAATTTGTAAAGTAAGTGTATTTTTATGCAGACAACAACAAATAACACTGAAATTTAAAAAGCTCCAACACCAGAAAATTGGAATAAACCAAAAAAAAAGTTTATACTTAAAATTGTTTAAAAAATGTTTACATCAGGTAAGATATTCGATTAGAAATGCTAAAATTCGTGTGCGAGCCAAAGTCGCACTTTACTAATTTTATTTATTCACAAATACAAACACAATTCCCGTGCGATGCTCATGTATTTTATATAACTTAAGTTTTTGATCTTTTGAAGGTTTATTTGAACAAAAAACTGTCTCTAGTTTTGGGGTATTTAAATTAAATGTACATATCTTCTTTCTGAAAGGTGCGTAGTTTGTCTGCATTCAAACAATTCTTTTTGAAAGTCAGTCGAGTTGTTATCTGTAGTAATTCTAACTCGATGAACTACTTTACAATATCTTATATTAAAAAAAAAATTAATAATTATGAACATTTAAAGTAATAAATAGACAACATGAACTGAATGAAGTTATAACCATCATGCAAATATTGTCACTCGTTAGGACTTAGAAAAAAAAACTACAAGTACTTTTGCACAGTAACAAAAAAATTAATTGAAACAGAATAGAATAATGCTAGGAACACAACTGGGACGAACGACGAATTTTTCGGTGCGAACTTTCGTCATAAAAAATAAAACACATTTGTGCATATGACAATGAACACAACACCGCCGTACAACAAAATTCGTCGTGCGAAATTAACTCTGAGATAGATTTATTTCTATTTTGAACGCGGACGAACGACGAAAAAACAAAACTGAGAGAAAATTCTCTCCCTCTTTCTCTGTTTTTGTACACACAACAACCAACTTTATCAAATATGAGAAAAGAATTCGGTGAGTTATTCGTCGTTATTGTACTTGACACGACGAATTTACGCAGCGAATGCTTATAGACGAATTCGTCGACGTGGACGAAATTCGTTGTTCGTCCCAATTGTGTTCCTTGCATTAAACACATTCACCACAGCAGGCTACACGAACACACGACTTCAAATGCCGCTAGCAGCGTTTGTCGCCTCGTAGCCAGCTACTTAATTATTTTGGAGACGGCAGCAGCACAATCTGCACCTCATAGTTAAGTATAAATACATAGTTAGGTATTGCCACCTTCAAATGTATCGCATTTATAAAAATTAAAATACTCTTTCAAAATGTACTTATATGACGTAAAAATATAAAAATTAACCAACTTATGCTTTACATCAATTTTTGGATATTGTTTCTGTTAAATAATATGAAATTATTGTGCAATATCATTCATTCAATATTTTGTATTGTACTGGCAACACTGAATTTTCTCATTGCAGCCAAAGAAATAGAAATTAGTTTAATTGGACTACAACGACAAAATCAGCATAGACAACAACCTGCCGCCATGTTGCCTTGCTGTCTTCAAAATAATCATTCTCATATAAACACGTGTATTCTATTTTTGACATTTCGTAGTCGGTAGCTTGCTGTGGTGAATGTGTTTAATGCGTCACACGACGAATTTACGCGGCGAATGCTTATCAACGAATTCGTCGTTCGTCCCAGTTGTGTTCCTAGCATAACAGAAAAAACTTGCTAACATGTTTGATTCCTCTTTTCGTGGTGTTCTATGTATGTCGTTGAATGGATTTGAATTTTAGATGGTTTTTGAAATCATAAACGGGCGTCAAAAGTTCATATGTGTGTGCATGTGAATAATTGTGTATGTAAACTGGTTTCATATTTATTTCTATAAATACTATAAATGAATTTTCTGTTTTTATATCAAATTGTTCGCAATATAGATATGTAATTACATACATACATACATTGTGAATTTTTCCATGTTTTACTAGACAGTCTACCAGACAGTCTACAACTCGACTAGATATCACATACATATGTATATGTAAATCGATTTATATATTTATTTGGACAAACAAGCATACGTAAACGTGAGGGAATTATGTACCTACATTTGTACCAGGTATGTTAAGCTAAAATTACAAATTGTATCAATGTTGTGCTTTCTGACATTCTTTGGACTTAAGAAGGGAAATGAGTTAAAGATGAATTTAACATGTCGCACATAAGTGAAATAAATTTGAAGCCATAGCCTCACTCAAATATGTATAATATATATTTTATTATAAAAACTTGGACAAGGGGAAAAGAACTAATAATGTCTTTGAGGAGATACTAATTTAAGAGGGTTTTTGTTCTAATCTTAATTTGCATCACATTTCAGATTAAAGCTCAATCAAGGTACAGCAATAAGGTATACCTAGTTTATGAACTTTGTGGGTATAATTTCAATGCAATGCATGAAATTGTCAAAATGTATTTCTCTGGTACGAAATGTGAAACATCATACAAAATTTAATTTTTGTAGAGGCAATGGTGATTAAAAAAATTAGAGCATATCTTAGGATTGTATTCACATAAAATAAATTTGACTTTAACAAAAGTCGCCAGCCCTGATTATGTAAATCTATGAAGTCGATTAATTGATTTTCGATCAAGAATGAAATTTTCAAACACGTACTGCTAAGTCAGCCAACGACTTACGCATTTAATCCGCCAAAATTTAGTGTTTCACATCTAAAGTTAAAACCTGGTTTTAACGTTAAAACTATAAACATTCACAATTCTGGTTTTAACACACAGACTGTCTAAAGCTTTTCTCAAAATAAAATAAATCTCCTGCAGAGGTGCGTGTATTTGTTGATATATTTTTTTCTGCTTTTTATTACACTTATTTGACAAACTTTGCAGCAACTTTTATTGTTTGCATGAAAAATTCAGAAATTTTACAATGCACTCTAAAGTGGAAATTATTTTATATTTTGTAAATAAAAATTTTAAAATTATAGAACTTCTTATACAAAGTCAAGAAGTGCTTAGAAATAAAGTTATTGTATATACAAAATGCAGAAATACATTACACAATAAACTTTTTTATAGGCAGATGGATGTCAGTCATATCGTCTTTTTTTCACTTCTCAGAAACAAATGAAAATTTTTCCTTCCAAAAGATTTTTTTTCGCCATGTTTTCATTTTTATTGCGGCTGCATCCATTTTTAAGTTTAAAATGTATCAATTGATATCTATTTGTATTCACTGGTACAAATATTATCAGCTGCTTGCGGTATTTTTAACTTGGCAGCACTGAATTCAGCACAGCGAAAACAAGGTTGAATTTCATAAAACAAACTTAAAACCAACTCAAGACCATTTTGTATGGTAAAACCAGGTTTTAGCAGTTGATTTTAATGTTAAAACCAAATTTTATTAAAACCATGTTGGTCTGAGGACACTATTATGTAATCGCCAAAAATTTTAATTTGGTAGTTGGTTGGAAGGCCTCGACTCTTTCGCATAAGATATGAGTTAAACTTTCTATACTCCTCTCTATGAGAAGAGAATGAGTAACATTTGTAGTTTTGTTTTATACTACAGCAAAAGCATTAGCCATGAATTTGAAGGCTCTTCAAAATATCTGGCAAAGGCAAAGAGTGAGTGAAAGGCATACCACGTAAGGACAACGCTTTTAAATAAGATATGAGTGTGGAATGAAGCGATCAGGCCCTTTTCATCCAAAAGAAAAAGTACAGAGGCCTAAGTCGTTCTTTTTCTTGCTGGGTTCACGATTTTGCACATATATGTATATTCAAATGAACACCTATAGCTATAGCTAGGTCCAACTCGTTCCTACGATCAAATCTCGCTCTACATATAGCATATTTGCTTGACCAAACTACCACCTATTGATTTCTGCAGTTATTTGTGTTTATTCTAATACTAATAATAATAATAATTTGAAATTTATTTGCTCGTGGTTCAGCTTGGTCTATATGCATTTCATTGTTGCTGTAACAAATCATCAGTAGACTTCAACCAGCAAATAAATTACAAATTAAAATATAATTATGACAATATGTTGAATAATAAAATTCTTAAATAATAATAATAATAACTAATGTTCTAATACACATTGGTTTGTATGAAAAACGAACTACTAAATGAGTTCCATTCAAGTATACACACGATACAACTTTTCGGCCCGTTTTTTGATAATTCTAAAGCATGGGTAGGCACATAAAATTTTAATTTCAATAAATGAGTATATCGGGCTTTATTTTACATTTAATCGCAAGCGATAAAAATTAAAGTTTTCAGGATAAGATTTTTTTAAAGAGTTTAAATATGTTTTTGTATGTAAGTTATCGCTTACGATGAAATTGTACAGCCTCTGTTTTAAAACTTATCCAGAATTTTGGCATTTTGATAATTCTTAACTCTACCCATACCCCACAAAATTACGATTTCAATAAAAAATTCTATTTTTGATTACATTTTGCTTCCGATAAAATCTAAAATATGGCTAGATATAACCATGCTTGTTGATGCATATACGCATTAATACTCATACTCGTTTTTGTATGGATACTTTATGCACAGAAAAAAAAAGATTTGTAAATACAAATAATTTATTTGTGAATACAATTAAAATATTATTTAAAAAGGCACCTACAACGATTTTTGTAAATACAAACACACATTTGTAACATAAGAAAACAAAATCAACTCAATTATTTCCAATTAAAATTATTGTGTTATTCACAATTGAGTTGTTAACAAAAAATAAATATTTTTAATAAATTTGTTTTTCAAATTCTAATGTTTTTCTTGATTATACACAATTGTAATATTAACAATTAGCATTGTTATCCCATTTTGTTTGTTTTCCAATTAAAGTTTTTGAAAAAAAAATTTTATGTTTCAAAAATAAAAATAATTAAAGCCATTGTTAAATTAACAAATACTTTTGCTATTTTCAATTTAGCTTTTAGCTAAATTACCAACAAACTAATATTTATGTGAATAAAATTACTCATGAGTGTAAAAATTTAAACTCTCGTCTGATTAAATGTTTTATTCCTTTATGGTGCACAGAAAAAATGATTCCCAAAAGTTTGTTTGAAATAAAATTTTGATTCAGTAAATATTTTTTACTATTCCAGTCAATAGTTTGATAAAATTTTGTTTTAAGCAAAACAAAAAACAATATGGAGTGAAAAATTCTAGTTGATACAATTATTTATTTTATTTACTTTTTATTTTCATTAAAAAATTTTGTTGAATCAGACAATCTGTTGATTGAAAAATCAGGGCTTTTTTCCTAACAAATTATTACAAAATTTTGCATTTGAATTTACAAATTTCTTTGTAGAACCTAAATTGAAAAAATTTTGTGTTTGAAATGGAAAATTAGTTTTTTCTGTGTAGTTTGGCAAAACAGTTTAGATATGTACATGAAAGCAGATTCGGCAGATGCATTTTTTACAATTATCAATTTTAAAATTTGCAAGTAAAATGCAAAATTAAGACTTTATGTAAATTGTTGCTAGAACATCAATTAATCTAACTTTGTCTGTTTAATCTAAGAACCCTTTTTGTAATTTATATAAACAAAAAGTTTTTCTGTTCATAATAACTAGTTTGAAATGGTAAATGGATTAATAGTGAAAATCATGGTTTCAAGAAGCTAACTTTTTTGTTTAGTATCAAAAAATATAATTTCTGAAATCTGCAGTCCTATTTTAACTTTTGAAAATGATGCAATGATGTCTTTTTAGTTTGACTTTCTGACATTCATTTTAAACAATGTAAGCATTGTTGTGCGACATCGAATGCTATAATCTTAAGCCAAAACTAAGCAATATAATCAAATAATAATTATCCAAGATTAAACTAAATTAATCCTCTATTCAAAATCAAAATACCAAAAATCACAAATTTTCTGTTACAATTGCTTAATTGATCTCAAATGTACCACAAATAAAAAATTGCTCACTGTATCAGGCTTATCCATCCCTGTTTTACTGAAAACAAAACAAATGTGTTGGCGCTTGTATGATTTTAACTGTATTTGTGTTTAGTATACCGTTAGTCTGTCAGGTGAAAGTTCAATATATTTTATACCATTGTTGTACCCCCTTGAAACGTTTTTCTCTCTCGCCTTTTCACTGTCACCCTCTCTTACTCATGATGTATTCAAATGAATTTTATGGATATTTGAAGTAATAAAAAAAATACTGCTGGTAATAGAATCAAAATATATTTTTACTACAGTGTAATTTTTAGCTTCTGCACTTTTCTATTTATGTATGCATATGCATTTTATTTAGAAAAAAAAGTGGCAGCCACACAACAACAACGATTAGAATTGCAGCAAAAATACAACAGATAAAACAAATGCAAGTGTTCTACAAACGGTGGCGACGACGATGATGATGATGATGAGGATGATTTTGTGTGTTAGTAGTGGTAAAAGGTTAGAATTTAGAATTATTTTATTTAGGTTTATGACTAAATTGACCTTGAAAATTGATGTTAGAAAAATAAATGAAAAATTGATATGCCCATTTATTTATTTTGAAATTTATACATGCCAGACAAACTGTTTAGCTATTAAATCATCTAGTCGCAGAGAGATAGATAGTCATTCAATAAACAGATTTTTCAATGTAAAATATGTAAATGTGTTGAATATATTTAAAAGGGGGTTTTCAGTATTGATAAGGGGCTTTAAATATTGAAGGTATTTATTTACTGATGCAAAATAAAAAATACTGAAATGGAAATTTGCTTGGAATTTAATAGATTTGTAAAAAATAGTAAGTCCAAAGACTTTTAGTAGAGGGGTGTAACTCGGACGTTAACTAGGGTGTAAATTAAAAACTTAAATTAACAAAAAAAAAAAAAAAACTAAAATATGTTATCTGAGAAACTTGTTGTTTTGAAGTTTTTTGGGAAAATAAAAGTACCTGAACGGAAAAATTGTAATATGCAGTAAAATATATACAACAGCTGATTGCTAATAGTTTTGGCGCTAACAATAGGTGCGTTTGAGTACTTTTCCAGTAAAATCCGGTAACTGAGTAATTTAAAGAAATTACTCTCAATAAAAAAGATTGCATACAAAAGTACGCGAACGGAAAAATTTTAAAATCTAGTAAAATATAACACAAAAGCTGATTGTCAATTTTGGCGCTAAAAAATAATAGATATGTATATAAAAAATATATATAACCAGCTAAAAAAATATGTATGGAGCATATATGATATCCCATATATGGTTCGGATCCGAAAAATGAGGGTATATGGGCATATATGATTATATATATTCATACATTTTTATACATGTATGTGTAAATTCCCTCCACAGTATGCAAAGTTAATATTCATACACTCTTGATTCACAAAAGCGCACTGCTGTGAATCAATTATTTAAAAAACGCATAAATCATATTCGTACATAACATTTAGCTTAAGAAATCAGATTAAAAACTAATGCAATTAATTATAAAAGAAAACATAATCCCTCTAACAATAGTTTTCAACACAGTAATATGAACTTTGTTTCTTATCTAGAGAATTTTGTTATTTTCTATAAAATTAATGACTGGATTATCCTTTTGATTATTTGATATATTAAATGGGTCCACAATGTATAAAATCATACAAGAATGGGTTTTTTTTAACAAAAAGTTTTTCTTTTTTAAAAGTTGAACGCGTATAATCTTTGCATTCCGTATGTATTTTCTAATGGATTTCCAATTTAGCAGTGATAAAATTCCAAGCTTTTGTGATTGCAAAAACGATCTTATGTGAGATATCATGTATGCATACATACATATATATATATGGCTCCATATATAAAATCTTATATTTATATATGGATCCACGTATGAAGATCTTCATAATTAAATTTCCATATATGAGTTCATATATTATAATACATTTCATATATTAGTCCATATATTAGTTCATATATAATAGTTTTGCCATGTATAATTCCATATATTTCCATACATGAATTCATACATATTCATATATAGTTATATACATTCATATATTAAAAATATATGGACCATATATAATTTTTTTAGCTGGGTATACATACATACATATGTACAAATATATACATATCGTCAGGTAATTACCCAGGAAAAAATCTGATTAGGAAGCAATGTATTGCTTACTTGGAGCACTTTAGCAAGGCAAAAAAATTCATGGCTTTCTGGAAGCTAAGTGTATTGCTTCATGTAAATGTAATTTTCAATTCTCATCATTTCATCAAATGTATGTGTTCATCTCGAACAAAAAAATGCCTTATTCATGCTCAATAGCAAGTGATTCTGTAACATTGTCTCCCTTACAAAAACGCTTCTGGAAAGCAGTCATTTTTGCTGGGTACTGGGCAGCCATATGGAACAAATACGTGTTTTCGAGAAAATAGATGAAGATTTTTTTCACTTGTTTTATAAAAATACACGATATAATGTTTTGTTCAATAATAAAAGTAATATACATATTTGTTTTTATTTAAAATTAAGGGCTTGGCCCACGATGTCGACAAGAAACTTTCTATATCTTCATAATATATAAAACAAAATTAAACTTTCTTATTTTGTTTTCAATATATGTAAGTAAGCGATAGAAACTTTCTTGTCGACATCGCGGCTCAGTTCGCTAAAGTTTTCAATATTTCCACAGTCGACGTGAAGAGTTATTAGCAGGGAAACCACAAATATGCAATTGCATGTTTTTTCTTGTCTGATATATCAATGCGGAATTAAAATATTTATCGGTTTCAGGACTTTTTATGAATTCTGGCATCGATTTGTTTGTGCATATTTTTGCATATTTTACCCTTTAAAGCATCTTTTAGCATACTTCAGTCTAACATGCATATTTTGGGTATTTTTCGAATTTTGAGAGCATATGTATTTGGCGTTTTTAGGAAATATTTTGGTACTTTTAAAAAAAAATTTATTTTAATATTTAAAAATTTTTTTTGGTATAAATTTCTACATTTTTCCGTCAAAATTTCATATTGTAGTGAAAGAAACAGTAGTATGGGGAAGCAAAATTTTGCTACCATTATGAAATTAGACTTTAAAAAGGCGTCCGAATCGATTTCACACGTTTTCTTGTGAGTTCTGATGTTAAAACACATGCTACACGTGTTTAAGTTGAAATTTAGACTATACTATTTATTAGTATTTGTTCTAACATCCAAATTTAGAACAAATATATTTAAGGTGAACGATTTAAAATTTTTTAATTTTCACTCACTTATAAACATTCTTGTGAAAGAAAAACGAAACAAGAAAATTAAAAAATTTTAAATCGTCCCATATCCAATTTTTTTCTGCTAAATTTTAATGCTGGAACAAATACTATTGATTTGTATTTTCCAAATTTCAACTTAAACAGGTGTAGCATGTGTTTTAATATCCTCGACGCTAATTTCAATAAAAACTTGGTTTGGTAATTGTGACCAACGCTGCCCCGATTACATCAGTTGAGGTTGAAAAAGAACATGTTCAATGTATAAAAGTTTATTTAGATGTGACCTGTGGCGATTTTTATTTAAAAAGCTAAGTGAATAGTTTTTGTTTATTGCAATAACAATTATAAATAAAAAGCTTGTCTTATTCTTCAAAGTACAGTTCCAAAGTTTTAAATTTAAATTTAGTTAAATTTTTGTTCTTAATTAATTTTTTTATTGTTTCCTTCTTCTGTTTATTTTATTTTTGCCTTTTTTATATGCAAATTTTATTGAATTTCTGAATCAAAATTAGATTTTCATTTCCTAATAATCCAATTTATGTTATTTTTCAGAGCATATTTTTTCAGTTTTTAGTGCATATTTCGAAGCTTTTAGTGCATATTGAATGCGCATAAAACACTTTTTATGGAGCATATTTCTGGTTTCCCTGGTTATTAGGATGCACAGAAAAATACAAAGATCTGTGTTGTCGCATATTTCAATCGTGACAACAATATTTTCACTTCCTTGCAAGTAAGTCCAATGAGTGTATTTATTAAGACAAAAATAAATATATTATATATAAATATATGTATATATATATATATATATATATATATATATATATATATATATATATATATTCAAGATATCAAAAAACTGAAAACAAATTTAAGACAAGCACACATTAATCATTTATAATCGATCAATAACTAATTTTTTTAAATGTTCCATGCGGGAGACCAGTAACCGTCCGACGATAAGTATAAACAAAAATTGAACTATAATAATCTACTAACTTTATTCAAGTTTAAAAATAATCGGCTATGTTCTGCAATCGCCGTGAAATTTCATAGTTTGGAAGTGCCATATCATTGTTTTTATAAATACATATTTTCAAGAATTCTATGAAAATTCCACACATTTTAATTTTCCGTGTAATACATAACACGGCCCAATATTTTTCTGACATCGAACCTAAATAAATGTTATATTTTTTACAACTTATTACATTTGTTTATTGTTATTTTCAAAAATTTCATCAAAAACAATAAAGTTTTGTTTCCCTTTGATTTTCTTTGTTTATATTTAAAGACATATGGTTTCATTTTACTGGCGAAAATTTGTCCAGTAAAAATTTGCATTTACTCAGTAAATGAACTGTCATTTTTATCTCTCAATTCGCCTCTCATTTACTGGATTTTGTGTACGCGAACGTAATCAAGCAAAAAATAGTACAAATTTGTACAAATTTTTCAGTTCTCGAACGCACTTAATATATAAAATTTTACATACACATATGCCAAAAAAAGCAATGTGAGTTCGATCACAGGGGAGATGTGTAAACATCTAGTAATGAATTTTTTTTTTAAGTTGGAAGTACTTATGCTTTTGGTATATTTTTTAAGTTAATCAATTCAAAGTATAAAAACTTTCAATTGCTTAATTCACAGAACCTCTTGTATCTCTGTATCGATTGTATTATCATATTAAATTCAAGAGTGTAACATTTGTCGTATGAAATTTTCATATAAAAATGAAATACACTATTACACTTTTATTTCATGTGTTTTTAAAATGTTGTATTCAGAGAGAGGCTTTCTGAGAGAATTTGTGTGTAGCTTGTTCTTCTTTTTTCCTTTAAAATACAAAATACAAAATACATTAATACACTACACAGAGGGTGTTCACAATTAAAAAACAAACAGTGTATTTGATACACAAATACACGATAAAGATTGTTGTGAATTAAGCAAATATTGTAAATACATAGGAATTTTGCTGGTTTTTGTTTGTTTTATTTAACTTATTTAATTAGTAAATGGGCACACTGCATTAAAAATTCCAGTAAGCAGTAAATTTGCTGATTACTGAAAAAATTCAGTAAATTTTTACTGATAATGAAATCTAATTTGCACTACCAGTAAAATCGTAGGGCCGTATTCATAATAAAATTGTAGCAAGTGGCAAGGTTTTTTTCATTCAAACCTTGGAATTTTTGTATGAAAAAAATTTAGCCAGTTGGTAGAATTTCATTATGTATACAAGCATTACTGATTATTGAAAATTCAATGCAGCTCATCACATAATAAATAATTTAGGCACTTTATAAAAATTGCAGAAAAAGTTTTAGTAATCAGTAAAAATTTACTTGTTCAAAAATTGTTTTTACTGAAATTTTAGTATTACTGCAAAGTGCCCATCTATGGTAAATGCCTTAAGTTTAAATAATCAATATTGGCTTATGGCAACTAAAATAAGATATATAAATTTTTTACTCTACTGTATTTAAAAATCTATGGAAAACTGCATCTATAGTAGGGGAATTATTAGTTATGGGGGTTTGTGGGGAATTGCTCATACGTAAGTAGAAAACGACAAATAAAAATTTTGATAAAGCTTGCGACTGTGGGTTTGCAAAATTTGTATTAAAATCTGCACCCAGAATAATTGGCATGAGATGGAGATTGATATCCAATTATCGTGCACCAGCTTCAGTATGAGGCAATAGTACGTAATGAAGATATGTTATAATATAATATTATAAATTCTTTAAAAAGACTGCTATTATTATGAAATGACATATTTTTAGTAATTAATGTGATTTTCTAAAAAAACAAGAATTTTTAGGTGAAGCTGATGAAGCACACATGTTTATGGACAGAGATTGTTATTAATATTTCATATTAATGAAATGGAATATGAGAAAGGATAGTGTATCTCTATTAATTTTCTATTTTCCCGATTAAGAAATTATTCCAGATTAAAATTTACTATAGTTCAACGAAAGTTGTTTAATATACATATGTACCTACATTGTATATACCTACATAGATATTAGTGGCCTGCGTAAACAGTCTTGAAATGTAAATACGTCATGTTTTTTAAATGTATTCTCGTGGCATGTATTATCCTAAGCCAATAATAAATGCTGTCGTACTATAAACGAAGCACGATGGTTGCATTGGTGTACGTGTATATGACTGTTAACAAGCGATGTCGCCAAGACCTCTTGTTTAAACAAAAAATGAAAATAATTACTGTTTATACATATTTGTATGTTAAAGTAAGACATTCATTAAATAAAAGCTTTCAATAAATTGGAGTACGAAGAATCAATGTTTTTAGACATACCGCTGATGAAAATATTCTTGCTTTAGAAAGAAAAGGTCCCATTAGAAAAACTTCAGAGAGGAATTTTTAAATTGTTTTCTTTTATTATTGAATTAAGTCCCGAAATTTTCAAATGCTACTTTTTCCGAAAAAATAACGTCAAAATTATTATTATTTCCTCCTTAAGAAGAACGAAAGGAAAACTAAATGAATTTGAGATTGTGATTTTACTTTTTTACTTCAGCCGACAGCGAATAACGTTAAAATATGTTTCCGGTTAGCAAACTTTATAAATAATTTGAAATTTATTTGCTTGTGGTTTAGCTTGGTCTATATACGTATTTCATTGGCGCTTAAACCAAATCATCAGTAGACTTCAACCACAAATTTTGAACAGTCACAAACCTCTTACTTTATGCACAGACTTTCAAAAACTATATGAGAATTCATAGAATAATAATATTTTTGAAAATCACAAAGATAAAATAAGATTAGTAGGCTTTGAAACTCATACAAAACCCAGCAAATAATTTATATTCGATATGAATCTATTTTATTTTTCTACACCTTCATAGTAGAAAAATAAAATAGATTCATATCGAATATAAATTATTTGCTGGGTTTTGTATGAGTTTCAAAGCCTACTAATCTTATTTTATCTTTGTGATTTTCAAAAATATTATTATTCTATGAATTCTCATATAGTTTTTGAAAGTCTGTGCATAAAGTAAGAGGTTTGTGACTGTTCAAAATTTGTGGTTGAAGTCTACTGATGATTTGGTTTAAGCGCCAATGAAATACGTATATAGACCAAGCTAAACCACAAGCAAATAAATTTCAAATTAAAATATAATTATGACAATTGTCGAATAATAAACTTCTTAAATGTTAAACTTTATAAATTTTCGCTATACGATAGCGTAATAAAAGTTACTCAATCCAGGTACATATGACCTTATTTTAGCAGTTGGTGTCAAAATAAGACCAAAACTTTTTTAAACTTTTTTTTTTGTTGCAGAATACTGTTGTTTTTAGAAATGCTAAAAGGATGACCAACATAAATAATAAAGAACTATTACTCTATTGGAAGGGCGAATATATGTCGAGCCGTAACCGCCAAAAAATCCTAACCGTCCCATTTTCAGGACTTTTTTGAAAAAAATGAATCATTTATGATTACAAATAATCGATTTTTGTGAAAAAATTATGTCGCATAAGCTTTTTTTGTGGTTATTGCTCGGAACTAGATGGGGATAGCACGAGGCCATAATAAAAGTCATCCATCCATGATTGTGGCGATTATTTCCAGGAAAAATTTATCATTATGATGGCGGGTATAGCAAAGTTGAGTATAGTACTATACAAATGCTAGAATATATGAGTATTATATGTAAAGTTATAATAAATTAAGCCCAAATAGGCTGAATATTATATCTAAGTCTCGACTTTCATACTAGAAATGTTTTTCACGACTATCACATGTGCAATTTATTTATAATTTAATTAAATTTTAACTACCATATTTGTGGAAATATTGATTTGCTGGTATTTAATTAAAAAAAGTATCACACTCATTCTCTGATTAACTCAAACTTATTTTTATGTTGTTGTAAATTGAATAGTCTAACGCATTTTAACAAGCATTAGCATAAAAAAATATTATCAACTCACACATTCATAGTAACAGTAAATTTTTATTAGAATAGTCATTTTAAATATTATTTGTGTATGTGAATATGTAAATAATATGAAAAGAATTATTACATAAATCTCACTCTACATACATATGTAGGTATATAAATACATACGAACATAAGTTTTTTTACATAAACTTTTATATAAGTATGTATATGCATATGTATATACACACTTATTATGCAAATGCATATACACACATATGTATGTATGTATGTATGTGCAGAGATTTGTGTTCATTAAGTATAAATGGTAAATATGAATGGTGTGATTATGATGTTATTAACCCACTAATGTAAATAAATGCGTTTTTTTTCAACAAATCAATTCTAAACAATATAAATAATACCACAATTTATAGTTTACAACCTTTTTGAACTACCCTCATGTCAATACAAGTATTTTCACTAACTCTGCTTTGATCATAAACGGAATAAAGTAAATTTTTAAGGAACATGCTCGCTCCATGATGAGGTCGAGAATAACTGAGGGCAATCTAAAGGCTCTGTTTTTGCTAATAATCTATCCTCGCAAAACATAAATGTGAAAAAAGACCAAGTTCCTTTCCAAAAAGTAGTGAGATATAAATTTTGACCAAATTCGTGTTTGGTGCAATACCTATCACTACAATATGGCACGCATTATCAAAATTTGTAATCGTAAGGGTGTTACATAATTTCTAGATAATCAGATTTTTCTAGTTCATTGCTCACCTAGATCCACTCATGTAACAAATTTCAGCTTTCTAGCTATAGCGGAAGTGCTTCATCAATTTGATGAGTGTGTCTGTCAGTGGTCAGTGAGTATGTCTTACAATATGCACTTTTTACACTTCCATATCTCCGGAACCTTTCCATGTAAAACTTTCAACTTCAAAACTTCGCGTATGAGGTAACATAAATTTATTCTAATTATGGGAACAAAGTTATGAGGGGGGTAAAAACAGCTTGAATGGCTTCCTGTAAATATACACACTGCGTGCATTGGCCGGAACTTGGCCTGGCGCACTACCTAGATACAAATAGAATGTGCACCGTTGTCTTATTGTTTTCTAAGCATAAATAGCACAAGGGTTTGGTTTAGTTTGGTGCTTCAAATCAGCAGAAGCATCACTTCCTTTACTGTCGTAATGTCATTTTTTTAATCAAAAAGCTAACAGTTGACCAGTTTACACAATAAAAGGACTCATGGGTCCTTAGATTAAACTGAAAAGACCCTTCTTCACTCTTTAAACGCTTCTCCGTTACTCGTATGACCGCTGTAGCAAGGTATCCAGTAAATCGAAATCCTTCTCCGTATCTAAAACATCTCTGTTGGCTCAAATTCCTCTAAAATAAGCTTGGAGTGGAGTTCGCATGAAAGTGGGAACTAAAAAGGTATATGACTATGGAAAAAATACCTACATTAAATGTGAACACGCTTGAATGTCCACCTTCCGTTTTGGATCCATTCATATATCAAATTGCTTTGGGCGAAATAATGACATTGACTCTTTTGCCGAACTTCAATTCACAGTTTATCCGTTAAGGGCCTATTGACAGCTCAAAGAATGAAGAGACCTCAACTGGACGTCCAGAGCATTCGGCAGCTTTCGTGCTTGCTCGGCCACAACGAAATTCACTAAACCAATTGTTTGCCATTGAAATTAATGCTGTAGAGTTCTCATAGTACTTATTTAGTTTAACCTTGGTTTGTATAATGTTTTTCCCAACAAAATATGCTCAGTGAGCACACGAAACTATATTTTTATCATTCATTTTTTCAAATCACGCGGTATTCTGATATCAGTTGCTGTCAAACTCAAACTAAGTAGTAAAGCTTGTTAAAATTTTGAAAGGGTCAACTGAAAGATGTTATATTTTCATGTACCTTATTCTATAATTCATTTTACAAAAGCTTTTAGAATTCATTGTTAAACTTGCTAGAATAATTTTATTTTATCACTTAACAAGAAATACACTTAAAAATAGAACTCATGAAATTTAAATTTGTAATAACCCACTTCGAAAAATGCACTTATTTTAATAAAAAGTTTAAATACACAAATATATTAAGAATATATAAAAATGTATTATTTTGTTATGCCTGTTTAATTATAAATAAGTATAATTATTAAACATGTTCTATAAAAAAAAAACAAACTTTGTCCTACAAATTTAAAAATTTTGTAATTTTAAAAATGTCTAAATTAGAGAATTTTCAACAAATTTCACTAGTCTTAAGCAGCTTGAGACAAATAAAAAAATTAACTCTATTTTTCTACAACCCAGATGGTCGACTTGAGCATAAAATTTATCTGGAAAGCACTACTTTTTTTGAACGATTTTCATAAAAATTTTCCAGACGAGTCGACTGCCTGACTTGTGGAAACTGCATATAAAATTTATTTAAAATATCATTTATTTACGAAATAATAATGAAAAACATTATTCGAGCTTAAAGTTTTTGTAGTAGATCGTAAAATTTTCGCTGATTGCAATAAATTATAAGAAATTTTTTTTTTGCAAGATCCACAACATTGAATGCGTTAAAAATGTATTGTCATTTGTAATTAACGCAATTCTGTGCCATATAATTGTTGTTTTTTTTATGGCGAAGCAGCGTCGATATGCATTTGGTTCCTGCTTAAACTATAAGCTTCGAATATTTATAGTAAGACTCTTAGTGCCTTATTCATAAAAAATATTTCTGTTTAATAAGAGGTTTATGAAACAAATTTTCCATGCAAATTTGATTAATAAACCTTTAATAAAATCAAAATATTTTTTATGAATAGCCCCTTAATATTTTAACGAGAATCACAATATAAAAGCATAGTAAATTGAAAAGCCTCAAAAAAAAACGATTTTGCATCTGTTCATTTCTAATCTTTTTACAATTATTTACATATTTTGAGTAATAATAAAACTATTTAAAGAGAAAGGACTTTTTTTGTTGAATTCTTTTAATGAGCTCCTTAAGCACGAATGAAATGCATAGATACAGTGCTTAACCATAAAACAAGTAAAAATGCCTAATACATTAAAGACTAAATGTCAAATAAATACACTTCGTTATTTCTAATATTTTATGTATTTAAATTATATAAAACCTAAATTGACCGTTAATTTTTAAAGGTGTAACAGCTGATTGATAAAGATCATAACAAGTCTTATCATTTTAAACTTGAATAAATATTTTTTAAATTCAAAGTACCGGTTTGTTTTGTTATTTTTTTATTATCTGTATCAATATCAGAATGAAATTATTAAAGAATCGTTTGCTCAAATGGGTACAATAAGTATATTTTTTGTATGTTAACAATTTATTATTTTAAAGTAACAATGCGATCTTAACAAAGAGCCTCGTGGAAGCTACTGAAAACATTTTAAATAAAGATTGTGATCCTGAAACTAGCTACGCTTTTTTGGCGCTTTTTCCAGAATACAAGCATTGTTAGAGATACAAAATTGCGATGAAGTTAATGTTCAATAAGGCATTTTTTCATGATATGCCATGAAGGCAAAAATAAAGATGATCAGTATAGAAGTCATAAAGAACGCTCGCATAACTGTAAAATAATTGACTCTCAAATATCTTCGTTGGCGTAAGTGTAACAGTTTATATTCTGGTTAACTATCAACTTTGATTATCGACTCAAAAACTGCAGCTCCACCTAAGAGAAAATAGTATACTACACCGAAAAAATTTTGCTTCATAAATCCAACGAAACAATTTCATTAGACTTTTTTCACAAATCTAATGATAATTTCACAAATCTAATGAAAATTAATTGAAATATATTTTTGAAATTTTATTTTTGGTGGGAATCGGTATACCGGTACATACCGGTATAAACGTAAACGGTATTCTGGATACCGGTATTTTCTAACCGAAATGGATTTCGGTATCGGTATCGATACCAGTATGTAGTTTTAGCGGTATTTGAATCGGTATCGGTATTTCTACGATACCGTTTGCCAACCTTGGTGCATACCTTAAAGCAATTAAATTACAGATTAAATTGTTTCAAACTAAAATAAAAATAATAAAATATGCAGCAATTTAGAATTTCATTATAGCGATGAAATGTATTCGTTGTCTCAATGAAAATTACATTGTAGTAATGAAAGTCTGATAAATTAATGGTATTTCAGCAGTTGTCAACCAAAAGCTTGCATCAAAGGTAGTTCTGTATGATTGTTCTTATACTCTTTGTAAGCTTATTTGCACATGAAGTTTCAATTGAGTTATTTCGTTGCGATAATAAAATTATTTCATTGTTTTTGTGAAGTTATTTCATTGTTTTAATGAACTTATTTCGTTATTTTACTGAAATTATTTCGTTGGAAACTATCTCGTTGGAAATTATCTCGTTGTTTTAATGAAACTATTTCGTGGTTTTAATGAAACTATTTCATCGTTTTAATGCAATTATTTCGCTGTTTCGATGAAGTTCTTTCATTGCATTGATGATACTGTTTAATACATTTGACGTAGTTTTCATTAAAATAATTTTAACGAAACTGGTTTCATTAATCCAACGAAGCGTGACGTTGGTTGAATTTTAATGAATTTTTTCATTGGATTAATGTCGAAATTCATAGAACTTATGAAAACAATTCTTTCAGTGTACAAGTAGAACTAAAGTTCTTAATATAAGCAAAGAGAGGTAACCCTATTAAACAATTAAATTTAACTATTGGCAGCTCTACTATATGTACATATATTTTTACTCCTGCAAGGAGCATAAGACACCTATGCTAAAGCATATGGGTTTTGTGTACATTTATTATATTATTTCTTAAAAATGGGTAAAACAGTGCTGGCTCCTCTAACTTTATCGTGAAACAAAAATATAGTAGAAAAATAGAATGTTTTACAGCTAAATAAAAAGAAAATGCTCGACAACGTATGTGTGAAATATGTGTGTCTAATTTTTTTCACAAAACAGCAATACTAATGAAGTTTACAATGAATCAGCTGTTGTTTAACTATTTGTTAATCAATGACATTTGGCGGTTAAACTAATGGTAAACAAAGAGTTGTGAGTGAAATATTATTGGTTAAACTGTTGCTATTAGTTAACTACTACGACTGTGAGTTTGAGCCTTATTTGCCAAAAGTTTAAACTAAGACATGCTTAACAATCAATTACAGTATAAAGCCCCTTCTTCATTCTGTAAAAGGCTGAACATATACTAAAAGTCTGAACATATACAAAATTCAATATTTAAGGCAATGAAATAAAAAATTCTGGCGGATTAAATTTTTAAGACATTGCCTGATTTAGCTAAATACATACTCGTATTTGAAAATTGCAATAAATGTACTTTATACATTCACATCTTTTGCGAGTTACAGAATAGGGGGGATATGTATTTACTAGACCAGAAAAATATGGTGGTGGGTTCTATTTACATACATTCTTTTAATTTTTTTAATGAATTTTTTTGTGGCATGCTAAAAGAGAGATAAATACCCTGGCAATGGCATGACATTTTATTAGTGATATTATATGCATTCCCGGCTGAAAAGTATAGCAGCTGAATGCTTCCGGGTGCAACCACAGACTGTGGACCATGGAAGGCTCCGTAGATATGTGGGGCATCTGTTAAAGTACTCGCGGAAAATCAGCAGTTCTTGGTGGAGGGATTCCGGCACCAGAGTCCTAAGAATACCCTTTTTATAAGATCCTGACGTTAACTTTCAAAATGTCAATACTCTAATTTTTTATTCATCGCCAGCATTAGTCGTTAGGCGCCCCATCCATTATACAATATTATTGCATATGTTGTTGTACATATTATTGACCATTGCCCAATTTTTCTGACAGTTAAAAAGTGAACCACATTGAGCACTGTTTTCACCACATTACACAATTGTCTTGATTTTTCAAGAAAAATCACAAGTTTTTTGATATATGGTAATATTTTGTGCCGCCTTCGAATATGACATACAAATTGCCGATATTATTGTAAAATACAAAATATTGCACAATTATATTGGAAGTGGGTGGGCCGCTTAGTGATTTAGTACTCCCTATTTCCACAAGCCAAACTGCCGACATTAGTTGAATATTTATATGAATATCCCTAATTTTTATAACTGATTTTCATAAACTTTTTCTAGAAACAAAGGTTTATATTGGAAAAATTGTGTTTTTGTTGCCCAGTATAATATTATCTTGACCATTGTCATAAAATAAAAGATTACATCTATGATGAGGATAAAATTTGTCATAAAACAAAGATAATAGTGTGCCATCGATCCAGAGACAAGTTTTCTATTTTTCTAAAAGTTTTTAATCGACCTACAACTGCAATTTAAGATACATAACAGATAAATATAGCTGTCTGATTTGTTAATAAACTGTTTTGTATTACAATGTCTAAAATGTGTGAAAAATAAATAGATAACTTTAAATATTCAAAGCAACTGTCATGTGGTGAGTCCCATTGAAGCTACAGAGAACTACATCAATAGTAGGCGTGGCTACACATATTATTAGAACATTTATATGACTAACTATAGAATAAATTATTAATAAAAAGTTTTAATCAACGGTCTTTAATTGTTAATAATTTTAATTCATTTTTTTAAGTAAAAAACTATGAATTTGCTTAACCTGAAATGGGCGTGTTTATGAAATTAAATAATTCTGTTTTTTTTTAAATTTTGCTAAAAAATAAAACTAAATTATTCAAAACGTATATTCGCGGCATTCGGCAGGAGTGATTAACCATTTACACCCTGTTGGGGATTGGGTTTGGGTCTTTGGCAGCAATTGAGGGTTAACCAAACAAATACAACACATTAACTCCTACTGGCAACTTTGAAGTTTATATAAAAAATGTATGTGTATGTAAGCAGATGCATATCTATGTACATACATACACACACATTGTTTTATTAAAAAAGTAGGAAGAGTTATTTATACAAAATGCTAAATGCAACAATAAAAACAATGATAATTAATGACATTCTATGCATAAAATAGATTAATTTAATCATGAAAGTATACACGCATTTTTTTATTGTTGTTGCCATTATTGCAATTGCTGGTGCAATTGTTGTTGTTGTTGTAACTTTAAATGTAAGTAAATAATAAAAATGTATTAAAATCTATTTGTTGCTATTTTGTTAAACAAAAACCGTGTAAGTATATAGAATTATATAAATAGAAAATAAATAAAACGGATGGGCGGAGAGTTATCCAGAGTGATTTTTGTTGAGGTTTGTATTTTTATTAAATTTATTTGAATTTTTAACCTTTTTTGTTACAAACTTTAACGGTTTTTATTAAAAACTGATTAATGACCAGCCCCAGGCCAAACGGTTGGTTGGCTGGTTTGGTCTGGTCCATTGAGGCTGGAGTTTGTTGCAGAAAGAGTTTTTAACCATTTAAAATTTAGTGGTTTAAATTTTTTTACTTGTATTTCATATAACTTTGTTTATTAATTAAAATTTATAATAATATTTTTTAAAGATTTTTTTTATATATTTGTAAAATTAATTAGTATTTTTTCTTGGTTTTTGGTCATAAATAATTTAATATTTATAGTTTTTTATGTGCTTTCTTTTATTTTTTTATTATTAAATCCTTACACGAATTTAATTTATATTAAATTTAAACATATTTTCTATTGCAATGAAAAGAAACCCACACTTAATTTTGAAAGCAAAAATTGTATTAGCAAGCAAGTTCTCATGAATTTTAAATTAAAGTTTTATTTAAAACAATTTCATTTCGTTTCGTTTCGCTGGCTTTTTACTTTATGTGCCAAGTTGTTGTTAATCGCGCCCTTGTCTTTGATTTACTGATCTTTAAACTTTCATTAACTTTGCAATTGAGCAGAGTGCCTGTTGTCCCTACAAGCATGTTGTTGACTTTTTGTTTTTGGTTTTCCTTGTCAATGCAGCGTGTAATTGTATGTGTGCGTGTGTATCTCATGTCATCATGCCATTGACAAAATTATCTCATATTAAACTGATACTGCACGCTGACACACATGCAGTAGTTTGCATAAACGGTATCTTATTTTTTTATATAAACTGCTCTAACACACCTAACAAAACATTCATGCCCACCCACACTGTAATACACATATGTATGCACACACACAAAAAAATAAAGATTATGAAGCAAGCACATACATACATACATACATACAAATATATTAGTAACCCTTTCTTATTAATTTTTAATTCATAATCATTTTGCATTCATGTGAACATACATATATACATGCAAACATGCATTCATGCTTATTCCTTGACAATGCATTTACATTATGTATGTATGTATGTATATGTGGGGGTATGAATGCCAGAGTATATGGGTAAATACAAAAACAAACACATTGTTTACGTTTCAATGGTCAAGAGGCAGATCAACAAAAGAGTGTTAAACAGATCGATTTCATATTTATTCAAAGTAGCAAAAGAACTATGAAGAACTTATGTTTGTGGTTGGTTACGCTTGTAGGTTTGCACTTCGTTGCTGCTTAATCAACTCATAAGTAGACTTCAACCAAAAAAAAAAATCTTGTAAAGTTTGAAATATGCAGGTAAGTTTCTACTCAAGGCTAAGACTAAAATAAATGGCAATAAGTCTGCATATTCTGAACAATCGATAAGATTACGTCTTCATTTAAGAAGGAATATTATAAGAGCACTTTTCGCTTAATTTTTTATGTACCCACACCACGTTACTTGAGTATTTCAAATCTACAGTCAATGGAAATTGTACTTGGAATTTCATTTAACAAAATTTGGCTGGCTGCTCTACCAATCCTAGGGACAAATTGCGGCATTCGATATTAAACGAAATTCTCATATAAACACAATTAAAATTTAATGAAAATGTGTTCGATATCAATGCTGTAATTTACCCCTTGGATTTGTTATGTTATCTATTTTCGGTGCATATTAATGTTGTGGCTTAAATGAGTGAACTCATTTTCTGTTTTAATTAACTAATTGAAAATAATTACTACCAGGGATCGCAAATAACGATTATTTTCCAAATTTAAACTTAAAAAATCACACTAATAGAGAAGTTCTACGTGCAAAAAGAATATACCAAGGTACTCCATGTTACATGGACTACCTATAGATGCAATGATTTTTATTTTTTGGATTTTTATTTATTCCTCATAAAATAAGAGTTATTTTGTTACATTTATTTATTCCTCACAAAATGAGAGTTACTTGCCGAATTTTATTTATTTGCTCAAAAAAATTTAATCTTTAAAATGAATAAACTTTAAAAATGTAAATTTAATTTAACATAGCTATAAGAATTTTTGTACAGTCACTGGCGATAAATTTAATTTTAAAACGGGTAATATTAATTTTAACGCAAAAATTACACTTTCTAAAATTAAATTAAATTAAGCAAAAAATAAAAATCAAAAGGTAAGTGTTATTTTGTGAGGAATAAATAAAAGTCACAAAATAACTCTTATTTTGTGAGGAATAAATAAAAATCAAGAAAAAGATTAAAAAGTAATTTTTAAAATAAAAATTATAACCGTTACGGTCCCTGATTACTACACATTTTTCATTTGAACTTATTGGTACTTGTATAAGAGGGTGGCTCATTAACTCAGTAACTTTTTGAAGAAACACAGGTCAAATATTTTTCGGACTAGACATTTCTTCAAGTGTGGTTATAAGAACGAGACACTCGGGGCTAAGTCTTGGGAATAGTGCGGATGAGGGAGTAATTCACAGCCCAATTCAAGGATTTTTCCCATTGAAACTGCACATGCGCTTGTAGTTGATTGTGAGCAAACGCAGGACCCATCTTGCTGAAAGCTCTCTCATTCAAAATTTTAGCCACTGAGCCATGTGAGATGCCTTTGGCTTTCATAATCTCTCTCACATTTGAATCTCCAATCGGCTTAAACCATGTGGTAAATTTTGTTCAATTGTTGCAGATGTACAGATCTGGCCGCCCAGAATATTTGGCTTTTACGGCCACATCGAAATTCACTATATCACTTTTCTATCATTGAAATTGATATCTAAAAGTCCCCATAGTATTTATCAAGCTTAGTCCTGGTTTAAATTATGGTTCTTTTCCACAAAAACTAATCCTTAATGAGCATACTAAATTCCCTTTTTAGATTTCGTTCTCGGAACTAGTATTTTATTCTGTATTCTGTATTCTCTTATACTAGGAACAAACGATACTGTATCGGAATTCGAGCTGTGCAGTTCATGAACGAACTAGTTCAATGGCTGCGAGCCATTCAATCCACTGAGCGCTTTTAGCTTAGTAGTGAGTGATTTCTAGGTTTGTATCAAACTATTTCAGTAGCTCGTCTTAGACACAAACCTATAAAGAAACCCATTTAAAATACATGTGGACATCTATCGAACTCTTTCAGCAGCTTGTTTAAGAATCATCAAACCTATGTAATTTTAGTGGGTTCGATTATAGGTTTGTGTCTAAAAAGACCTAATGGAAGAGTTCGATATAAGTCTTGTGCTCTTTCAGCAAATGTTTTGTGTCGCACAAGTAGATAATAAAGTACAAATATGTATGCATTTATATTTAGTAACAAATTCCACTCATTAAACTATTTTAGTTTTATTTTATTTTTATAATTCTTCTGCCTTATTTTGTAATGTATGAACATACACACATAAATGTTTTCGCTGTTTCTTTATGCTTGACAAAATGTTTCACTAGAAGTGAACTGTGCAATTTATCCAACTGAATGAAATAATTCAATTAAGTGAGCTGAGCTGAAAAGAGCGGTTACTCGAAAAAGTTGATAATCTGAATTGTGGGCTGCTAATGTAGAAATCATTCAAAAGCCCTTAATGCTTAGTTGGAAAATATTCCTATAGCCCTACTCATAATGGCCTCAGCCCGAGAGATTAAGAATGTACGGACACACAAAACCCTTAAGTCGGATGCCCCTATAACTATGCAATGCCTCTGATTACGTGGTACCCAAAACAGACTGTGGTAGAACTTTCCAAAGTCCTTCTCCCATTCAGAAGGCAATCGCAAAAGAGGGCGAAATAGTAAATGATTAATACACCAAAGTCTACATTTACAGGTCAATAATGAACTGCGGCGTTATTTCGAGTGATCTTAGCATACAGCCATTGTACCCTTATCTCGATGCTGTAAGTGTATTTAATTCTGCAATACTGTTCATGATGGAGGTAGTATGCTGTTTGAAAGAAATGTCTAGTAGAAAATCGATATTTTGGTCTTGCTCTAAAATAACTTGAGACCTGCTTTAGTTGAGTTAATGAATGTGAAGATGTTTTATCAAGACTTTGCACCATTCTTATTTATATTCTTGAACATAAAAATTTCATCGGAAATGAGTAGATGGACAAAATGTCCCGGGTGAGATCCAGTCTGAATGCCTCTAATGCGTTGTCAGTCTCAGTGTTATTTGGAACCATTAAAAATAATAAGCTTAAACACAATAAGTGCTCAGAAGAAATAGTAAACAGAAAGAGGAAGAACGTCTCTCGGTTGTTCGTGAGATTTTGCGATCGGTAAACATAAACGTAGGCATGAGGAAGAAAGAGATTCTCTCTGCTCTGCAAGTGTCCGGTGTTCCACACTGGGCGATACCAATGTATAGGAAAACACATAAAAAACAACCTATCGCCTTTTTCGCAGATTAGTAAAGGGACCTTATGCGGTACCTCAATTCAATTTTTGAAAACAGAGTTTTCATTATTTTCATTTCGACATTTTGAGGCCTTGGAAGTCGATTATATCCGTCGTGGTTATATCCGTTAGATGTTAGTATATATAATTGTGCATGTTTGTGTATGCATTGAAGTTGTGTTCAACAGCTCTTTTGAACCAAAATTTGCTGTTCGACACAAGTTCGGTCCAAAATGCCAATATAAATTGAGTAGGTTTGAAACAACTTTTGATTCGAACGCGAATGAACTAGTTCAAAAGACCTTTTGGACACAACTCTAGTTTGAAGTTATGTAAGCATCTCCTAACTTTAGAACAGGTAAGCGAATCGAAAGCATTTAGCACCCAATGCTAAGCCAACAACTCATAAATTTTTAGATTCGTATTCATTTTCACAGGCGTTAAATAAATAAAATATTGAACTGAATAAAAATAAAAATTTAATAAAACTTGTTATCTTTCGTAATAGCAATTAATGCTTCCTAAATTTAAATTAACTGAATTAACTGGTCTAAATTACAATTGACGGCTTCTGAATAACAAATGAAAAATGTTTAGTAATAATTTTTAATCACTTAATTTAAATAGAGAACTTGTTTGTTCATTTAATCCTATATTAAATTAAAAATTCATTTAACTGACTATTCGTTTAATAGGGAAACTACTGTATTAGTTAAACAATAAATACGAACACACACAAATATTTAAAATAGGTGATATTATAAAAATATTTAAAAAATATTTTATGTATTATGATTTCATTCATTTACTTCACTAATTTCGGGACAATTGTTGTATATAAAAGAGATTTATGTGCACTTATGCAGCTTTGACTTTTTAAAGTTTAACACATCTGTTTAATTCTTCATTCATGGGGAACATCTTAGAGCCCAAGCACCAATACCACCACAACATCACTGACGCCACCACTTGCACACAAAATTATGCCACCTACAATCAAAAGAAGTATCGCCAGTAAGATGGTGCGAAGCTTTACTCTATGTTTTTTATCTGTGGAGTTGTATGTGTTCGTTTGGTGTGTATGTATGTTTGTGTGTTTGGTGTGGGTAAAAATTATAATTCATAAATTATCTACCAGCTTTTATACCCTGAAGGAAATGTCCATGGTGGAAATGTACTGAGTAGCTTTTGACTTTGTCACCAGTACTACTCTACAATTATTCCCCATACAATACTTTGTGCTATAGACATTTAGCCTGTGCTTGTCATTGAAAATCTACTAGTAACACTAAAATAATTGACTAGGTAGTGACTACATAGTTCTTATGGGAACATGGAGAAATACCAACCAGACATTTACTGGTACATTTCTATACCTTAAGAACATAAACAAATTTACATATATTGACAAGTTGTTGAAAAATCCACCAGAAATACACCACATCTGTTTTCTCTCTCTCCTTTATACTGACGAATAGAAGATAAATTGTAAACAATGTACCTAATACTAGATATTTACTGTTGGCATAGAGACATTTGGCACTAGTCTGACTGCAGGGTATGTATGTACGTATGTATGTATGTATGTATGTATGTATGTATGGATGTGTATGCATGTATGTATGTATCTATTCATATCTTAATTTTTATTAAAAGGCTTAAAATCTTTTCTCATAGTATCAAATTACGAATACCAGCCAACCTCTCACTCACTTGCTGGTGAGTTTTATATTTTCTCCTTTTTTGCAGTTGGGTGGTCACTTCTTTAAATACATTTGCGTAACATTCTTGCATAAGGGAATATATGAAGTTATTAGAAGGCACTCAAACAAGCCCTGTTTGTGTTTGGAATACAAAATGATTTTCACGCGGTGTAGTTCTTTTAAAGACAAGTAGCTGGGACATCTGTTTAGGATTATAGTGTTTATCGAACTTTTTGTAATGCAGGATATTTCTATTAATTGCAGTTTGCCAAGATGTCCGTTATGGTTATTGAAAAAACAGTGTTAATTATTATGGCTTCAAGGATAATTTTTGCATGCCTGGTGGCATCAATATAATAAATGAATCGTTTATTTGGTTTCACAGAAAACTTTTTATTATGCATTCTTAAATTTGCAAAATGTATTATTTATTATCTTTTGAAAATATGTTTTTGTTAGCAATGTTAAGAAATTTTGTTTCTGGCCTGCCAACTATATCATATGACTTATAATCGTTCTTAGTTTTATGTAAGCTAAATATAATCACGAATTATTTCTTAATCAGGCTTAAGTTCAGTATTTTCAACTGAAAATATTGAATGAAACATTTTTATTAATCTTCTAAAGAAGAGAGAAAAGTTTGAAATTTATTTGCTGGTGGTTTAGCTTGGTCTATATACGTATTTCATTGGCGCTTGAACCAAATCATCAGTAGACTTCAACCACAAATTTTGAACAGCAACTAAATTTCAAATTAAAATATAATTATGACAATATGTCGAATAATAAATTTCTTAAAAGAAGAGAGAAAAGTTAATAAACTATAATTTTTAGCATTTTTCTGTGCAGCCACGCAATTAGTTAGCACCCATTTATATCTACTTCACTAGAGATTGTTATTAACATCAGCTTTTTAATGTAAATTTTTAATGGAAAATTTCTCACTCACATCATAATGGGCACGTGACAAATATATGTATAATCATTAGGCAATCACAGTTAACCGTACAAGCGTAACTTATTTTAGTCATACATAAAACATAAGTATGTGTTAGAGGCGTAGATGTACTAATAATAATAACCGACGATTAAGAACATATTTCTGATTAAAATTCATTTTAGTTCAATTGAATTTAAAAATGTCTCACTTAAGTTAAATATATTTCACCTGCATTAATACTTTTGGCGCTAAGTGGAAACTGAACTACACAATGCCGCGCGATGTGACATTTTTAGTCCAAGTTGATCAGTTGCCTCTTAGAGCGATGACAATCAATAAATGATTAAAATGTTGTAACATATACTTCAATCTACTTCACTTATGTATTTATATCCATCCGAAAGTGGATTAGAACTTTCATGTATGCGCTGGCGCTTTCCAGCAGCGGTCGACAACATATACCATTACATTTTACGATTGTGTGCGTTATACTCTCACCATGAACCAATGTTGCCAGTGAAATTTTGTCACATTTACATAATTTAAAAATTTTAAATCTCCAAATGCAAACTTGATTTTATTATAATCAGAAGAAACAATTAAGTTTTGTTTATAAAAAAGCATCTTTTGTTGTTACAAGAGCAATGTAATGGTAAGTAAAAATATGGATTGTTGAAAGTTTTCTCAAAGTAATTTAAACATACATATACTTGAATTTGTGTTGAGTGTCACATTTTTTCAGCACACTTTGACAAACTCTAAAACTCTGGTTTGCCTAAATAGTTTATCGAAAATAAAAAAAACTTAGTAGATTTTTATCACACATATTTTCTTATAGTTCAGAAAATTTTTTTCTCTGGCAATGCTGATTCTTAACAGTATACGATACACAAAGCTTGATCTCAACGATGCGTGTGTACAAAATGCGTAATAGAAAAGTATATTAAAGGGTGCGGCATCCTTAATTCGTCGATCATTGCTTTTTAGGGTTCCGTACACCAAAGGTGAAAAAAGGAATCCTATTGTTTTCGCTACGCTGTCCGTCTGTCCGTCTGTCCGTCACACGGCATTTTCTCAGGAACCGAAAGAGCTACGGACCTTTACATATGTATATTGACACTTGAAATTTGTAAAATTAGTGTATTTTTATACAGACTACAAAAATTAACATTAAAATATTAAAAAATTTAAATTAAAGGGTGGTCCATCAGTTAATGAAATTTTGACTATGTAATTGTGATAACTTGCTTTATCTTGGAAACCGTAAGAGGTAAACCATTGAAATTTGCAAAAACGGTTAAACTAAGAAATCCGAAAATTATAAAATCGCCAAAACCTGCAAAAAATCGCCAAAAATTAAAAAAAAGTTGCCAAATCGAAAAAAATCGACAAAATTAAAAAAAATTCTAGCACTTAAATAAATTGCCAAATTCAAAAAAATCGCCGAAATGAAAGATTGCCAAAATGAAAAAAAAACGCCAAAAACCGAAATAAATCGGCAAAACGCGAAAAATGCTCCAAGACCAAAATAATTGTTTATGTGAAAAAAATCGCCAAAATGAAAAAAAATCGCCAAAATTAAGAAAAATCGCCAAAACGAAAAAAATCGCCAAAATTAAAAAAAACGCCAAAAACCAAAAAAAAATCCTCAAAACGAGAAAAAAAACGTGCCAAAACTACATAAATCGCCAAAACCAAAAAAAAAAAAATCACCGATATGAAAAAAACTCCAAAATTAAAAAAAGCGCCAAAATAAAAAAGCCAAAATAATAAAAAAAACATCAAAAAGCAAAAATAAAATCGCCAAAACGAGAAAAAAAGTGACAAAACTCAGAAAGCGCCAATAAATTCAAAAAACCCCAAAACTAAAAAACGCCTAAAACCGAAATACATGCCAAAACTATAGTTTATATTGGCTAAAGTTTGTATTGAATTACATATCTCGTGTCCGTACGAAACCCTTCGTGCGCGGGTCAAAGTCGCACTTCACTGAATTTATTAAATTTTATTTTGGGGCTGTTTGACCTCATACAGAAGAGGGCGAAGCAGCTCAAGGGAGACGGTAGGATATCAAACTTTACTATTTCACTGTAGCGTCGACAAAATGTAAGCTGCAAGTTCTTTGTTCTATCGCTAGTACAATGAAATGTGTTCGAATGAAATTAGGGAACTTGATTCTTAAACGCGCACATTTTTATGCACAACACGTGCTTCATTGAGAACAATTCCATTGGACTAAAATTCCATTATGCATCAAAGAACATAATTAATTTTTACCCGTACTGTTTGCATATGGAAAAAACTACATATCACTTTCAAATTGAAGAAATTCAAGTCGAATGTTCACAGTACTACTCCTTCTATCATCCTCCCCTTAACTTATTTTTAGCGTAATTTCTGAGTGCTGGTCCTATTAAAAAAAGGTATGTGAAATAAGAAATAAACAGATAGTTATCGCAGTTCCAATGTGATATATTAAAAAAAAAATGCTTTCTACTTTGGCCGATACATTCAAAACACGTCTTATATACTCTTCATTGACGTACATATGTAACATATACAATTTATACTCTACAGACGTATACATAAACGTATATTATACATGCACGTAAAAGTTAAAAAGTATTCAAAACTTTTTTTTCCTTATCATTAACGATGTTAACAGTAGTCATTATATAAAAAATTATGTATGGAATCCTTTAAGTGTTTCGTGATCTCAGCCAAAAGTTTATATATTCGAGTTCTTCACATGCTTACAAGGTTTCCTTAACATTAATATCAGTGTAAGACTATAGTTAATCGCAGGATACTTCAGCAGCCATTGCAAAAAATCTTCCCTATTTGTCAATAATTGTTCGCCCTCCCTTTTCAGTAGAAGGATACGAGATTTTAGGATATAGACTAATATAATGTACGCTGGTTCAGTTTGCTCGAAGCAAACTTGCTTATACTCGAAACATAAATTTGGTTAGTTCTTTTTAACTTTCCGCTATCAAATCACAAATTTACTGATGATGAAAAAGTTACTGATATATAAGAATCGATTTTTTTAGATCTAAGAACTAGTCCGACTAGAGATGGGCACGTGTCATATTTTACCAACACGACAGGATCCGAACACGAATGCGACACGATCCGAACACTTTACTAAGATTGCAAATTGTTTCCCAACACGATGTATGTATTTTTGACAGATGTGCACAATTATAACTTGACATGGACTACCTAGGAGAGAGATAGCTTTTTTCTCAAATAATGAGGCTGTTTTCAAAGAATACTTTATAAAGACCAATCAACTACTCAGCACCAATAATGTTCTGACACCTTGAAGTATAATAAATCGAAAATGCCCAGAAGCTGGCCTTGAGAAGGGAAAGCATATCCCTGGTAAGACTATTAATAACCGTTTTGTGGACTAGGATCGAATATAATCTGAGGGTATATGGTAATGGGGATCAAGATTACATGGCAATACATCTGGTCTAATATAACTGGATTGAGGGGTGTAAAGCTTATGATTGGGACATTTAACAAAATCCCCTTTAATGTAAGAATGCTAACCGGTTTCGTCACAAGCCAGTGCAGGTCGAGGAAACACTTTAGCAGACTTGGCATTCTGACTCAAAGCTAGTGTAGATTCTTTAATTATGATAATGAATCTGAAGGACTGCAAGGCTTTGGGCCACAAAAAATACATTCAATTGCGCAAGCACCTGTTGAAAGATTAAGAGCTGTCAATACTAGCACCAACAGCAACCTTAAGATTCCTCAGGAGAATAGGTGAATGAGATATAATAGATCTTATCAGCCGCACTATCTGGTGCTTTCCGTATAATTTAAATTCATTCATTATTGCAAGTAAAACTCTCATAACTTTAAAATCGATCATCTTCGAACCATAAGTTTTACTAAATCTAATCCTTCATAAAATTTAAAGTAGTTTCTAGTTAAGCGGTTTCTTTTAAATTAAATTTAGACATTTTATTTAGGCAAAAGAATATAAACTGTGGGCTTGTTGCTGCCAGGGGCTACAATCTAAGAAACATCATTCAATGACAACCAGACTCTTGTACATTGTTAAAAATTTGAGTTTTCATATACGCATGTGTGTATAGAGTCCTTCATTGATGTTCAGCAGCAAAGCAGTTGACACATTGTAGTTCTCAATGGTTAACTTAATGATGAAAGTCGTGTATTTTGGTCATTAAAATTGTAGCTTGGAATTCGAGTTTTTAGTTAGGTTTTCCTAAATTAATTTGAAGTCTGCCTGCATTCAAAAAAGCAAAATTTTAAATTTGCTTAAAGTTGTTGTTGTCGGCCTTACTTACTTAAACTTCTGCCAAAAATTTTATTTTGTCGTGAATTCTAACTCATTTGACCAAATTTGTAGAATTGTACTGAGGAATTACTTTCTTCCGTAATATATTTTTTCATAACTGTAAACATTTTTTACGATGGAATCAAAAATTTCTTGTTTTGCAAGAAGTAGTTTTTTTAAACATATCAGTTTGTATTAATATAAAAATTTTTAATCGGTTGAGGCATATAATGCCTCGATATTAATAACTCCTTAATTAAACTTGTGACGAAACTAGCACATTTTTTACTTATTGGAGTTATAGCATTATTATATTATTAATTATTTGTTGAAACAATATTAGGTAATTTTAAAAACTTTACCTTAAGCTACAATTATAAATAATTGCGGTTTAAAAGCCGTCGTATTAAATGTCAACACCTTCATCAGCATTTAAAAATAAACGCTGAACATTTGTCATAAAAATAGTTACCAAAATAAAAACAACAAATGGCTAGGAAGATATATGTTCCGGCTAGATCAAATCTAGCATTAGTTACATTAAAAAAGCTAGATCTAGCTGGAAAATATCTTATTAAGCAACTTTGGTAAACTCTTCTGGCACTTCTCTGATATCCATTATTTGTGCTAAATAAATCATATATACATAGTAAAATTGAATTTATACCAATAACACAGAATTTATAAAAAAAATATTATCAGCTGTGTTTCCGTTCGGAAACGGAATTCAATCCGTGTTTCGGTTCTTTGGGAAACGAAAAAAATGTTCGGAATGAAACCACTTTTAATTTCATGGATGGAATGAATATTTTCTGCATGTTAAGGTAAAAAAAAATAACATTTTAAAAAACCTTTTTTCAATAAATAATACTATTTTTAATTTGTTTGTTCAAAGCTGGATTACAATTAATTAATTTTTATTTATTTATTATGTAAATTTCTCAAGTCGATACCAAAATAAAATCGACAAAACAAAATATAGCGAATTGGTTTCTTTGCCATACCATTTTTGTAGGTACTTTTTCAAAATCTTTATATTGGCAGCACACAAAACAAAAAAATTTAAGCCTGTTACTGAGTTCATACCGAATTTTAGGTTCTCATACAAACTGTATGTAAAAAAATTACGGAAATTCAGGTCGGTAAATTTCATAAAGAAATTTTTATTTGCTAGTACGGGCTTTGAAAAGAAAAGCACAATGAATTTTTGAAATTTATTGCCTTGATTAGGGATGTTATAAATACAAGTGGAGACCAGTGTCGTCAGATATGGCGATATCTCGCCAAACACGGCGAAAAAAATTTATTTTTGGAGATGAAAATTCTTAAATGGCGATTGGCGATTTTCTTGGCGATATTTGAACTCCTTGGCGATATTTTTGGCTATATCCTCACGATTCCAATAAAATAGAATAATGTTGAAAATGTGAAATTTTTTTAAGGAATTACTGCTAAAACAAAATATTTCGTGCAAAAAAATCTAAATGTTGTGACTCTTTATCTCAAACAAAATTTTCTGAAATTCAATTTGGACGACAAAACCTCATTTGGTGTTAATGAAGCACACTGGGGAAAACTTTCTTTTATAAATTAGAACCAACTTTTTAATAATGAAGTACCACAAACCCTGCACGAGTTCTGGCCTAGATTGTACGAACACGACGATGCTGCTGGTACTTACCACTGTAATATGTGTACTTAAATACACATTTAAGTATATGTTAATTCAGTTTTATAACAAGATTTAAATAGTAATTTTTATTTTGGTGCTTAAGTTCAATTTATCCTATTTAGATTAATCTTTTGGAATAAGTTATTTTTAAGTATTTTTTTGTAGGCCAGTATTTATATGTTAATTCAAACACTTTTTTTAATTTTTTTAAATAATATATTTTTTATGTTTTACGATAGACGTTGCCTATTGAATTTAAAATTTAACCATATTTGTAATGTAAGTATGTAATTACAAAATAAAAAAAAAATATTTGTGTAATTTAATATTTTATTATATTGGCAATATTTGGCGATATTCGACAAGTCATTTGGCGAGGAAGGTGAAAATAAATCTGACAACACTGGTGGAGACTTTTTTCAGTAAACTGAAATAAAAATTAAGAGTAGATAGACTAGGGTGCTGATGAAGTGCGTGGCTGCACAGAAAAGTATCGGTATTTCCCCCAGCTTAAGGTCTAAGTTTAATTTTTCTTCTCTTCTTTAGAAACTCACATTAATTAATAAAAAAAAAAAAAAAAAAAAAATATTTCATTCAATAAGAATTGAAATTACTGAACTTGAGCCTAACTATGAATTATTTCTGATTAAAATTCACTACAGTTCAATTAAATATCTAAAAATTTCTCAAATAAAAATTAATTTTCAAACAATTTTTCGGTCACGGAATTTTTGACATTTCTAATTTTCATCAAATTTTAATTAATTTTTAGTGTTTTTGTATATTGTAAACTCAAAAATAAATGAATTTGTTTATGGGCAAACATATGTAATTCCACACAAAAGGGCACACGAATATTTTTCCGTGTAGAAATAAATGTAAATGTACAAACGTGAAATTCCGTAAGAACTCCGTACCGGGCTTTAAGGCAGAATTAAAATATGCATACAAAAAAAATTTTTAACTCCTAAAAATATGCCACATTATGCTTTTCCAGAAAATTACATTACCATAACTGTGACACGGCTGTATGAATCCATATTTGCGACCCGGAAAAAAAGTTATTTGGACAAAATGTGACTACTAAAATAATAGCGTAGACAGACGACTACGTTAATTTGCATTAATACAAATTAAAAATTTACCCTCACAGACAACAGTTTTGAATTAAGTAAACAACTAACAAAATTTGTACATCCATTTCTTACACACACGCTTCGATAATTTTCCTTGGAAATCTTAAAATAGAACAAATTTGAGTCGAGCTTTTAATATTTCTATTTCTTTTTCTAAAAACAATTAAAATAACTTATATTTCCTGACTTTGAATCCATTTTAATTTTGAAAATAAAAAATGTATTTAATTTGGATTGACTTTTGACGGTATTACCATATTGAAATAGCTAAATTCAGTATTAATTCAGTTTCATTTACTGCATTTACGCGTATTAGGATGGGGATAATTCACAAGTTAATTTGAATTAATACAGTTAATGCAAATTAACGCTGTCGTCTGTCTATGCTATAAAACTCTGGCATACGTGCTTACGCAATTCACTTCTCTCAATAATATCTGTAATATACTCTTGGGAGCTCAACTGGTTACTTACTGGTTGCTTTACGAATATTGAAAAAAAAGTCTGGCAACCTTGCATACTCTTAAACGTATGAGGAATGCGATCATTTTCCTGTCATACTTTATTGTTGCAAGTTTTGTTTCAGACTTTTATGATTTTTATCCCGAAATTTGGAAAAGAAAGTAGCTAATAATAATAACTGTGAACTAAACATCTACATATATATTTTAAACAAATATCATCAAAATAGGTCCAGTCGTTCGGGGTCCTGCCGTTACAAAAAGGCGGCAAACATTCACATAAACACGGCAAACTTCCAATGTGGGAGTATTAGGGTTTACGAAAGTACATAAATTTTTTAATGAAATGATGGAATATATACATGGACGTATTCAAAATAAATTATTTGAGCTTGATGTATACGCTAAAACAAAATTTCAATAAAAATTAACAAAAAACTTGAAATTCAAACTAGTTTTTTTTTGACACGGCCTTAAAACTTAAAATATATAAAGTATAATGTTTATCAGTGAATGTCATGGAAATATTTGCACTAACCTCGAATTTTTATTTACTTTTGTAAAATATATTAATTTATTTATTTATTGATACATATTATACAAAGTAAATTTTGCATAAAATAGTGTTGCACAAATATGGCAAAGTAACTATGCCCAAGATATTATTAACAGTATTTTAAAAAAGTTTTGTGACTGTCTGTACACGACATATGCATTCACATAGGAAGTAGCAACGTGGTTGTTAAAGAAATTAAACAAAAGAGCCTCAAGATTTACTGTATAATTTTGCGATTCTTTTGTGTAATTTTTTTCCGTGGCAGATAAGTCAACCCGTGCGAATGAGACGAAAAGCTCTCGTAGGCAAACAACACACACAAACCTGACCGCATTTAAGAAATAACTACGATTACGCGCGAGCTCTTCTTCAACCCAGAGCTCCTTAGCGGCTGTAAGAGATATGTATGTTTTTTAATAAATTTTTTTTGGAATTGTTACAAATTAAGTTTAAAATCTTTTAACACACTAATAGTCCCGAATTATTATTTTACTTATTCAGTAAAATATTTCTTATTAAAAATACTTTTAAGAAGAAATGTCAGTTAAAGTTCACGTTAACTCTTAATCATATATTCTGAAAAGCAGCGTCAGCCAAGAAATAATGCTTCTGATTTCTACAAAAATTTGTTTTGTAAACCACTTTTTAAAAAACTTTAAATAAGTACCTGAAATTGTATCTCTTTTTTATGCTGGAAAAATAACTTAGTGATATCATTTAAAAATTATATAGACTCAAGTTTGGTTTCATAATACATGTTTATTAATTTTTTAGTAACAAGAAATTTATTTCTTCTCTAAAAAACGATATATTTTATTTAAATTTTTTCGAAGAGGTCTTAAGCATTAGAAACAAAACAAAAATGTATTAAAAAGATTTATGCCCTAATTCTGTTCGACGATTGTATCGTCTTCTCTATGGATGGAAAAAAAACCGCAGTTTTGATTCCTTAAAACAAATATTATTTATTGTCTATGCTAAAAGGTTCGTATATTTGCTTTATGATTTGGTTCCAAACATTATTTCCAACACATATTTTTAATATACTTTTCAAACTATTGTATAATACTTTAATATATCTATGGACGAAAAAAAGCAGCAGTTGTGATTCTTTAAAACAATTATTAGTTATTGTCTATGCTAGAAGATTTGTGTAGTTGCTTTATGATTTTGTTCCAAACATTATATCCAACACATATTTTTTTCATATATTTTTCAAACTATTGTATAATAATTTAATTTAATTTTTATGTTTTAAAAACATGGCAATAATATTTTTATTTTTCATTATCAAAGACAACAACTATATTTGAATTTCCATAAAATGAAATGTTATAAGAAAAGTTAAATTACGTTGTCTCGCCTTGTATAAGATGAAGAGAAATATCGGCATTTTATTTTTGTTATTCTGCCGACGTTTTCTCACATATTATGTCAGAGTTAATAGCAGTTGTAGACACTATTTTAAGAAATAACAACAGAGAAGAAAACATCACTTTCCTAATTGATTACAACAATCAGCTGTTTAAAGAAATTCCAAACATTTCCACATATACTAGCACCAACATACACACACGAACTCACACACGGCTTCGTATTTATAAACAAAGCCAAACACATGTCTACATGTGAACTTGCAACAGTAATAAAAGAAAAACATTTACTTTAAGAAAGAGAGAGTTAAAAGAAATCGCGTTAAAACCGTTAAGAAAAACATACGAGACATACGTACAAAAAGCATAGAAACACCAGACGTACTTGCACATCCGTAAAAAAATATAAGAACACATCAGACGTTAAATTCACGGACACTTAGACACCATAAAGGAATTGGCAACGAAAAGGAAACAGAATACGAATCTTACACTGAAAAACATAAAAAAATCTATTGCACAAGGATGTGAAAAATAATAAGAAAACGAATTTTTTCACATACATTTACTATATAAAGAACAGTGTAAGCTTAAATAAATATTTTATTTGTTGCTTTTATACTTCAGTGCAGACTGTTAACAGAAACACACACACACAAATCGAGTCATGTTGTATAAGAAGATAAATATATGTATGTACATACGTTGTATGTTTTGTATATGTATACTTTTTTCTTATTCAGAGTTATTTTATTAACAACAACAATGAAGATTATTAAGAGATTTTCTTTGAACCAACACACGCTGCACACACAATTAACAATAAAGCGCGCTTTTTTAATATCTACATATTTTGTTTTGGCTACAACGGCCTGGCCTGTTTCCTGTTTTATTTAAACTTTAGAAAATATTGAAAATTAGAATTGCATATGTATTTCTTCGTTAATTTGACAAACTCGGCTTATATTTGTTGCACAACTAAAAATCACCAAACTAACAAATATTTGTAGGCATGTGTTCTACTGCATATTTCTGCTATAGTATAAATTTTCTTGGATTTGTTTATATGTATGCTTCAACTTCAACAGAGCGAGCGTTAACGCGAGCAATACTTGGCAAGCAGCACGATCCGTCACCAATGTAAAAACTCAACTAAAAGCTAAATGTTGGAAAAAAATCTGAAACAATATATACTTTTTTTTGGGGGGGAGCCCAAACAAAAAAAAATGATGGAAATAAAAATAACACAAAAAAAGTGAAAAAAGAAAAAGGGAAAGAAAAAAATTCTTAAAAAACAGCAACATGAATAGCAAAAAAGTAGACGCAGCAACGTCATCAACAACATCATCATCATTATCATCATGATGCTAGCAATGATGATGGGTACTACTAATACTTCCACTACCACTTGCCGCAGCTGTTTTTGCGTGTGTGTGTGCGTGTGTGTGTGTATATGTGTGGAGTTGTATTTGAAAACAGACGCTGCCAGCATTGAAGCCACAATAGCATTTACTTGGCATGATTTTAGCAGCAGTTTTATTTATTATTAAAGCAACAGACAACAAACAATTGAAACAAGTCGACTAACTAATAGCAATGCATACAATAATCGAGTAAAATAAACCCAAACTAGCAGCAACATTTAAATAATATTTATAATACAAATAATAATAGTAATAATTACAACAAAATAACCGGAATGATGATTTCATTTATTGTCATTATCACCTGCCACGTTGTGCAAATCATTGTCAGTACCATAATTATGGGCTTCGTTATGATTGCATACCTTAAAAAGTTTTAAAGCAATAGAAACTCCTTTTTTCAACCTCCTTAAGTTTTCCTGCTTCAAACATCTGCTCTCACTAACACTCACAAGCTCACTAGTGCCTCCTTCCCTTATACAACAACACACCAGAGAGCGGGTGTTTTGTTCAAAAACAAATTACAATAAACATCTTATTCATACCGAGTTATATGGGCATTATATTTTTTCAAATTTTTTCATGTTTTGTTTTTTAGTTCCCAACTTCGTTTTTATTTTGCCAACAATTTTTTTCTCAATTTTCGTAAAGAAAAAATTTTGTACATTTCCTCCCCCAAAAACTCTACGTCCTCTATAACCGGCATTCAAAACAACCATCATCTCTTTGACAATGTATCCAACAACAACAACGATTATATCTATGTACGTCATTGAACACTAACCTTCTTCACATGGCTCTTGTTGCCTCAAAAGCCCCTTATACCACCCAGACAGTGAAACAAGGGTTTGGAGCTCCACAATTTTTTCGCATTTTTTCAGTTTTTTCCTACAGGTTTTTTTGTTGTTGTTTCTATTGCTGTTGTTGTTCGTGTTGTGCATGGAATCGTAGTTTCGTTAATGTTGTTGAAATTTTGTTCTTAATGCCCTTTAGGAAACGAGAACCAATTCGCATCGAGAGTACAATTAGATTTGTAGCAATAAGCAATAAGTGTCCTAAAGCCTGGATCACGTTATCCGTACAATGCAGGGATTGTCATCAACTCAATGCAATAAAGTATAAATAATAAGCCAAAATGTCATATGGCTTTATTATCAATGCAGTGTGCTGCAATTGTGTCCTTATATTTCAATTAATTGAAAAATAAATCAAAATTTGCTTATTACTTATTACTATTTCAGTGAGCTAACGAAAATGGGCATACTTTAAGTTTTAGATAGAAATAGTTTTGAAAAAAAATTATAAAAATGAAATAAATTACTCCAGACCTGGAAAACTTAAACTTTTTCTAGTTTATAAAACGAATTAAATAAAACTAATGATTTCTTTGGTAATAAAATATATTATATATTATAGAAAGAAAGAAATTAGTATTGAAAACCGGAAAAATCTAAATTATGTTTCCAGGGTTGGAAATAGAAAAACAAATACTTAAAAATATTATTTTTTTTTCAGTTAAACATATTTTAGGTTTTATGAAGATTTTAAAACAATCTTGAGGTTTTAATTGTTAAATTTTTTTGGATATCTAATTTAAGTATAAACAAAATTTTATGCCATGTTGCTTATTATGATCTCAGCACAGTTACGTTACAAATCGATAATCTTTCGTTGACAGTTGACAGTTCACAGTTGACAGTTGACAGTTTATTTCTTATTTTAGTAGACAAAAATAAAAATAAAGTTTATATCTAACTCCCCGTTGCCACATGCAAGTTCAAGTGAAAAAAAACTCAATACACTCACATTTTTTGCTAACAGAGCCACAGTTTTGTCCCTTGCGAGTCAGCTTGCAATTGATTTTTGAAGCAAGAAAATTTTCACACTTGTCGCAAGTAAAGTGACAAATCGAAAAACAGTATTGCCGAGCACGGAGTTATTTCATTAATTTGATTAATATTATAGCTGATTTTTGGTATATATTAAAAGGATATTGGTAAATGACAGCAAGGCTCATTTTAGAGCTAAGTTCGAGTATAAATTTTAAGAAGTGTGTTCAGTTATCTTAACTTAAGTAACATTCAAAATCTTTGAAAATGGCTATAAAAGAGTTTAAATAGGGACTCTGGTACTCTAACTAGATTGAATTATTAAGTTTTTATTTAATAATTTAATAAAAGCCAATAGTACTGTTGCCAACGATTTAATTAAGGATAAGATTTAATGAGAGACAGTACAAAAAAGAAAGCCAAGAAATTCAGAAATTAACTTTTTGCAGAATATTCGTCGCTAAGCTCTGTCATTATGAGTCAGATGATGAGCCGCCAACAGAAGGAACTATCGATAGTATTACAAGAAATCTTCTAAAAAAATTAACCGAATTAGTTTAAGAATTATAATGTGTTTTTTTGGTTTTACTAATAAAATCAAATTAATAAATAATTTATGCACTTTTATTTAATGAAAACACTTGCTTTATGGAAAAACTTTATTAATCGGTTAAACGGTTAATATCAAAATTAACCGACTAAGCAAAAACCTCGATTAATTAATCGAGCGATTAACCGATGAAAGCAAAACCCCGTTAAATTAATACCCTACTACATATACATACGTACGTCAGTGAAACTTATATAAGATATATATAGCCGAATATAGCACCCTTATCTGTTTAAACTGATTTTTGTAAAAAAAAATATTTTTAACTAAACTTTTGTCTAAAGGTACTTTTTCACAAATACTTTTACTTAAAGATACTTCATTTAATAATTGCGATTTTTGTACCCTTTACCAAATATGGAAAAGGGTATATATGAATATGCCACCCTTAAAGTGTATATATTCTGGGTCCTTATGAATATGGAATATGAATAAGCGATGTCCGTCCATCCGTACATCCGTCCGTCTGATGTAAGTGCAATCGGTATTCCAAAGCTTCCAGAAAAGCACTATCTTGCACTGTTGCATCAGAAATGGTCCAACTTAGATTGGTATTGAAAATTAGCAAAATCGAGCACACAGTTTCAGAGGTGGAAAACTCAAACTTTATTTTGCCATATAAAAGTAACTAGCTAAAACTAATTTTTATTTTTTTGTTCAATAAATTTGTTTTATATTTCAGTACGAGTAAAACTGATGCTAAAAATATAAAAAATATTTAAAAATTATAAAAAAATTTCCTGGGTTAGAAAACGTTAACTTTTTTGTTATATAAAAGTGAAATACTTAAACATTTTTTTTCTTTTTCGATATAAATTAAGCTATCTTATATTCTTAAAAGTATATTTCTTTGGTGTAAGAAATAAGAAAAATCTAAAATGATAATTGCAGGGTTGGGAAACTTACACTTTTTGTGATATATGTATAAAAGTAACTAGGTATAATTAATTTTTTTCTTTATTAATCCAACATATTTTTTATTTTTGAAAGAAAAGTTTGGTATAGAAGAAAAAATCGCAGCTCCAGAGCTGGAAAATTTTCTTTTTCTTTTGCAATTTAAAATAACTAAATAAAAGTAATTTTCTCTTATTTCCTTTTTTCTTTGTGCGCTAAACATATTTTATAATTTTTTTAAAGAAGTTAATAGGTATAAAGAGTCAGAAAAATATAAAAGGATGATTCCAGGTTTGGAAAATTTAATTTCATTTAATACCGAAAGTTTACATAATATTATCCACGATCAGTTCTCAATTTGATACAAATTGTTAACGATTTGAGAACTCATTTTCCCTCTTCTTAGCTTTCATTGTTTAGGAGGCTGCAGAAGACACTAAGAAATTTTTCAACTGTGACATGAATGATGGTTATTTTATAAAGATGTACTAAAAAGCATATTCAAGTTTATACGAATACCAAGTTGCTATAGATGCCATTTTCATTAAAGACTTTAATACTAGAATAATGCTAAAGTTGCCTTTTAAATTTAAATTTTATTCTGAATTTAATTTTTCAAGTCCACATTCTTACTGTAATTAGGAACCACATGGGTCAAGAATTCGATTCACTATCTTAAACATTCGTATGAGTTTTGAGAAAATACAACCTTGGTATGATGAAGTTATAAAAATATTCAAAAGCACAGCAAGACGTTGTACAGGGTTGTATTTTTTCAAACGCCGTACGAGTGTGTAGGATAGTGAGTCCTAGCCTTTAGCAACACTGACTTTTACAAAGAAAAGTCCTGAATTTCCTACAGAGCTACAAGTGTGTTTGTATTAGTAAAAATTCTATGTTTGGTGTTGTTTCTTTAGAATTTTCTCCACTGCGTTTTTAAACCATTCATGCAACTTGTACTAACACAAACGCACACGACCCAACAACACAAGCTTGCGCCTCATACAATTAAAAAAATTAAGAAAAAAGAGAATTATAAAATAGACATACATACATACATACATATAAATACATATACACACACACACAATCGCATATATCGCAATGCACAAGTACAAGAGCCAAGGAAGACCTTTTAAGCTACAGCCACCCATTAACTCACTGTTTCTCTAATTTACAAACATTATTTAACTTTCCTCATCATCAGTCTATTCAATAATGATGAGTTGAGTTTATTTTTTAATTTTTGTTTTTGTTAAACAGGCTTAGTACGAAATATGTTATAAAAAGTGCAGAAAAAAATTTAATTCAGTAAACAATTTTTGCACGAGTTTTTTTAACGATGATATAACCACACACTCTGCTTAGTTTTGTTTTGGAAATTTATACTTTAACACCTTCCACCCGATCCTCTTCATTGCTTTTAAAAGCGTTGAATGTTGTTGATGTTTTTGTCGTTATAGTTATTGGGTGTGCGTTTAATTTGACTGCAAAAGGCAAAATAAAACAAATCAGAAATGCAAAAATTTAAATTCAAACAACCACAAAAAAAACACACACATACATCCATACATACACAGACACACACGCACACATACGAGCGGTATCATATAGACTCGGCATGTCTAACGGTTTTGAATTTGTAATTGGGTCTGTTTGTTGTTTAAACAACAAAACACAAAAGACCCCCAATAAAAAGCAGAAAAATAAACAACATCAGCGGCCTTTAAATACACAAAATACAACAAATTATAAATTTTTTATAGTCCGCGCCATGTGTCTTAGTTTTATTTTTCAATATATTTTGACCGCCCGTTTGTGTGTCCTTTATAAACGCATATTCGCACGTGTTTGTTGTTATTTTTGTGTTCACAAAAAAAACTGACAAAAAAATGCTCCATCATCGTCATCAGCAACAGCATCATAATTAACATCAGCTGGCTTTAACGCAGCTGAGGAAGTAACATCACCTACAATACAATAAAACACGAGAGCAGCAACAACAACTTGATTATTGTATTTGATTTCGTTGTTGCCTGAGTTTGTTACATTTATTTGTAATTCGCGTGTTTCAAACCCAACTAAAACATTCATCTGTTCTCCTAGATATCAACCCACTGCATCCCATCGCATCCTCAAACTCTGAGGCAACACAATATTTAAAAATTTCCTTTTTTGCTTCTACGAAAAAAAGTTAAAAACAAAATAAAAAAATGGTGGTTACAGGAGCTTCATATGTCTTTGGAATCCTTTATTTTGGTTAACTTCTATATCCTAAGCCTTCCACCCACTCTTCCTCTGCCCGCTTTTGTGGTGAAATGAATTTTTTATTTCACTTACTTTAAACAAGTTACGCTCCCTTGTTTTACTAAAATTCCCCCCTTTAACAGAAAGGTATTTTGTTAGAGTGTTTATTTTTTTATTTTTCTCTCTTTCAGCTCGCAATTTTTATTTATTTATTTATTTTTTTGCCTCCTTTACGACCCCTTCGCATAGCATATTTTTTTTTAGTTTTTTAAGCCCCTTTTAGATTTTTTTCAGAATTAAAAAAATGCACTAAAAATTGTTTTGCATATCTGTTTTTTTTGTGAGTGCCGCCTTCTTCTCAATTTTATTGTTGCTTTACTGACAATCGTAGTATATAGTCGTCGTCAGCGTCGCTGTCATCATCATCATTATCATCATCAACCGAACTGCACACTTCACACACACACACACACAAATACGTACATGCTATGCAAATGTATTTGTGTATTGGTCCTCTTTTAGATTTTTTTAGTTTAGTTCGCTTTTTAGGAAACACAAAGAGAGCTGCCACATTTGCTTAAAATCCTTATTAATGGCTAGGATGCAATATCCTACACAATCGTGATGCATAGAACCGTCCTGTTGAAACCACATGTTGTTGGTATTAATATCATCCACATCTGGATAAATAAAGTTGCAAATCATTGTCCTACAGTGCTCGCCATTTACGGTAGTGGCCAAGCCAAGCTCGTCCTCGTAGAAATATGAACAGAAGTTGGATTGGTGTCCTTGGATATCTAACAAATTTATTTTTTAACGCACCTATTCACCCACAAATAGTGATGATAATTCGATCAAAATTAGGATCAGTTTCCAACTGCTCTGGTGGTGATTCTGTGAACACATGTCTCTTACCTGCAGCTACCAGGTCAGTGCAAAATTTTATGGGTGCAAATCGAAGTCTAAACGCAAAATTCGGTAAGTTGGGGTCTACGAAAAGCAGAGTTCTTGTGAGCGCTGCGAAATCGATTGTCTCAGATTCCTCCACTCACTTTTACGGATAGTGGCAACATTATCTCAGATCTTGCTTTTCGTTGATGTGTGGATATCCACTATACCCCCTCATTAAAACGATTATGTTGACCTTCCAAAAAGACGATGAGTTGGAAACTTTGCCTAAACATAGCACTACTGCTGCAACTATAAGGAAAGTTGAATAAGCCGATGGTATGTTCATTGTGCTTAAGTTTAGTGTAAAATTTGTTGCATCTATAAATGCATCCGTGGTCTCAGCTACAGGCCAAACTTTGAACGAATTCTGCTATGGCCTGTTGTGCATTATCTGGCAATATTTTGGTTAAGATATTATATAGTACATAATTAAGATCTTAAACATTGTCATCACTATCAAAACTTCCATCGGTGATTTCTATAGAACTCTCTACAGCAGCAATGAATGCAAAAAGTTATTCATGAGACATTTCATCCAAATTTATATGTTTCTTATAAGCAGATTTAGTGTTAGTTTATACTATGCAAGTCTTATTTCTAACCTAAATAGTTTCTAAGGGGAGAGAGGCGAGGAAAAAGGAAAGATTTCTCTTCCCCTCGTCTCTCCCTCAAACTAATCAGCTTAGCAATTGGACTTGCATAGTGTAAACTAGGACTTAGTAAGATCCATCTAATGAAAAGAATACAACAATAGTGTTTTCATATACATATCAAAGATGAAAACAATAAAAAAGAGGTTGATATTTATGTATACACCTACCGGGAAGACCGTCTTAAAACGTTCTTCACTAAAATGTTAATGCTAATTTGTTGGTCACATCCGTCAAAAGTTATATTAAAATGTGATAGGGAAGTAAAACAAATGTGAAAAAGTTTAATACAAGGACAATTTTCTTTATTTTGAAGCGAAAACATTTGTAACGTAACACTGGAGTTCGAGAATCAAAGACCGTCTTGAGATGGTATTGGTTATAATCAAGGAAACCACAAATATGCAATTGCATGTTTTTTCTTGTCTGATATATCAATGCGGAATTAAGATATTTATCCGTTTCAGAACTTTTTATGAATTCTGGCATCGATTTGTTAGTGCATATTTTTGCATATTTTACCCTTTAAAGCATTTTTTTGCATACTTCAGTCTAACACGCATATTTTCAGCATTTTTTGAATTTTTAGAGCATATTTTTCGTTTTAAGGGCATATTTTGGTCATTTAAAAAAATTTAATTTAATATTAAAAAAATTTTATTTTAATATTAAAAAAATTTTATTTTAATATTAAAAAAAATTTTAGTAAAAATTTATTTTTTCCGTCAAAATTTCATATTGTATTGAAAGAAAAAGTAGTATGGGGAAGCAATATTTTGGTACCATTATGAAATTAGACTTTAAAAAAGGCCATTGTGTATGTTCTGGCTTCCCAATCGATTTCACACGTTTTCTTGTGAGTTCTGATGTTAAAGCACTTACCACACCTATTTAAGTTGAAATTTAGACCATACTAACTATTAGTATGTGTTCTAACATTCAAATTTAGAAGAAGAAAAAAATTTAAAATGAACGATTTACAATTTTTTAATTTTCATTCACTTGTACAAGAAAAACAACAAAACAACAGTCTTGTGAAAGAAAAACAAAACAAGAAAATTAAAAAATTTTAATTCGTTCATATCTAATTTTTTTCTGCGAAATTTTAATACTGGTACAAATACTATTGATTTGTATATTCCAAATTTCAACTTAAACAGATGCAACGTGTTTTAACATCCTCACTGGACGTTAATTTCAATAAAAACTTGGTTAGGTAATTGTGACGAACGCTGCCCCGATTACATCAGTTGAGGTTGAAAGAGAACATTTTCAATGTACCTATAAAAGTTTATTTAGATGTGACGTCGTCGATTTTTATTTAAAAAGATAAGTGAAAAGTTTTTGTTTATTGCAATAACAATTATAAATAAAAAGCTTTTCTTATTCTGCAAAATACGGTTCTATCGTGATCGCTTTTGAAGTAAAAGTTAAATTTTTGTTCTGAAGTCCTAATTTACACTATGCAAGTCTTATTGCTACCGTTTCTATTCCCCCCGTCTCTCTCTCCTAACAAACTAATCAGCTTATCAATAAGACTTGCATAGTGTAAATTAGGAATAATTAATTTTTTTATTGTTTCCTTTTCTTTATTTTATTTTTGTCTTGTTTTATATGCAAATTTTTATTGAATTGCTGAATTAAAATTAGATTTTCATTTCCAAATAATCCAATTTATGTTATTTTTAAGAGCATATTTTTTGAGTTTTTAGTGCATATTTCGAAGTTTTTTGTGCATATTGAATGTGCATAAAACTCTTTTTTTGGAGCATATTTCTGGTTTGCCTGGTTATAATACAATTGATTCTTATAAGTTCGTTATTTCGTAAAATTATACTCGTATAAAGAAAATTTCAAGAAACAGTTTTTAAAAGAAATAAAATAATATAACGCTTATAATCATAGGCTTAGAAAGGTCATTATTGAGGGGACATTCCCCCTCTCCTACAAAATTTAAATTGCTGTTATCTCAAAACCCCCTTACCCTCCCCGCCTCCCCAACGCCTTGTATATTACAAATTTAGTGCAATTATTTATTTTAATATTACTCATGAAATCAATGGTCATTATGCCATCCCCTAAGAAAAATTTTTGACTGCGCCAATACTTATAATCCATGTTCAGCGCTCCCTATGAAACATTAATGCTATAGCGAGTGCTGTTTACCATTTATAAAGGTTTCTTCATTAGACGATTATTGATCTAGACTTAAATATAAGTTTTCATTGATAAAAAAGATATTTTCTAATTATTTCTAATTAATGGCAACGCTGCGTAAGTGTTTTGCCACACTTTTAAATTTTTTTTAGTTGTTTTGTTTTGGTCGCTTTTTTTCGCCTTCCTATTTTTTGAGCACAAAAAAATCAAACCAAAATCGTTTCATTAATTTTTTTCCTCGTCGTTCACGCTTTCACATGAATACCAACAACTACACAAGTCCACACAAATACATAAATATGTGTGTGTCACAGTGGGTATGTATTTTTTATTTAAACGAGAGAATTCGAATGCACATGTATATGCGAAATTTGAAAAAATAAAATAGAAAAAAAGAAACTTAAAAACTAACGAGCAGAGTCATGACTTGCATGTATGTATGTATGTATGTATGGTGTTAAGGAGGGGCAGAAGAGGCCTTGAGTTTGGGATTGGGAATGCGTTTTTTGTGCGTGCATAGAACAACAACGATGACAGAAATTATTATTTTGTACGTATGTGTGCATGTATGATTCTGGTTGAGATTTTGAGTGAGTTTGAGTTTTTATGCAAGTGTGCGTGCGTGTGTGTGAGTGTGTGTAAGCATGAATAGGAAATGTACACAAAACGTTAGAGATGAAACTACACAATAAAACGTACAAAGCCACTAAAAAATTTTTATTTTCTATTTTTTCCATATTTTTTATTTCAATTCAAATACTGCACAATGACTTGAATATTCATAAAATTAAAATTTATTCGTTTGTGTTTAAAAGGTCTATTAAATATTGTTAATGCAATGTCAAATCTTTCATAATTATTCTTAAAGTTTTTGCTGTCTGTTTTTTGACAATTACAAAGTATTTTACACAAAATGTTCTGCTTATTGCAATACAAGTTCGCTGAAAATCGTTGTCAGTAATAGTCATGTTTGCACCCTGTATTTGACATTTATTTGTCTATTATCTACTTCAGTAAAGCAATTTCGATGTAAAGTGCAGTGATTTATTTACGAACAGGCCCTTATTTATTGGCCAGGTACCAGAATACTAGTGAAAAAATTTGCTTATTTTGTGATTTTTCATTCAAATATCTCGAAACTCATTATTTTTTAAAATCGAGATTTTCCTATATTTCGACAGAAGAACATCTAACGTAACGAATAATTAAAAAATCTCAATATCAAAAAATAATGAGTTAGGGATTTTCTGTATTAAGGTAACGATATGTATGTATATGAATTTTTTTAACATTGCTTAAATTTCTTTGTTTCTCCATGAAGATATGATTTAAAAAAATTGTTTTCAAGGTTATTAAGAATGAAATGAAATTAATTTAGAATAATAACACACGAATAAAACATTGAAGAGGATTCAATGACTGTATAATCTCTGTTTTGTTTTTCACTGAACAACTGACCGAAAAGAACAACTGAACGAAAAGAACGAACTAGTTCTTTTTGTTGTTGGGATCAAAAAGAACAATCCGCAAAAGGAACAACTATGCCCAACTCTAATATGTATATGTATTTTTTTAACATTGCTTAAATTTCTTTGTTTCTCCATGAAGATATGATTTAAAAAAAATTTTGTTTTCAAGAACTTTTAATTTTTTGGTGCCAGTGAACATTTCGGTGGAAAAGCCCATATACTTTATTAGGCAACATTTAAATGAGGAGTCGCAGAGCAAAACGTGCCTCTTTGATTATTTCAAAATATTGGAAAATCAAAGATAATCTTTTTCACCCGATTATTTTATAGTATGAACCCAGAATATATATAACAAGTTCCTTCCTTATTATAAAATGCATCAGACCACAATAAGTAGCAACAATAAATGTTAACGATGTACAAGATTAATATGCAAATAGCACGTCTTGTTAAAATAAAACAAAAAAAGAAACGTATTTTTAAAATAAAATACAAAAAAAAAACGTTTTGTTATACGTAATTTCGATATGGAAATGTCGTATATTCGAAATATATTTATATATTTCAAACAAAATCCTTAATAATAACTCGATATATTTAACGCTGTTGAGATTTTTTTAATTAATACTTTTTTCGAGTTCAAGAATTTAACTTTCAAACCGTCTTTTGTATTTCTTCCATCTTTAAACTATATTTTTTAGGCTCTGTATTATATTTAATAACTTTCAAATACCAGATAATAATCAAATTGTTGTAAATAACGAACACAATACTATGTATAGCACGTTTTGTTGTGCGACTCCTCAAATATTAATAGTATAATATTAAAATTAGAAACCCATACATACATATACCATTTTTTGGAAAAGGGTATAAAAAATTTTACTGTGCTGTTGCGCTGACACAGCCCATAGTGAATCCCACAATAGTGTGAGGGTGTATATAAACCTACATGTGCAGGCATGTTGAATTATAGCAACAACTACCACTAGTAAAAACTACAATTTCAAATTCATTGCGTATGAGAAAATGAATTTGGCATGAGGATATGAATGGTAATACATGCAGCCAACCAACCAAACAGCCATCCAACCATTCATCTATTAATCCATCTATTCATTCACTCAGTTATTCGTTGTCTTTCATATGCAGGAAATTCTTCAAAAAACAAAAAAAAACATAAAAGAAAGAATCTAAAAAGCAAAATTCTTTTAAAGAAATAGCAGTAAAAGTTAACTTAAAATGTAAGATTTTTGGTTTTGCTGCAGCACCAACGCTATAAAGATGTCCTGTGTGTGATATCGAGTCTTTTGATTTTTTGACTAAAGCTAAGATCATACGATGCATACAAATGCACCAATTTTCACAATTTTTTGTATCCCAATCGTGTGAATGCACAATAAGTTGGCACATGTACCAATCGCGAATAATATTGTGTTTGTTTTAACCAATAAAATGCAACCCTGATGTGGCAACCGTGTGAACACTTTAAATACAACCGCGCCGCAATAAAAATGTCAAAAGTGTGACAACATTTATTGTGTTCTTTGGCGACAATCAAAGTTTACAATATGCGCCGACATTTTCTTTTTTTTGCGAGCCTTCATTTATTTTCGTGAGTATAAGAGTTTCCGATTTTATCATAATTATATTTTTAAGTTAATTTTTTTAAAAGTCTTTTATTTTTTTTGTGTTTTAATGAATTTAAAACATAAAGAGCAGCCGCTAACTTCTTTTTTTTCAACGAAACCATTTTGTGCACCAAGATAAGCAAAAACCAAAGATTGTACAACAAACTTGTTTGCTGGTAACTACAACAGCTGATTGTTAGTGTTGCTGCATGTTCGAACAATCGCATGAACAAGTGGCAGCATTTATTGGCACAAAATTATTATTCGCCAACTTGTACCAATAAATTTTGTATAAATTGGGGCAATCATGTTACTTCAGAAAATTTGATTGTAGCAAATTTATTATTTTCCGCAATATCAATATCAATATCACAATAAAAATTGGGCCAGTTTGGTGCATTTTGACAATCGTGTGATCCTAGTTTAAGACAAAGCACCTGGTGGTGACATTTTGTATATTGAGCAACTCAAGTATGTTGCGAGTACAATCTAAATATTCAAACAAACTCTAGAACACATACTCTCTTTTCAGTTTATTCTGTAAATCCTTTATAATTGCCGCCTCCTTTCTTTATGCTTTAAGCAAACGTACTAGCAGTTGCACTACGTTTAAGTATTCATAGTAGTGTTGCGAGTTAGCAGTTAATATTTAGTAGATCTCTATTTTTTCCAAAATAAAAAAAAAGGAAGGAAGGAAAAGGCTTTCTCATATCATTTTCTTCCTTTAATAAGTGTAAAGGTATTTCATGATTTTTCTTCTCTTTTGTTTTTTGAATTTCTGTCCATTTTTTTTGCTCCTTCACAAAAGGAATTCGCTTTATGACAAAGAAAGAAAAAGGATTAAAAGTCACAGCATATTGTACGTACATACGTGTTTTTTATTTTAAACACCATGCATATAAAGAATAAAAGGCCAAACATCAAAGAAATGAAATTCACTTGTTCTTTTATAAAATTCACTTGTTCTTTTATAAAATTTTTAGTTATGTATGTTTTTCATGTTGCATACAATAACTTGTGTTGCAAGTGTTAAAACATGTTAAATATAATGCGTTCTTTTTTTGTATGTTTACTTTATTGAAAAAAAAAATGCTAAACTGTTTCATTTGAGAAACAGATAAATATTTCTTTCTACATTTTTCTTTTTAATTTTTCTACTCACAAAAATACTTTGACATTGAAATTTTTTTTTAAATTGTGTAAATCAAATGCTTAAGGATGCATTTTTTTCTTAATTCCTGTGCGCTTTTGAGTATTTTACTTTTTAACTTTAGTCGCATAAAGAAGCCAAAGCGAACTAGTTTTCTACACGTGGTGGAAATTTTTTCCTTGGCTAAAATTCCTCATGCATAGTTGAAAGAAAGTTTTGTATATTTAAAGATGGGAGTTTTGTAAAAAAAATTTTTCGGTAATGTACAGCTGATTATCACTGAATGATGTTTCAAAGATTGCAGCCCCTGACAGCAACCCCCCTCGAAAAATTCTAAAATTTAGTTCATAATTAAAATAAATTCATGTTACCTCATATGCGAAGAAGAAATTATATAACACACTTACGATTACAAATTTATATAATGCATTCCATATTGCAGTGATAGGTATTGTACTACTTTTGATGGCCGAAATTTTGAAAAGGAACTTGGCCTTTTTTCAAATTTATGTTTTTGTGATGATAAATATATACATAAAACTGCTTTCCATAACAAACTGCAACATTTATTAACATTAAATCCACCAAATACATAGAAGGAAATGGTATTTGCAGAAGTTTACGAAAACATGTCTTGCAATTCCCATGGAAAAAGTGTCCTTTCAAAAAATTTATTCTTATATATATGTGCATGACAATATCCAATGATCAAGTTTTAAAATTATTGTAGGTCAATTTGAGGCTACAATGTTTAAGTCTGAGAGATGTGTTAATGGAAACTTGCATATATAGACGTATTTTCATAAGGATATTATTTTAATTTTTTATACAACCGAACAAGAAAAAATATTTGGTCTAGGAACTAGATTGTGTGCCCCTCTAATTTTAAGGTATTTTTAATGAATATTTTTTTAAATGAGCAAATATTATCTATTGAAAATGTAATGTTTCAGAAAGGACAAAAATTAAGAAAATTAATGATCTAACATAACTCTTTCGTAATTGACATAATTTCGAGTAATTTCATCTCCCATAATACTCCAACAGATATATATGCCTAAAGCCCTCCCGCTAAGTGCCTGGTTAGAAAATGTTGTCTTTTAGATAATGAAATATTTTTCACCACAAACCTTTATTGATCCCAAGATATATTTTTTTTTGAGTTTCACACACATTTTAGATTTATTTGCAGGTGGCCAAATGGAGTATCTTCAAGATTTTTGAAATACAAGACGACTTCACTTACAGACAATAGTGAAAGCTACGTGAGGCTGACGCCAATTCTCATCTTGGTGTTTCAAATACTGTTCAGTGGTCAATACGGAATACTAAAGCAGATTATTTAGCGGAAAATCGGATTGTAAAAATGTAGAAATAAATTTCTTCTTTTTTTAATTATTATAAACTAATATTTGTGTGCCATTCATTTAAATTTCGTTTTGGATTTATGAATTTCTTTATACATACGTTTTTTTAAACGAATACGAAAATATCTAGAAATGCCCGAATATTTGGGAATTCGAATATGCATCACTAATTCATACATACAGTTTAGGAATAAGCTCACCATAAAACCAAAATTTTTGGAAGAAATTTAAAAAATATTTGTGCCAATATTTGGAGTGCGTTACGTAATATATGGACAACCCGTTAGTAAAAATATGGTTTTGTAGGAAACTTTCTTGAAATAATTTAAACATATGTTTGAAAATGCCTTTACATGTCATTTTTTTTCATGCCTGACAACACACGTTGTCAAATAAAACATTCTGGTTTGTCAAAATAATTTTCTGAAAATAAACTTGTCTGCTTGAATGTTTAAAATATACTGATTAATGTTGTTCATTTCTCATCAATGCGTGTGTACACATACGTAATAGAAAAGTATATTAAACGGTGTGGCGCGCCCTTATTTTGCCGACCAAGGATCAAAACTAATGCAGGGAGCTGGATGTTAATTCCAACTCTATAATGCGTAGGCATGTATTTTTCAATACTTTATCTATTCATTCATATATTTGGATAAGGAATGTAATAAAATTACATTTTTTATTGCAAAGAATTTTATAACTTTTATTATTGTTTACCCAGTAAAAAAAGAGACTCCAAAAAAGTCATGAAAATGTAGAGTTTACGATGCGGAAGTAGTGCAAATTTCGATCCGATCTAATGATTTTTACATAGGGTTGTCATTGCAAGAAGTTCTCTTTTTCGATGCCTGGTCACTGAATTGGAAGCGATATTAAGGAAAATTGCCTTTTTTGTGTTCTATGATAATATTTTCATCTAGGAAAAATGGTAAATAGTTGCCTTTTTTAGCAATTCGTTTCTTTTTATACGAATTTAAGCCCGAAACAGTGTTTTCATGTAAATTTAAGCAAATAACTTTTAAATTTTAGACTAGTTCATAAATTTCTTTAAAAAAATAATTTTTTTTTAAATTCTGGTGAGTATTTTCTAACACTATGGAGGAGTTACAAGGTTTTGTGTGACTAAAATAAGCTTCTACATGGTTTTTTGCTCACTCTCGGCAAATTAAAAATATCGATTTTTTGGAAGCAATGAAAATGTACTTCCGCTAGAATGACTTCCATTTTTTTTCACTGGGTTATTAATTGATATTATTTTTATTTATTTTTTCCGATTTAATCGTAAGCGAAAAAAATTAGAGTTTTCAGGAGAAGGTTTTTATAATATTCAAAATTGTTTTAAATACTTACATAAAATATCGCTTACGATAAAATTTTACGGCTCGTATTTTAAACTATGGGTAGGCCAATAAAATTTTAATTCCAATAAAAAAGTCTATTTTCGAGTACATGTCGCTTACGATTAAATCGAAAATAAGTCTCAATACAATTAGGAAACAGAATTAAAAATCTAAATGTAATAGTTCAATTTATATTATAACATTTTATAATGATTATATCTGTGGCAATGTGGAATAATTGCTTGAGCATGCTTAAGCAAATTAAGCTTTATTACGTTATCTTACGCACCAGTTGAAAGTTTGAAAAACGTCCGAAAAGCAATTCTTTGATTAAGAGGACTAAAGCAATTATTCCACATGTCGCAGATACATTTCTCAAATGAATTACAAATAAGTCAGTATATTAAGTACATACAAAATTTGGTTACTTTTTTCGTCTTTGGTTACTTTATTTTCATATTTTGGTTACAAAAATATTTTGGTTGTGGCAACGCTGATTATAATTTAATTTTAGACTTTTACGACGGCGGGGAACAAAGTTATCATGAGGGTTAAAACACGACGAATGGCTTCCTGTAAACATACACACTGCGTGCATTGGCCGAAACTCGGTCTGGCCCAGTACTGTCCGCCTAGATTTTTATGTTGTATATTACGCAGTTATTACGGACGTCAGTTTCAATGAAAATTAGGTTTTGGTATTTGTGGCGGACTCTAGCCCAATTGTATTAGTAGACGTTGAAGAACCATTGTCAAAGTATAAGAGTTTATTTAGTTAGAACCGGCAACGATTTTTATATGAAAATCTAGACCAATATTTTTTTGTTTATTGCAAAAAAAAATTCTAAATAAAAAGCTGGTAATCTCTTTTGAAATTGAAGCTAAATTTCAAGGGAGTATAAAAAAACAATATGTATTATTTTAATTTTTATAGCAATTTTGTATTAACGAGCACTTCAAACCCAAATTATTACATATATTTTAGTACGGCAGTTATACTTTCTTAATTATTTTTGTTGTTTGTATTTTTTGTTTGTTTTATTTTTGTCTTGTTTTATATGCAAATGATGTTGAAATTTTGAATTAAAAATACATTCATTTACAAATAAACCAATTTATTTTATTATTAAGAGCATATTTCTTGATTTTTAGTGCATATTTTCAAGTTTTTAGCTCGTAGGGAATGCGCATAAAAAAATTTTTTTGAGCACATTTCTGGTTTCCCTGGTTATCTATAAGCGAAACTTCATTATATCCATAGTTAGCAAATGCAGAACATTTGGTATCAGAGAAGTAGTTAATAATTCCTCATAGCCCAAACTTCACTGTAAAGCATGTCAAACTTAAAAAAACAGCTATTACTAATGGCATTTTCTTTTCTGGAAAAAAATGTTCCACTTATTACACTTTTCAATAAATATTCGCAATAAAACTATTTTCTGAAACATAAATTTCGTTAGAAATTATTGTATCATGCCTTACGAACTTAAATTTTTTTCTTTAAACGAACGCTGCATTGTATTTGTTTCAATTAAAAAATAAAAAATCTTACACTTCTCCAGAAAAGAAAACACCATAAGAGTCCATAATATTCTTTGTATTTTGGAAATTTAATTTTTTTGTAATTGAGACAACAGTTAAAACATGATCACCCATGCTTCATGTAAGAAACATAATCAGAGCTCAACTTAATTTTAGGTTCATTTTCAGCTCTATATATTGTAGGAGCTGAAAGATTAAAAACACTGATTCAATTCAACAGAAAAAATTCTTTTGAGAGAAATAGAATTACGAACCGTTTTATATTCGTTAATTTTCAAGATTAAAATTAAAAAAAAAAACAATTTAGTGGAAACTAACAAAGATATACGAAACCAAACGTCTGAATTTTCTTGCTTGTTTCATTACACTTAAATACATATTTTACAAATTTTCTTTAACTTATCAGCCATGAAACATTTATTGGGATAATAATGTAATTGCAACGCTTAAATATTTCTTTTAACACCAGAATTTTAAGCCGCCTTCAAGATCTGGCAAATGGTTAAATAGAATTCGGATAAATTGTTTTAAATATGTTGTCATATACTCACACTTCTAGAGAAAATAATTGAAAATATTCCTTGATCTTGAAATATTCTTTAATGCAAAACACTAGCGTCGGCTTTTAAAATAAGCCAACTACTTTAATGCCAATTAACCAGCCAAAAATCCAAAGGAAAGCCAATGTAAAAAATAAAAACACGCACGCATATACACACATACACTAGATAACGTGGTCAATAAAACACTGTATAGATATTTTGTACTTGTAATAGCCACACCTACTGTTTGTTGAAACGTATAAAAATTTCACATTTTTAACAAAAATTTAAAAAAGACACAATTTTTGATGCCCCACGCATACATACATACACACAATTCATAGAATTTAAATGAACCAATGCAATCAAATACACAAACACACACCCATATGAGTGTTTTTAATATAGAGTAAGTCTATATTAATAAAAATGTGCTAAAACTAGCAGAGCTTTTGAAAAATAAAATCAAAACTAAAAAAACATAACGGGGCAACTGCAATAATAGATGCAAACAAGTGCATCACATCTATTAAATAAATGAAATAAAAAATAAATTCAGTAATGTGCGACTTTGACCCGCGCACGAAGGATTCCGTACGGACAGGAAATATGTAATTCAATACGAACTTTAGCCTATATAAAATATAGTTTTGTCATTTTTTTTTGTTTTGACGTTTTTTTTAATTTTTGCAATTTTTTTTATTTTGTCGATTTTTTTAATTTTGGCGATTTTTTTTGGTTTTGGCGATTTTTTCGGTTTTTGGAGTTTTTTTCCATTTTAGCAATTTTTTTAGTTTTGACATATTTTTCTCGTTTTGGCAATTTTTTTCGGTTTTTGGCGTTTTTTATTTTTTGGCGATTTTTTCGTTTCGGCGATTTTTTTTAATTTTGGCGATTTTCGGTTTTGGCGTTTCTTTATTTTGGCGGCATTTTTCATTTATGCGCTTTTTTAGTTTTGACACTTTTTTTCTCATTTTGACGACTTTTTTTCGGTTTTTGACGATTTTTTATTTTTGGCAATTTTTTTAATTTTGGCGATTTTTTTCATTTTGACGATTTTTTTCATATTAATAATTATTTTGTTACTGGAGCCTTTTTCGCGTAGGCAATTTTTTTCGGTTTTTGACGCTTTTTTTCATTTTAGAAATTTTTTTCATTTGGACGATTTTTTCGAATTTTGCGACTTATTTTTGTCTTAGAATTTTTTTTGAATTTTTGGCTATTTTTTTTTTTGGTTTGGTGATTTTATAATTTTCAGATTTATTAGTTTTACCGTTTTTGAAAATTTCAAGATCTTACCTCTTACGGTTTCCAAGAAATAGCAAGTTGCCACAATTACATAGTCAAAATTGCATTAACTGATGCACCACCCTTTAAGTTAAATTTTTTTAAATTTTTGTGGTAATTGTTGTAGTCTATATAAAAATACACTAATTTTACAAATTTCAGGTGTCAATATACATATGTACATACATGCAATTGTATGTATATTACATGGGATTTTAGCATTTTTCGTTGCTCGTTTTGGATCACCCTTTAATTTTTAACTCTCATGCATTTGTTGTTGTAGCGGGCAAGGTTCTAGATACTCTGTCCAAATTTCAGGTCCGTAGCTCTTACGGTTCCTGAGGAAATAGCGTGTGATGGACAGACGGACAGACGGACAGCGTAGCGAAAACAATAGGGTTCCTTTTTTCACCTTTGGTGTACGGACCCTAAAAAACGAGAAAAGCTGTGTAAGTCTGGCTGATTAACTGAATGCATAAAATGCAACTGAAAGCCTACACAATTACAAGCACACAAACACATCCCCAAATGCACCTACATGCAATTATTTATAAACGAATGGACATCGTATTGGTGTCGGTGCGTGTGTTCTGTATGTATGGTCGTGTGTTCTGTGGAGTGTGTGCACGTTAACAAAACAAATTACACATAAAAATAAAACTAAAAATGTTGGCAACAAAAAAAAATAAACAAAAAACTAAAAACTCACCCATAGACAGACAGGCTCGTAAAATAAAAATAAAACTGGAAAACATATTGAACTCTACACCATTCTTCATTGCAATTGAGAAAATTCAAGATAATATTGAGAAAATTCCAATTAAAATTGAAAATTTAAATTTGAAATTTAGAAAATTCCAAATGGAAATGAGAATTTCAATTTGAAATTGAGAAAATTTCAAAGGAAAATGGGAATTTAAGTTTGATATTGAGAAAATTCCAAATGTAAATGAGATTTTAAATTTAAAATTGGGAAAATTCCAAATGAAATTGAGAATTTCTACTTGAAATTAAGAAAATTCCAATTGAAATTGAGAAAATTTCAAATGAAATTGAGAATTTCAATTTGAAATTGAGAAAATCTTAAATGAAAATGAGAAAATGCCAAATGAAAATGAGAAATTCTAATTTGAAATTGAGAAAATTCCAAGTTAATTATTCGAGATCTTTTTAATAAGTATATGTACATATTTATATGATTTAAAAATAATATAAATTACATTATGTGTTCATCTATCATATATCTTGTCACACATATGTATGTTATGTCACACCTAATTACCTTCTATTTCACTTCTACATTTAGGGCAAGTCGCCATTACCCCACTTATACATTTTTGGTTAAATAAGTGACGACACGGACTAAGTCGATTTACTTCACCGGGTACCATGTTGTCAAATTAAAAACTTTAAAGTTGTTTTTATTTCCTTTTTATTTATAATTTCCTCAATTTCAAATTAAAATTTCTCAATTTCATTTGGCATTTTCACATTTTCATTTGGAATAATATATAAATATTGAAATTTTCAATTTCAACAGGAATTTTCTTAATTTCAAATTGAAATTTTCAATTTCAACAGGAATTTTCTTAATTTCAAATTGAAATTCTCAATTTCAATTGAAATTTTCTCAATTTCTATGAAAAATGGTGTAGTGCGGCGTTTTATGTGTTTTTACTTTTTATTTTTTTAAGAGTATGTTGGTATAATTGTACGCATTTTTAGCCCACTCAGATGTTAAAACGAGGCTACACTTCAAAGCAGTTTGAGTACTAAGTGCTGGAACATTTTCTATTTTAAAACGGAACTATAAATTTCTCGTTAATTTTTCTTTGAAGTACATACACTTTTTTTCTTTTTCAAAAAGTAAAATAATATTACGTGCAGTTGCTTTAGAAAATTTATACAAGCGTCAGCACTCGAAGAGTCCCATTGCCAATAAAATGGACGTGAACGCTCCCTTTAAATTATTTCCTTTAATTTTATGAATTTTAAGCTACTGAATCGCTATGAAACTAGAAAACGATTTAGAATCATGGAATGGCTGGAAAGAGTGGGCCGAGCCATGTCCATTAAAACTTATGCATAAAATATAATCATTGTTTAAGGGAAGTAGAGTAAGTGCAGGTAATGTTGTATATGCTGGTAATGTGGTATAGTAGCTTTTCTCTAAAAGTAGCAATAACGGAAACAAGATTAAAAGCTCTCTTAGCCAACTGTAATGTAAAGTAACTGCAATAGTGGGAAACAGCTGATCGATTTTGTTTTGTGAAAAGTAATGAAAAAGGTTATAGAGATATAATGTAACATAACCTACTTTCATATAAAAATATCGATCAGCTGTTTCCTACGTTTCAGTTACATTACATTACAGTCGGCTAACTGAGCCTTAATAGTTTGCTGTTTTCAGAGAACTAAGAGAGTAACGATCTGTTTAATTCTTTCAAGTCACTTCAGGAGTCCGTTGCAAAAAAACAAATATCTGTATGGCCGACTTTTTTTAATGCTGTTAAAAAATCAACTATTACATTAAAAGCGTATTTGAAGTACTTGAGTGCCATATTTGAAAAAAGTAAAAAAGTAATTGGTAGCTACTGCAACAACGAATAATAAATGCAAACGAGCTTTATATTTACATATGTAGTAAGTAGTGATGCACGAATATTCGTATTCGAATTGTCGAATATTCGGCCTTTTTTAGGCGAATACGAATACGAATATTTTTCCAAAGAAATTAAATAAATAAATGCATAAATCTTAAACGAAATTTAAATAAATGATTAAAAATTTTAGTTTGTACAAAGACATTGATTTTTTATAGAAATTTGTGCTTTGAATTATTTTCAAATATTATTCAATGACCATCATTAAAATTTTAAATATTCGTATTCGTATTTGCGAATATCGTTTCAAATATTCGTATCCGTATTCGCAAATATCGTTTGAAATATCCGTATTCGTATTCGCGAATATCAAAAATTGATATTCGTTACACCACTAGTAGTAAGTATTTTAAAAATAAATAAATATCTCTATTAAATTCAAGTGCAGCTAATGTGGTTTAAAATGTCTTATTTCATATAGTGTATCATATTACCTTCCATTTAAAACAGAATGACGACGAATGCCGAAATAAGAAATTGGATAGTTAAAAATATGAAAAGTGCTGGCTGTTAAAAACTACAGTAAAATCTTAATTTTTGTAAAACACAGAAAACTTGAAAGAATATATCATCAGATACAATATACTACATTACCAGTGGTGTACCCCATTTTTTTAAATCGCGTTTAATAATATTTGCAATATTTTCGGATAAAAACTAAAAATTTGGAAATCTCAAAACAAATAGATGACCACCACATTACCTGCACTTTCTCTAAAACTGAGGCAATGAATGTCTACTACTACACTACACTATCACTATTGTACCAAACACGAACTTGGTAAAATTTTTTATCTCACTACTTTTGATGGCCGAAATTTAGGAAAGGAACTTGGTCTTTTTTCACATTTATGTTTTTGTGAGGATCCGACTCCTTTTTGGAAGGTTATCTTAATAAAGCTTTTGAAACTTTAAATTTCTAGTCTGTTGTAGTTCTATCCATAATGTCTGCTCCAGTTCAAAAGAGCAGACTTACATACAATTATGGGTTATAGGGTGATATATGCACCATTGTGTCATAATAAGGACCGAGTAATTTGCTTAATCTTTAACAGTCATCTAAGTAGAAATATGTAAAATATAGTGTACATTTTAGTGGAAGTGACTCCGCCTATTTACCTAAAGTCTGCTCAGACGTAGTACTTTTGAAAACGCAAAATTAAATGCTAGCATGAGTGAAATGTGCATGCAAGGTTTTAATACATTAGCTTGTGTTTTAAATTTATCTGGTATGGTAACTTACCTAAGCCTATTTTTTTTGCAAAGTTTCAGTTCTCTACCGTCTAATATTTTAATAAAAATTTTATAAACGTGGCCCTACTTCCCTAATTTAACAATCGGTGCTTTCATTTTTTTTCCTGTTCGTAAAGCCTTTAGCTTTAATTTTTAGTTTTGAGCTTAAAGTGCGTGTCCATGCTCCCCAATTGAAACTTACAGGATTTTAAATCTTTCTTGGTGATCTCTAACCTAGATTTATTTGCGTATTGAATTTAAGTTCTGCATTGCAAATTCTAGCTTGAAACTTGTTTAAAGTCAAGATTTTGTTATGAGCAGCGCTTAAATATCATCGTACCATTTGTAAGATGAAAGCTTTTAGTTAAAGCTTCAGTTAAAAGCTTCACTACAAAATTATCGTTAACCCTGCCACTCCTGGTTAAAATATTTGGATTTTTAGATTTTTCTAATTGGTTTCTCATCTTGACCTACTTGCGTATCAAATTTAGCTATCTAGCGCAATTTAGTTACTTAATTTTTATAAGCGGGAATACGCCCACCTTTTTTAAGTAAATTTTTTTGCCAGTGCCAATCTCAAGTTTCGTTGGAAATGGATATTAATATTTAAATAAATGGTATATTTAAATCTGCTGACCCGAAGTATATGAAATATGAGGCTTAAATTGTATGTGCGTGTCAACGCCCACTTTTTCAACGAAAATTTATAGCATTGTATTATTGCAACATGTATGCCAAATTTCAGTAAAATCGCTTGAGTCCACCTTAGGTTTGTTTTTTAAATTCTGAGCCTTTTGGGCGCAGCCCCGCCCTCCTGGGTAGAATTTTTGGGTTTTAAAATTGTTCTAGTAATTTCCTAATCTATTACTACTCGTTTGTCAAATTTTAGATCACTAGCGCAAATTTTTATTTTCTCTTCTTATGGGTGTTTATCTTTCCTGTTTAGTTTCGTTGAAAACCGATAATATTAATTAAATAAATAGTACATTTAAATGTGCTGACCGGAAGTACATGAAATAGGAAGATTTAACTGTATGGGCGTGTTAACGCCCAATTTTTTTAACAAAAATTATAGCTCTGAACTATTGTAATATGTGTGCCAAATTTCAATAAAATCACTTGAATTAAACACCTTAGATATGTGTTTTTATTTCTGAGATTTATGGGTGTAGTCCCGGACCCTTGGTAAAAACTTTCGGGTTTTCAGATTTTTTTAGGTGATTACTCACAAAGTTCTACTTGTGCACCAAAATCCAGCTCCCTAGCGCGGAGTTTAATTTTTAAAGGCGTAGCCCCGGCCCCTTGGTTAAAATTTTAGGGTTTTCAGATTTTTCTAGTTAGTGTGTCAGTGGTCAGTGGTCAGTGGTCAGTGGTCAGTGAATATGTCTTAAAATATGCACTTTTTGCACCTCCATATCTCAGAAACCTTTTGTTATAAATTTTTCAAACTTCGCATATACCTCATATGGATTTATTCTAATTATTAAATTTTAGAATTTTACGATTGCGGGGGAAAAAGTTATCAGGTGGGTACAAAGAGCTCTAATGGCTTCCTGTAAATATACACACTGCGTGCATTGGCCGGAGCTGTGCATGACACATTACAATGCACTTAGATAATAATATGCATATAAAAAATTTTAAAACAACAATAAAATCACTAAAATTGCAAATACGTTTTAAAAACCTATTTTCTAGCTTCTCTTAATAATCTGATAACCATTACCGTTGCTTGTCTTCTCCTTATCAGTATACAAAAACTATAAGGAAAAGTTGCAGACCATTCAAGGTTGGCACCCAGTATTATATTAAATAAATTTAAAAATCTGTTACATCCACCACGTATCGCTCACCGCCCATGCAATAGATTTTTTCATATAGAAGAAGTCTTTATAGTCGTATTTCATACATACACTGTTTATATTAAAAAAAACACACATGACAAGTTTCATCAAAATCAGTTACGCTATTTAAAAATTTTGAGTACAATGAAGTAACAATATGGTCTTCTCTCGTATGCTAAAAAACTTTTTTGTGTGCTTAATTTGTTTTTTTTTATGGTTTAAATAAATTGTTGTTAAATTCCTAAGTGTTGGCTCAACATGGAACCAAATATACCATAAAATGCGAACAGTCACTTGTAAATGGATTTACAAAAAATTAAAGAAACTAAATATAACGGCAGCAGAAAAAACAACCAACAAGAACTCTTGTTATTGCAAAAGTATTAGTGCAACAAAAACAAAATTTTTTGTTTTCATTTATTTGTGTTTTACAAAAAAAAAATCACACTACTCTGCTTAACGCATAAATAAACCAGCCTACACTCACTCACACAAAATGCATACATATTTATTTATACACACATTCCCCATAAGTATGCTATGCTTTACTCTAAATTTGCTATAAGCACACTTCTCACGGAGGCTTCAATTTTGCATCCACACACACCGAACAATAAAATTAATTAGGGTGAGATGTTGTCATGAATTTTTGTGTGTGAACTTTTACAATATTTTTATTGTGTTTGTGTTGCTGTTGTTGCTTGCTTTTATTTATTTTTGCATTTTTCTAGTTTTTATTGCACTTTTTAAACGCTGTTTGTTTGTTTGTGAAATAAGTGCATATGAGTGTGTCTGTGCATTATTTGTGTGCAAATCTGATGATGGGTTATTTGTGTATCCATTGATGAGCAATTTGTGGCTTGACCATATTATTTTTATTTTCTTACACACACTTACTCCTACACGCCTACATATATATAGTGTTTATATTTTATAGTTGTTGTTAATTTCATGTTGTTTTTATTTTTGTTAGACAAATTCTACCTACATTTGAATACATAATAAGCTTTTGTTTTCAGTTTTGCATGGCTTGAGCTCCAGCCCCTTAGAGAGAACAAATAAAAAAGTTTTGCAACAAAAACAAAAAAAAAATACATACATATATAGGAAGGAAAAAAATTATAAAACAAATGAAACTAAAGCCCGCATAGAGACAGCATTTGTTACATGATATGCGCATAAAATCACATGTTAATGCATGATTTTTAGACTTTTTAGCCTATTTTAAATATTAATTAAATATTTTTGCTTTTTCCTATTTAGCTTGTGGGTTTTTTTCTTCCATCCAATAAAGTTGTATCTTAGGTTTCAATAACATACTGTTAAGTATAATAGACTTATTTGGAAATATAAATATAAATACCCAGCTAAAAAAATTATATATGGTCCATATATTTTTAATATATGAATGTATATAACTATATATGAATATGTATGAATTCATGTATCGAAATATATGGGATTATATATGGCAAAACTAGTATATATGAACTAATATATGGACTAATATATGAAATGTATTATAATATATGAGCTCATATATGAAAATTTAATTATGAAGCTCTTCATATGTGTATCCCCAGCTAAAAAAATTATATATTGTCCATATATTTTTAATATATGAATGTATATAAATATATATGAATATGTATGAATTCATGTATGGAAATATATGGGATTATACATGGCAAAACTATTATATATGAACTAATATATGGACTAATATATGAAATGTATTATAACATATGAGCTCATATATGAAAATTTAATTATGAAGCTCTTTATGTGTGGATCCATATATAAATATAAGTTTTTATATATGGAGCCATATAAGAATGTATACATACATGATATCTCACATGAGATCGTTTTTGCAATCAAAAAAGCTTGGAATTTTATCACTGCTGAATTGGAAATCCATTAGAAAATACATACTGTATGCAAAGTTTATATGCGTACCCTCAACGTTTAAAAAAGAAAAACTTTTTGTTAAAAAAACATTATTGTATGATTTTATAGATTGTGGCCCCATTTAATATATCAAATAATCAAAAGGATAATCCAGTCATTAATTTTATAGAAAATAACAAAATTTTCTAGATAAGAAACAAAGTTCATATTACTGTATTGAAAACTATTGTTAGAACGATTATTTTTATACCCTTTACCAAAAAATGGTAAAAGGGTATATATAGGTTTGTCATTCCGTTTGTAATTTCTACAATATTAATAAGCGACACATAAAGTATATATATTCTGGATCCTTATGCATAGGGAAGACGAACAAGCGATGTCCGTCTGTCCGTCTGTCCGTCTGTCCGTCTGTCCGTCTGTCTGTACGTGAAATCGGTTTTCCCAAGCTCCCAGAAGAGCTAGAGACTTCGTTCTTGGACTGGTGTGTCAGAAATTTTCCGAAAAATTTTGCTATTGAAATTCAGCAAAATCGAGCAGACGGTTTCAGAGCTGGAAACCTCATACTCAATATTCCCATAGAAAATAACTACCGAAAACAAGTTTTCATTACTTTTTTATTAAATTAACTTATTTTATACTTCGGTATGAATAAAATTGGTATTTATAATTAAAAAAAAAATTTTAAAGTTTAATAAAATAAAAAAACGTTTCCAGGGTTGGAAAACTTTAACTTATTTCCTAATAATTAAACATATTTCATGTTTTAGGAAGAAGGCTATTTTCTCAGGAACGGTAAAAGCTATGGGTCTGAAATTTGGACAGTGTATGTAGAACTTTGGTCGCTACAACAACAAATATATAAAAGCTAAAAATTAAAGGGTGTTCCAAAATGAGTGACGAAAACTTTTAAAATCCCATGTAATATACATACAATTGTATTATGTATGTACATATGCATATTGACACTTGAAATTTGTAAAATTAGTGTATTTTTATATATGCTGCAACAATTAACACTAAAATTAAAAAAAATTTAAATTAAAGGGTGGTCCATCAGTTAATGCAATTTTGACTATGTAATTTTAACAAATTGCTATATCTTGGAAACCGTAAGAGCTAAACTGTTGAAATTTTCAAAAACGGTAAAACTAAAAAATCCAAAAATTATAAAATCGCCAAAAATTTAAAAAAAAATCGCCAAAGCGAAAAAAATCGCCAAAATAAAAATAAACGCTAAAATTAAATAAAAACGCCAAAAAAACCGCAAAAATCGCCAAAACAAACAAAAAATGGTTATATGAACAAAAATCGCCAAAAATTAAAAAAAAAATCGCCTAAATGAAAAAAATCGCCACAATAAAAAAAATCGCCAAAACGAAAATAAATCGCCAAAATTAAAAAAAACGCCAAACACTAAAAAAATCGCCAAAACAAAAAAAAATTGCCTATATGAAAAAAAATCGCCAAAAATTAAAAAAATCGCTTATATGAAAAAAAATCGTCAAAATCAAAAAAAAACGCCATAACGAAAAAAAATCGCCAAAATTAAAAAAACCCCAAAAACCGAAAAAATCGCCAAAACGAGAAAGTGTCAAAATGAAAAAAAATTCACACCATGACAAAAATCCGCAAAAATCGCCAAAACAAAAAAAAATGCTTATATAAACAAAAATCGCCAAAAATGAAAAAAAAAATCGCCTAAATGAAAAAAAATCGCCAAAATCAAAAAAATCGCCAGAACGAAAATAAATCGCCAAAATTAAAAAAAACCTCAAAAACCGAAAAAATCACCAAAACAAAAAAAAATTGCCTATATCAAAAAAAATCGCCAAAAATTAAAAAAATCGCTTGTATGAAAAAAAATCAGCAAAATCAAAAAAATCGCCAAAACGAAAATAAATCGCCAAAATTAAAAAAAAACGTCAAAAACCGAAAAAAATCGCCAAAACGAGAATAAATTGCCTATATGAAAAAAAATCTCCAAAAATGAAAAAAATCGCCTAAATGAAAAAAAATCGCCAAAATCAAAAAAATCGCCAAAACGAAAATAAATCGCCAAAATTAAAAGAAACGCCATGCATGAACCGAAAAAAATCGCCAAAACAAAAAAAAAATTGCCTATATCAAAAAAAATCGCCAAAAATTAAAAAAATCGCTTGTATGAAAAAAAAATCGGCAAAATCAAAAAAATCGCCAAAACGAAAATAAATCGCCAAAATTAAAAAAAAAATGTCAAAAACCGAAAAAAATCGCCAAAACGAGAATAAATTGCCTATATGAAAAAAAATCGCCAAAAATTAAAAAAAAATCGCCTAAATGAAAAAAAATCGCCAAAATCAAAAAAATCGCCAAAACGAAAATAAATCGCCAAAATTAAAAAAACGCCATGAACCGAAAAAAATCGCCAAAACAAAAAAAATTGCCTATATGAAAAAAATCACCAAAATTAAAAAAAAACGCTAAACACTGAAAAAAATAGCCAAAACAAAAAAAAATTGCCTATATCGCCAAAACCAAAAAAAAATTGCCTATATGAAAAAAAAATCGGAAAAAGCACCAAATTAAACATAATGCCTAAAACCTGAAAATTGCACAAAAAGTATGAATTTTTTCACAAAATTAATATGTACCTACATACATATCTCTGGCACTTTGGTAAAGGGTATATAAGATTCGGCACAGCCGAATATAGCACTCTTACTTGTTTCTTTTATAATTAATTGCATTAGATTTCTTAAGCTAAATGTTAAATTAAATTTTAATTTTTTTAAATAACTGATTCACCTTTTGATGAATGAAATGACTTTTAGTTTGTTTTGAATTATTTATCCAAACAAATGTTTCATTAAATACAACCTCTCTCTAGTCTAAAAAAATTTAATTTTAGTAATTTAATTTATTGCACACCAGTGCGCTTTTGTGACTTAAGAGTGTATGAATATGAACTTTGCATACTGTGGAGGGAATTTACACATACATGTATGAAAATGTATGAATATATATAATCATATATGCCCATATACCCTCATTTTTCGGATCCGAACCATATATGGGATATCATATATGCTCCATACATATTTTTTTAGCTGGGTCCATATATAAATATAAGATTTTATATATGGAGCCATATATAAGAATGTATGCATACATGATATCTCACATAAGATCGTTTTTGCAATACGAAATACGATGACACCACACACAGTGGACCAACACAGAAGAACGCTGATGATGACGGTTTAGTGGCCTTCGAAAACGGCTGGCTGCTCCGTTCAATTATATGTTGTCAGAATATTTACAACTAACTTTGATGTTATTTGTTCATTAATAATTATCACATGTAATTTGGCTTAAAAAAGCGATACGAACTTTAGGCCGTTCATAAATTAATTTTTCTTTTATAATTAATTGCATTAGTTTCTAATCTGATTTCTTAAGCTAAATGTTATGTACGAATATGATTTATGTGGTTTTTAAATAGTTGATTCACCTTTTGATCAGTGAAATTACTTTTAGTTCGTTTTGAATTATTTGTCCAAACAAATGTTTCGTTAAATACAACCTCTCTCTCAAGTCTAAAAAATTTAATTTTAGTAATTTAATTTATTGCACAGCAGTGCGCTTTTGTGAATTAAGAGTGTATGAATATGAACTTTGCCTACTGTGGAGGGAATTTACACGTACATGTATGGAAATGTATGAATATATATAATCATATACATATGTCCATATACCCTCATTTTTCGGATCCGAACCATATATGGGATATCATATATGATCCATACATATTTTTTCAGCTGGGTGGGTATAAATATGTAATATACTGTTACATCAACAGAGATTTTCCTAATCAGTTGTGTAGCAATCTAATGAAATGAACTTTTTAGGCCAAAAAAATTAGATAGGAATTTTTTTGAATCTTTAGTGCTTTAATGTACAGATATTTATTTTAATATTATAATTAATTTTCAGATTACCAACAAGCAATTTGTTTAGGAAATTCAATTGCAACGTGTAATGTTTTTGATTGTAGTTATGGATACTACTACTGTTTCCAAACTTAATGGAGTTAAAAACAGAAATACGAGGATAAAAAGATAAATTTCAGCTTAAGATTTGTAACAAAGAGTTTTTTCCATGAGAAGTCGTCTTACAATCCCATTTAATGCCAATGCACAGAAAAAATTATTGTTGAATTTTTTTCAATTAAGTGATTAGTTAGAAAATATTATATTTTTGATTAAATTTTTAATTGAATTTATGTTTGTTTTAATTGAGTTTACTTTTCTATCAAAAAAGTGTTATCAACAGATCTTAACTCAGAATACTATGAAATGGTAAATAGTTATTACATTCTGTTTTTATGTATGAAATCGAGCAGTTTTTTCTAGTATGCCACATTGTTTTGAAAAAATATTTCCAATTAAAATACACAATTAAAGTTTTAATTGATTTTAATATTTTCTACGCAAGCAAAAAATATAATTTACACAAAAAAATTTTTTAATCTCTCTAATTTTGACGTTCGTAGAAAAAAATAGAATATTAAAATAAAAAAAACAGGTATTCATTTTTTTTCCTCATTTCTCAAGAAGGAAATAATAATCAGAAATGCTAGATGATGGACCAAAAATGCATGTAAAGTTAGTACATTGGTGGTATGCGGGTTACGACGCAAATCGTCTTGCGTGAGTATATGTATGTACTAGTGATGCACGAATATTCGTATTCGAATTGTCAAATAATCGGCCATTTTCAATCGAATACGAAATTTAAATATATGACTAAAAATTTTAGTTTGTACAAATACATTAATTTTTTGTTCGAAATTTGTGCTTCGCATCATTTTCAAATATTATTCAATGACGATCATTAAAATTTTGTGTACTTTTTATTAACTTTAAAGTACGCCAACAAGAGTGTGAAGTCCTTTTTCATAACAATTTTTTAATATATCATTGCACGTAATATTCGTATTCGTATTCTTATTCTTGAATATCGTTTGAAATATTCGTATTCGTATTCGCGAATATCAAAAATTGACATTCGTTACATTACTAGTATGTACATATGTATGTGTGCAAAATATCGTAGCCTTTCTTTAAAATTCAATCACAAAATAAACACACATACAATTCAAAGAAAAGATATGATATTAGGCATTTACACTTACGCATGCCTATCGAACACCGAACACGTCCATTGTGCTTTTGTGTATCATTCGAACTTTAAAATCAATACAATACATCAGTTGGTTTTTTTGGTACCTAGAACACGTCCATTGTGCTTTTGTGTATCATTCGAACTTTAAAATCAATACAACACATCAGTTGGTTTTTTGGTACCTAGAAAACATTTCTTTTTTAGAAATTTCTTAGATACATTATTTTTTATATTATTATAATACTATTAGATTTTGTCTAATAATATTTTAATTAATATTTAAATTGGATCTTTAAAAATTATTAATTAGTTTTTAATTGAATCTTTAAAAATATTTCAATTTAATTGGATCTTAAAAAAACATCGACCAAATTTTTATTTAATGTAAAACTTTTTTAATTGAAAAAATCAAAAAAATCAATTCCGTGATTGGTTGAAAACAAGTTAATATTTTAATTGAATCTTTGTTTTTTATTGTATATTGTTTTCACTTTTTTCTGTGTGCCAGCCACAAAAAATATTAATTTTTGTATACCTTAAAATCTTTCTTGCCATGTAATTTTTATGATCTCATTTTTAATTCTGCTTATAACTTGCGAATATTTGTTCACTTAAATGTAAATAAAATTAAATCTATAACAAACAAGTAATAGTGCTACATTCGGCTGTGCCGAATCTTATATTCCCTTCTCCAAAGTGCGTATATGCAATATAAAGAAACATACATAAGTATATACATACATAATATTCGTTTTGTAAACAAATTTTTAATTTTTTTTTATATTGCAATATGTAGTAGGTGACCTCTGGGTATTTTTCGATTAAATATTTTTTTCGATATAAGCAATAAGTTTAATATTATATTCTACGTCTGTATTTAAGAAATATCTTACATTCACCTTTATTCCATTTGTAAAAAACGATGTTACGTCATACAACACAAAAAGGTCGGTGCTTGTTCACTGGCACTCAAGATCTTGTAAAACAGTGCTACTATTTGAAGAACTTATAAAATAGTCTTAGTATTGTACCTTCATACCACGTAAACAAACTTTTCTTAATTAATAATCTTTTATGTTGCAAAAAATATTTAATTTAAACATTTCATTACAAAAGGTTTAAATCGCGGTATAAACCTTTATACGTTTAATATACGTTTATTCCTAAAGAATTTTTTCAAATTTGTTCAGCACAAAGGAACGGTTTCAGGGAAATGAAACGGAATATGTTTTTTAATTAATTTTATAGTTAGGACTCTTCTTTCGTTTTAAATTTTATAGACTAGGGTGCTGATGAAGTGCGTAGCTGCACAGAATAGTATCGATATTTCCCCCAGGTTAAAGTCTAAGTTTAATTTGTCTTCTCTTCTTTAGAAACTTACATTAGTTAATAAAAATATTTAAATATTTAATTCAATAAGAATTTAGATTACTGAACTTAAGCCTGACTAAAAGTTATTTCTGATAAATATTATTTTTATCTCTATATATTAAAAATTAATTAGAACTCGTTACAACCTTTCAACGAAATACCATCGATTTGAAACACAACTGTTCTGAGACATGGCAAAAACCTTAATTTATACTTAAATAAAAATTAAATATACATAAAAAACTACTCTACTCTCGAGAGTAGAGATCTTTCTAAAACATGAAATATGTTTAGTTAAAAAAATTTTTTTTGGTTTTATTTTTACCAACATTTTTTTTGTTAATTTCCAACTCTGGAACTATAATTTGGATTATTCTAAATTTTCTATTGCTAATTTATTTCTTTCTAATGCAATATATTTATTTGCCAAAGAAATAATTGGTTTTACTTAATTAGTCTTATATACAAGAAAAAGTTTAAGTTTTCCAGGTCTGACGCTATATTTTTATTCTCATAATTTTTATTCCAAACGATTTCTTTCTAAGCAAAAAAGTATAAATAATTTGTAAGTAAAAAGAAAAACAAAATTTGACCTAGTTACCTTTATATATAAAAAAAGTAAAAGTAAAAAGAAAAACAAAATTTGACCTAGCTACCTTTATATATAAAATGTGTGGTTGAAGTCTACTAATTCTTAAATTTATATACAAAGAAAATTTAATTTTCCAACCCTACAATAATCCTTTTAGGTTTTTCTGATTTAGTAGTTCTTAAGAATATATATAAAGTATGTTAAGTGAACAGAGAAGAAATGAAATTAAAAAAAAGTTAGTTTTTTTTTACTTTAATATCCAGGAAAAAAAGTTAAAAGTTTCCAGCTCCGGAGCTGTGGTTTTTATTTTTATAATTTTCTACACCAAACTTTTCTTTCCAAAACATCAAATATATATAATTTGTAAAAAAAAAATTAATAAGACCTAGATATTTTATATATCACAAAAGTGCAAGTTTCCCAAGCCTGGAATTATCCTTTTTAATTTTTCTAATTTTTACACTAATCTCTTTCTTTTAAGAATATAAGATATGTTTAATTTATAGAGAAAAAGGAAAAGTTTGTTTTAGTAAGTTGCTTTTGTATAAAAAAAAAGTTAAAGTCTTCCAACCCTGGAAACGTCTTATTAATTTTTTTTTAATTTTAAATACCAATTTTATTCGTACTGAAGTATAAAATAAGTTTATTTAATAAAAAAATAATAAAAATTAGTTATGGGTAATTACTTTTGAATGGCAAAATAAAGTCTGAGTTTTCCAGCTCTGAAACCGTCTGCTTGATTTTGCTTATTTTCAATACCAATAGATTGCGAACCATTTCTGATACACCTGCTTAAGAACGAAGTCTCTTGCTTCTCTGGGAGCTTGGAAAACCGATTTCAACTACAGATAGACGGGCAGATGGACATCGCTTGTTCGTCCTCCCTATGCATAAGGATCCAAAATATATGTATTTTATGTGTCGCTTATTAATATTGTGGAAATTACAAATAGAATGACAAACCTATATATACTCTTTTTAATTTTTTTGGTAAAGGGTATAAAAATGTTAACTATTAAGCTCATGGAGTTCAAAATCTAATCAGCTGTTAACCTCAGAAAGGCTTGTCGATTACTGCTAATTTTAGTAAACTCGGGTGATTCGTTTGGAAAAAATAAAAATGGTTTTTATAATAACTTCAAAAGGTTTCATCAAATTGATTTTAGAATTCACTAATTTCAACAGAATTAAAATGTGTTGTGAATGCCTCAAATTTGACTGAAATCTGTAGCTTAGCTCGGAAGTTTTAAGGACGGAATGCAAGGTCAACCGATCTCTAAATTTTTATACATATGCATATTTATGTAAAAACATTTTTTTAATAACATCATATATCATCAGTGCTTTTTGAAATTTAAAAGTTGAAAACGCTGCTAGGCATTCTTTAACTGCGCAGAGTTGTAAAATTGCCAAATTGTTTTTTAAAACCGAAAAAAGTCGCCGTAGTTTTTCTTAATATTTGATAATAAATTTGTTGATACATAACACTTTTCTTAATATAAAATTTTATAGAATAATCGTACACAAATTTAGCAGAAAATCGCCAGAAAGCAGATATATAATCGTCAAAAAATATTTTTTTTTTAATTTTCCTATCCAAAAAAAAAGTAATATAAAAAAAATTATTAAAATCAAATTGGCTTAATTCCTTGCAGGCGAGTTTTGGTAAGATTTATTTTTTTAAGCAACTACTTCAACAAATTTATTTCCTGAATTACAAAAATGTTGAAGTTAAATTTTGTTAAAAAAAATAGCCATTAAAACCGCCAACAAGATTATTTTCCGCCACAAAAATCGTCTTGTCGCCAGACAAGACGAAGACGAAGCCAGCATTGGCTAGAAATCGCCATATCTCACAGCTTAATGCCTGAGTATTACTTCTTAAAACAAGCGTTTGAATAGCAGATCTCTCTATCTCCCCCTCTTTCATCTCTCTACCATGAAATAAGAGTGAGTCTTTGTTAGACTTGGGTGGAACTCGTTCATTACTTAATTTTTGCAGCAATGCCAACTTAGCTATTTTAGAGCTAAATTTAGCTCTTTTTGATTGCTTCTAACTCGAAAATTTTCGCTTTAGTTTTTTTTTAATAAAAAGAGCTAACAAAGCTCTTTTCAATTGTGGAAACGGCAAGTTTGGCACTTTTTGGATCTTATAGTAAATTATCCCGCTTTAACCCTATTGTTTCTGTTTTGGGCATTTACATTTTTGGCAACTATGTTTTTGCAAATGCAGATACTTTTTTTCGCAATTATGTAAGATACATATATTTATGTATTTAGGTATTTCAAATTGTAAAACCCCGTTTTTATTATAAAGTGTTCGTTTCTGAGTAATTAGAAAATTTTCCACTGACAAAAATATAGGAAAGCTTGGAAATCAAATCCGGCGTTTAAAAAAATGGATTAAACCAACAAAAGATCCTTCTAAAGCTAACTCTTTTTGAAAATGATTGTTCTTATTTTGTAACTTAACGTATATACAAGTATTTGTAAATGTGTATGGTTATATTGTTAATGCAGATAAATATTTGCATTAATTGCCGTGAAATGATTTTATTTTAAATTATTATTTTTAATTTTTTCTTACTATTATTTTTATTAATGTAAAAAAATCTTGAAGTGCAAATTGAATAATAAATATGTACATTCATAGATTTAAAACGGAAAAATCTTGAATTTATAAATTTAGCTCTTTTTAGCTCTTTTTTGCTACTCAGTTGGCTCGTTCTGCCTTTGAATTGTTGGCATCACTGAATTTTTGCCACAAACCAATGATCAAACCCATTTAAATTACATGGGTTTGATCATTGGTTTGTGGCAAAAATGAACTAGTGAACGATTTCGACCCTAGTCTAGTAATTGTCAGTATATTATTTAATACAACTTGTATTTTAAATTTTTAGTCATCTATAAATAAAGGTACATCTATTATTTTGTAACATATTTTTTTTTACCCATTACGTTTAAGGAACATAGCTGGAGCGATTTCCACTCCCGATAACAAGGCTACATATATTATGTTTCTCGAGAACACCAGAAGAATTTCGCTTACGATAGTAAAATATATGTAAGCTCTTAAATAAATTTTTTCTTTGGTTGTGCTATATCATCTGCTTTTAACCAATATTTTAAGTTTTAACTAATACAAAAATATAATTTGTTTAAAAAAAGAAAACAGCACTAAATAATCTATTAAAGTTGTTGGTCGCTCAATAAATACATATAAATGTTTGGCTAAGTGCATATGTATTTATAGTTATCTATACTAAAAGAATTATTTTGTTTTTATATTTTTACAGATTAAATCAAATAAAAAAACTCGTACCCCTTTTAATCTATTGCCAATACACTTAGCAAAATAAACAGTGGTGCATAAGAAGTTTATTTATTTTCACTTATTGATTTTATTTTCAGTGCTCCATAGATAAGGTTGTAACGTACCTTTTCACAATGTATGGTTAAAAGATAACAGGGACTTTAACGGCAAGTTTTGTATGAAGAACTGTCAGTTAAAGTTCACGTTAACTCTTAACCACACATTGTGAAAAGGGACGTAAGTCTGATATTACAGTATGCAACTGCGTAAATATAAATATAATATTAACAAAATTTAAAATGAGATAACTGGAAATTGCTCCAAATTTTTTATGAACTTATAATTAATTTTGCGCTTTTGCATATTTTTATTGAGTGTATATTAGTTGCAAGCTGTCCAATGACAAAAATTATATATATATACACGGATGAGTTGAGATTTATTTTCCTACAATTATATATCAAACCGAAGTAATTTATGACTCAAATAAATATATGAACATACATTTTTGCCATTATTTTGTTGAGAGCAAATTCATATTTATTGCAATCTGTACTTACAGATGAAGGTTTTCATGAGTATTAGTACATCAGAGTAGCTGAATTTCACAAACACTGATATTTGCATTTGAGGTAAACAGCTTTCAAAGCTCTTCGATTTGTTTTTGTTTCTTAGGAAAGTAAGAGCAAGCATTTTATTATGTTGTTTTGTTGTTGTGGATGTTGTACCCTCGTCATTGTGAAAGCACAAAACGCTCTTGATAAAAGTTTGCACATTTTGCATATGGCTTGGACGTATGTAGCTGATGTATAGTTATATATAAAAATTCATGAATGACTATGTATAACGAAGGAAGGACTGACTGATATCTGCTTCGATTTAAAAATCACATGAGCAGCAGGGTTGTCAGATTTTGTCCGACTTATTTCGCCAAATTGATTTTAAAAATCGCCAAAAATTACCAAAAATCAGTTTTATGTAGTTTTTCTTATTAAATATTCGATAATAAATTTTTTGTTATAATATAAATTTTTATAAAGCGATCATATAAAAAATTTTCAGAAAATTGTCAAAATTATAATTAAAATCGCCAAAAATTATTTCTTCTAAATTCAAAACGCATTAATTAATGTAAGAAAAATCATCAAAATCAAATTGTTTTAACTTTTTGCAGACGAATTTTGGTAGGACATATTTTTGAAACTACTTCTGCAACACACGAATTTTCCTGAATTAGAAAAACTTTGAAGTTCAATTTTGTTAAAAAATAGCCTTAAAAGCCAACATATTTATTTATCGCCAGAAAAATCGACATGTCGCCAAACCAAAAATTTGGACGCCAAATAAGTTTAAAAATCGTCATCTCTGGGAAAACTTGACACTTTATACAACTTTGATTATCCACTAAATGGGAATTTATGCTCATATAACAGTTTTAGCAAGTAGAAAAAACAGTTAAGGCCGTGTTCAGAAAAAATTGTTTGTGTTTACAAAACGCTTAAAAACAAATTTTCATACTAAATTCGAGCGAGTTTTTAATTTTATGACTATTTACGAAAAATAACTTAAAACAAGTTAGATTTCTATATTCGGGTGTGTCGAATCTTATAAACCCTTCACCAAAGTATGTGTAGTATACAGACATATTTATACATAATTGTTATGTGAAAAAAATTGATAATTTTTTGTACTAGTGTAATTTTTTGTAAGTCCTAATTTAGACTATGCAAGTCTTATTGCTAAGCTGATTAGTTTGTTAGGGGAGAGAGAGAGACGTGGGGAAAAAACGGTTCTGCTCCTCTCGACTCTATTTCCCTCAAACCAAACAGCTTAGCAATAAGATGTGTCAATAAATGTGAGGACTCACATTATGAATGATGAATCGATTTTGCAAAAAAATTTCTCTATAATGCCAATTAAAAAAAAATTTTGGCTTGGAACTTAGAATAGCTTTTCCCAGATTATTCGATTGTAATATTATTGTTTATGTCTCAATTTATGAATTTTAATGGCAAACGTTTTATCAAAAATTTCGCTAACTGCACTAAATAAAAGTTATAAAACTAAAATAAAAAAAATATTAAATTGCAAATGCACAAACACTTTTAAATACCCACCCTCTTTCTACTTTGTGTAATGGTTTGACGAGGTTTATTTTGGTTTGGTTAACGACAACAATTGTAGATCAAAATGGGGAAAAATTAACAAAATAAAAACGTAAATACATACATATGTACAAAAATACATTTATACATATGTATGTGTGTTTTAAATAATTGTGTATTATTCAACCTTTCTGTTTGTATTATTGTACTGCACAATGGGGCACAACCAATTCTTAACGGTTGAACCTGACGAAACAAAATTTCGCATGAACACAGCAGAGGAGTATGTCCGTTAATATTATATTAGCTTCACCGTTCACTATTTTTTTGTTTCGCAGCCGATTGCAAAAAGTGATTGTACTCTCGATAAAACCTCTTCAAAACATCTTTAGTTGTACGTTTACTCTTTTAGTTAAAGAGTTATACTCATATGAAAATTAAAATTTTCTAAATTTTTTAATACGAGTAATTTGGTCCAGTTTGAGGGTGGCCTTGGCTGAAGTAGTTACCACGTTGACTACAAAACCGAAGGCTCTGGGTTCAATCCCTGTATCCAACAGTCATTAAATAACAACACCATGCATTTTTCTGATGTGCATTAGAATCTCTTTTTGTATCAGTTGTTGTAGGAAAGTTCAAGTGCTGAAGGCATAGTCACTGATCACTGATCTATACCGACTTCAGCAGATACTAGTCCTAATCCTCCTTCGTTGTATAGCAGAATAATCGTTGAAGTGAAATAACCAACAAAATAGCTACTAACACCAGCTTAAAAAATTAATATGTCTCATTTAACACCAGAGGCGCCGCAACATTGTATTATTAAAAAATTAAAAAAAAAACATTCAAATAGCAGAGTTGTTAAAAAAATTAAGATTTCCTCTTTATCTTCCTTCACCACCTGCCTTCTTTATCACTATCACTTTCCTAAAAAAGGTAACATCATGATTTTGCTAATTAATTAAAAGTTTTTATTTTGATATTATTATTGAAAATGTATTAAAAATGAATAAATTACAAATGGTAGGATGCAGTATGGCATGCAACACTGCACAACCGGTAACGGTATCGGTATTTTTTTATTTCGGTATTGGTATTACCGGTACATACCGTTACCGAGTTTATAATACCGGTACACCGATATTAATTACTGCTACATTATTAGTTCAGACAGTGGACATAGCAAAAGACCTTTTTTATTAAATTACTTCGGAAAAGGAGTATTTTTACATAAACATATAAAAACATTTAAACTTCTAATTATACGTTTTTACACTTTTATTAAAAAATCATTTATTAGAAAAGTAAAATAAGGAAACTGAAGTTGAAATTTTTCATATGTATATAAAGCATACATTTTGGTTAATTAAACAAAATAATAAAAATAAATACATACATTGTATGTATATTACACACGAAGTACATGTAGAATTGTATGCACTTAGTGATGTGCGAATATTTGTATTCGAATTTGCGAATATTCGGCTTTTTTAGATATTTGTAATCGTACTCGCCAAATTCAGACGAAACTAATATTTGAATATTTCAAATCAAGCAATAAACAATATTCTTACAGCCAACTCAAAAACAAACAAAACAAAATTCTCGTACAATTATCATTTAGATAGTTAAAGTAAGTAATTTTCTTCTTCTCCTCAAGAGAGAAACTTTACCTTCAGATATAAAAGTTTTGAAATTTTTTCTCCATCATCTCTGTCGACCCATTAAGCCTATACTTGAATTAAACCTATTTTTTGTTATAAATATCAAATTCCAAAGCTGTAAGCCAAAAATGTATTACGCCACTTTAAAACAAGATAGGTTTTTAAGTATGTATTTCCAAAAATCTAAACTGCTCCCAGCAAAATACTGAAAAGTCCCATTTGTAATTTAATTTTATTGGAAATTGCCGGGAACTCAAAAGCAAATTATATTTGTTACTACTTTCTGTGTATTGATGGCACCATTTTCTACCCAAGAGAGACTTTTCAGCCGAAAATATTGATTAACGAAATTATACAAAATACAATTATACAAAAAATATTTTTTATCTGATCAAAAACATGAGCTTGGCATCGATTTTAATTTTGCATTAACCCAAAGTTGCCCACTTTGGTGTCTTGTGGCTTAGCCCCCTTTAAAGACTTCAACTCTGTGACACCGTTCCCAATGCTGTGTAAAATTTCATAACAATCGGACAGCTAGTTTAGAAACTGCAGAATTATTTCAAATTTTTTTACCAAAATTCCTACTGTGTATCGGGTACTTTAGACCGTACCAGGCATTTATGGCAGACCACATGTGGTATATCAATTAACGAAAAATATCTTTGCGACCAGTTTAATGTGCATATATTAAATAAATTCAGTGAAGTGCGACTTTGACCCGCGCACGAAGGGTTCCGTACGGGCACGAGATATGTAATTCAATACGAACCTTAGCCAATAAAAAACTATAGTTTTGGCATTTTTTTCGTTTTTGGGTTTTTTCGGTTTTTTCGGTTTTAAGCGTTTTTTTATTTTGGGGGTTTTTTGAATTTAGTGGCGCTTTCTGAGTTTTGGCACTTTTTTCACGTTTTGGCGATTTTTTTTTTGGTTTTTGAAGTTTTTTTAATTTTGGCAATTTTTATTATTTTGGCTTTTTTTATTTTGGCGATTTTTTTATTATGGCGATTTTTTTTAATTTTGGCGTTTTTTTTCATATAGGTGATTTTTTTTTTGTTTTGGCGATTTTTTTTAGTTTTGGCACTTTTTTTCGTTTGAGGACTTTTTTCGGTTTTTGGCGTTTATTTTAAATTTGGCGATTTTTTTCGTTTTGGCGATTTTTTTTTAAAATTTGGCGATTTTTTTTAATTTTTGGCGATTTTTTTTTAATTTTGGCGATTTTTTTTCACATAAACAATTATTTTGGTTTTGGCGCATTTTTCGCGTTTTGGCGATTTTTTTCGGTTTTTGGCGTTTTTTTTATATTGGCGATTTTTTTTCATTTTAACGATTTTTTCGAATTTGGCGATTTATTTTAGTGCTAGAATATTTTTTTTAATTTTGTCGATTTTTTTCGATTTGGCGATTTTTTTTTAAATTTTTGGCGATTTTTTCAGGTTTTGGCGATTTTATAATTTTCGGATTTTTTAGTTTAACCGTTTTTGAAAATTTCAAGAGTTTACCTCTTACGGTCTCCAAGATATAGCAATTTGTCAAAATTACATAGTCAAAATTGCATTAACTGATGGACCACCCTTTAATTTAAATTTTTTAATATTTTAATGTTTATTGTTGTAGTCTATATAAAAATACACTAATTTTACAAATTTCAAGTGTCAATATACATATGTACATACAATTGTATGTATATTACATGAGATTTTAACATTTTTCGTTGCTCGTTTTGGAGCACCCTTTAATTTCTAATTCTCATGTATTTGTTGTTGTAGTGGCCAAGGTTCTACGTACTCTGTCCAAATTTCAGGTCCGTAGCTCTTACGGTTCCTGAGAAAATACCGTGTGACGGACAGACGGACAGACGGACAGCGTAGCGAAAACAATAGGGTTCCATTTTTCACCTTTGGTGAACGGAACCCTAAAAAGCCCTCTTCAAAACCTTAAATCTTCGCATTAGCATGTGTATCGGGAACAGCCAATACACTAATTTTCCCAATTTCATATACAATAACTGTGGCTTACAATGGCTTTGCTCACCAATTAAAATATTTGCCGTCTTATTCATTCACGCTTCAAAACAGCTTCATAACAGATTAATAAGCAAAAATCGAAAAAAAGACTATTCATAAATGCTTAACAGCCTATTAAACGTTTAATAAACGTTTCATAACTTCGAAATTTTTAATGTAGCCTCTATGCTACTTTAAGCGTTTGATAAACAATGGGCGCATTCATAAGACGTAGCTGTTGAGCACAACTGTTGTGAAACTGTTGGCAATTGTTGGCCACAACAGTTACTTCTTAGAAAGGGCTTGATGGGTGTACTGCAAAATGAACAGCTGATGAATGTAAACAATTGAAAAGTAATAAAAGAGGAACAAAGGTATGTACAACACAGAATATGTAATGAAGTCGGTAGCCCATGACTGTTCAATTTTTACAATAAAACTTGCTCCACAAAATAAATATTCAATCTTTGCACAACACTGCAATAAAAAGAAAGACATGCGCGTATTGTATTTATATTTTAACGCTAAGCCGCCATGTGCTCAAAAAATCTTTAAAGGCACTAGTGAATTAAACATGTAATATATAATATAAATAGACAGCATAATAAACAAACACATATTTGATGATATTAGTAATTTAATTTAATTCATTATTTTGTTACTTTGTCGCATTTTAAATATAAAATTTACCAAAAATTTGCAGCCGCCACCTTAAAAAGCGGCGTTGCAGTATAGTATGAACGGCATAGCTCTTTTCGACCAGCTGTTCAGGCTGAGCACAACATGTTGACTATAGGTAGCGAAAAAATTTTAGGATGGAAAAAATTACAGCAATTACTCAACTGTTGAGTGGCGCAAAACTACTCAACTATGCGTTTCTAAGACAAACACTCAACGGTTGCGCAACAGTTACGTCTTATGAATGCGACCAATTATAAAGCATATTATTTTAATTTTTTCGGGACTTGTGTGAGATTTTTTGTGGGTTTTCTCTTCTATGTTTCTTGTTTATTCTTATGAATTTCTTTCGAATAAAAAGAAAAATACATTTTAAGTCTGAAAATTTAAGAAATTCCATTCATTGGCAAAAGAAATATAGAATTATACACATAAGGGCATATGTATGCATGTATGTATGTACGTACAAGCATACGTATGTTTGTTTGGTACTGCATGCTAACATACATACATACATATGTATGAATATACAATAACATTTTAAAATTAAAACAAAATAGTGATGCATAATCGACCACAATAAAGTGGGTATTTGCCTACCTCTGTACTCACATGAATATAAATGTGTTTAAATACAATCTTTCACATAATTTAAATTTTTTTAGTTTTATTTATTAATAAAAAGTTGAAATGCATAATTTTAAGTTAGATTTTAATCACACTTTGTGTAATTATATACTTTAGATTCGACTCTAACAGACTACCTAGATAATCGATTCTTCGTTGTATGCATCACTAAACATAAATTGAGAGAGAAAGTTACATGATATTGCCAACATAAAATTACAAAAGAAGCAAAATCGTTTAATAGTTAATTCACTGATATTAATCAGTTATGAATACAAATTTTTATTAGAGCTTAATAAAGCAAACTCTCAAGTAATTTACAGATTAAAGCTTAAGTAAGGAATTTTTATGAATAAGACCGTTACTATATATGTTTAGAGATACGTTTTTCGTTCCTAAAGGCATTAAGCAGCTCACGAAGTTTGGTAGTATTTCGCACTAGTGATGATAATTACATGATTGCACTTTCCGGTTGATTAAAAAACAACGCTTCATAAGAATGTTTAAAGGATTAAAAAACGTGTTTATAAAATAAAGTTAATTGAAATATATTTTTGAAATTTTATTTATGTTGGGAATCGGTATACCGCTACAGACCGGTATAGACGTAAACGGTATTCTAGATACCGGTATTTTCCAACCAAAATTAATTTCAGTATCGGTACCGGTATCTAATTTTAGCGGTATTTGAATCGTTATCGTTATTTTTACGATACCGTTTGCCAACCTTTAAAAAAATAAAATTTTATTATTATTTTTTTTTTAATCGAATATGGGCAAATAAATTAACAAACATTTATACTGAAATATTATTAAATAAAAAAGCTTTCATTTTCAATCTCGTAATAGTCACAATTGTCTGCATCTATATCTGTCTCAGATGCTGAAGAACTGTGAAAATATTTTTTCAAAGGTACCAAATTAATATTCAAAGTACCTTTTAAGAGACAATGTTCAAGACCTCTTTATATCAGTTAATAATAACTAAAGCAAACTTAGAATCTTTGAATTGTATGAATTCTCCCGAATTTTAAATTCTTACTACCGTTTCCTGTATTTACCCTTTTGGTACCTTTTTTGGGCCCTTCGAAAAAAAACATACATCTTTTTCATCTTCCATTGAGTGGTAGGAAGTAAAAATAGATTATTTTTACATTTATGTACACATAGCATTAATAAAAAAAGGCCACAAACGGGTACAATTTTACTAGTTTATAAATGCGAGTTTGCAGAAAGTGCCCAAACAAATTCGAGGTTTTTTATAGGTGTATCAAATGTAAAAAAGGTACTAAAATTCAGTTTTGACTATCTTTTAACCCCCAAAAGTACACGTATCGAAAGAGTATTAAGCACGTATAGGCTTATTTTTTTTAGCAGCAATTGTATGATTTTAGAATTTTGAGTTTATTTACCGCAATTTCTGAGATAGAGAGATACCGATTTTACACTTTTTTACCGCTTAGCATTTGAATTTCAAACAATCTCTTCTTAGTGGATCTATAAATTGGAAAAAAAACTTACACACAAAATTTAAGCCCTGAAGCTGTAGTGTTCTAGGCTGAGCGATGATATATCAGTCAGTCAGTCAGTAACGTTACTCCTTTAAAGGTGTACAATTATTGAAAGGGCAGATTCGGGCAACTCAACTTTATTTTATTTGTTGCATAATAATATTAATTACTACTATTAATAGATTAGAGAGCAGGATCTGGATCACGTCCATTTAATTTCAAAAAATATAAATTAAAAATAGTCCTTACATATCTCTTTCCATTAATTTACTATTTGTAAATTTACTTTAAGATTTTAATTTTATTTATTGAACTTACCTTCAGCTGTAGATTACAAAAACTATCACATGTGTTTAAAGCAAGTATCTGCTAGATAATTTTTCCTACGGCAGTATCATATTCGTGTGAGGGCCTCATGCAAACTGAAGTTATGAAGAGCAATTGAGGCAATGGACCTTACTATGTACATTTTTCATCTCCTAGGGGCTTTGCACAGTGTGGTGCGTATGTTTTAAAAAATATTTAATTTCGATTTTGAAAATTTCAAAAATGTTAATCAAAAACAGTCACCATCACTATATAAAAAACAAAATTGTTTTTCTCGAAACGTATAGCAAATTATACCTATCTGAAAGGTATTGCTAAGGGCATGAATCAACAGTAAATAAATAGTTTAATTTTCTGTTTTTATTGGACATGGGTACTTCCGCATATGATTTATTTTACATCAAAACTTTGACTTTGGCCTGTATCTATGTTCTAAAATCGCTAGGCTTGTATTGTCTTAACACCCTAATGTGTGGGTATTTATGTATGTGCCAAGCGTGAAGTGGGCCTTGCACCAATTGTTGACGCTATCGGCAAAATTGTTCAAAAATAATTTTTTTTGGATTTGTTGGATTTTTTGTAAGATTTTTGTGATTCCTAGAAGCAAATCTTAGTGATAAATGTTTATACAACTACAAAACTTCATTCGAATATACCAATAGTCAACGATTATTGAAATATTCGAATACAAAATTTTATTTCAAACGAATTCTGTTAGAAATAGCTGACTTATTTCCAAAATATTTAGTTTCTGACCCACTGTGCATTTGTACAATGTTGCCACGTAAAAGCAATACTCCCAATATTTTTTGTTATTTCTTTTTTTGTTTTTGTAAAATTCTAAAAAACAAAATAAAACTTTTTTAAAAAACTAGGCGTATATTTTAAATTTAAAAAGCATTTTTTGCGCTTAAAGCCAGCGCACATACTGTGTATGTATGTATATTTACATACATACCCTGCAGGAGATTGAACTAGTGCCTAATTAGTACTTTACTAATACATAAATCTCCACCACTAGTTCCCTACCGTAAACTTTCCTATACTATCTTAATGCTCAAATTAGCATTACGTGTGTTTATAAAAACACTAGTACAACTCATTGTGTATGTATACTAGTACATTTTGACCCAATTGGGTGACTTAGCACTAGTTTATTACCAGCTCCGTTGTAAAGAAGAAGCCTCTGCAATTGGTGCCTTTATTGCTTTCTTATCCAGTAAAAACTCCTGAGTTAAAATAAATTTTTTGTTCGAAATAAAAAATTCGAAAGAGTAGAATTATATAATAACTATAACTATTGCAACGAAAAAATAAATAAATTAGGAAATAAGGAAGTATCGTAAATAAGGATACAAGGTTTAAATTAAATTTAAAACTTTAAATCTGTTAAATTCTCTGGATTATTACCTTCCGGAGTAAAGCTTTCATTATCAGTTCCTTCATTTTCTTTAATTTTCCCAAACGGTTGGGTTTAAATAATATTTTTTTTTTGGAGTTGAAAGGCTTTTCGTAAAGCCGTATCAGACTCATTAGCAAACACAGCAATGGCATCTAAAAAATAAAATACAAAGGTTATGAAAATCAATTGACCTACAAAAACAATTATAAATTAGTTTACCTAGCAAAGCAGAATAAAAGTTTTGAAATTGTTTAAGACCTTGTTTTACATGCGTACCATCAACGTTGAAATCGCGAATTATATCGTATCCTAAAATTTCGTTAAGGTAATTGAAAACAATTCTTCAGCGCAGCTTCTTGTAGGTTTAGTTTTAATTAACCACTTTTTTAACTTCTGCTTCAATATAAGCTTTGGTATTTCGCTATTATTTTTCGGTTTGTGATCTGCTTTGCTTTCTTCTTCCAAACACATTTGAGGTTCGATACGAGTATTATTTATAAAAATTCCGCACTCTTCAAGGACTTCTTTGGAATTTTCGCTATGCAACAACGCTTTTAATTTTTATATTCAGAAATTTTATTTTTCACTTTTATTTTAAAATATTTTTTCGAAGAGGTTTTAAACTACCCTACAAGAAATTAATGACTGAAACTAACACAAACAAAATTTTTTCACTAACACAATTGCATCAATTTATATTGAATTTAATATTGATAGTCAATTGACTAATCATTTGATAGGAAGTGATGATGGATTTATTTATTAATTATAGTTGTTCTACTCTAGCATATATGTTAGAGTGGGACATCTAATGTACATATGCCAAAACTTGTACAACATCGAGTTTTATGGAAATAAAACTAAAATTAATTCTGTCTGTGAAAAGTAAAATTTTAAAGTGTTAAAAAAGATAAGTAAAAACAATATTTAATAAAGAAATTTACAAAATTTAATTTAATTTATATTTCTTTTCAAAATTGTATTTGTAAAAAGCAAGATGTGTTGGTGGAGAAAAGGTGTAAGGAGGGCAATATACCGCCTAGTTTATTTTTTTTTTGCTGAAGTATATCTCTTATTTTAAATTATTTATTTATTTATTTCTATATCATTTTATAATAAAAAAAAACAATTGAAATAATTAAAACTATATTGTCACTATATCAATCATGTATGATTTCTCAATTGCGGGGGATATATAAATCAATTATGATCAGTCAAACTTGAGTAATATTTATGCTATCATTGATTATTAAAAAGCACTGGAGTGAGCAGTTCAAGTTAGAGAGAGATGCAAGATCACACGTACACAAAAGTTTCCATCACATTTTTCATTTTACCCTTTGAATAATATGTGTTATTATTACTAAATCTCTTCTATAGATGTGACTCTGGTGAGGGGAATGTAGAATAAAGGGTCAATCTATAGTTGAGATAATAATCATAATCGCTCGTAAAGGCAATTATGATTATTGGGGTTAAATGGATGAAAAGAAACCAATTAATTTCTTGGACTGAGTTGTGGGAGTAATTGAGGTAATAAATGCTCACCTTTCCTTTCAGGGTAACCAGTTTAAAAAAAAGGGGCGATGAAAGTTCTTTTCTTCTTCAGGGTTTATTTAGAATTCACTTGTGATTTAATTAGATAAGTAAATAGATTTTATGTACAACTGGGTAGGCAAGATTACTGAAGTAAACGTCTTGACGGGTGGTAAGTAAGTAAGTTTAACAAATATATAACTTAGAAACTTTCGGTTGTTTTCAAGCAAACCGATTCAAAGTAAAGCTACATTTCTTTCGTTTTTTTGTTCTAAATTTTAGTGTTACCATATTGTAGACATATTATTCTATGTTTCAATTTAAGCTTTTAGAACCCTGGTTTTGATAATTTTAGATAAGTTAATTCAAAAAAAAGTATGTGTTAATTCGTTTAATATTTAGTGTCCAATGTTGTTTGGACACCCTTAATAAAGTGATAGAAACTTTGTTCTAGCAATGAGGAATATATCCTGCCTGACTATCGATCAAATGAGCAGTCAATTCACTGGTAGTGTTCTTGTAGACTATTTTATTACAATCTAAATACGTTTTCTGTAATAAAAAAAATTTATTAATAGGTATATGTTTACTTATTTATTATATTTTATATTTATAAATTTAAAAAACAAGTATTAAGAGCTATTGTTCTTGGCTCAAAACGCGTCCATTACCTTAAAACATGTGTCTTTCTGTTAGACAAAAATTCTAGCGATCTTCAAGTGGCGCCTTGGAACTATTTACATATATACTAGTACTCATAAGCACTAGTAATTTTCTACAATAACTTTAACTCTTTTTACACTAATTCTTGATGACAATTAACGCATATTCTCCTGCAGGGTATGAATGCATGTACGTCTATACGTAAAATGAATGTATGAGTATGCGTGTGCATGCATTAACCATCAAAACATAACCACATAACCATATAAGTGTGTGTGCATGTATGAGTTACTGTGTGTGGATAACACAGTACATAACGGTTAATTACACACACTCTTAAACATACGCTCTGCATACGATTAATATTATGTACATACATACATATATGAATAAGTTCATAATACCACCACACCAAGGCTTTTGTTAGTGTATGTGTGTGTATATTTTATATACGCAAATATGTATCTAGGCGCACGGCAGTGCGCCAGGCCAAGTTCTGGTCAATGCACGCAGTGTGTATATTTACAGGAAGCCATTCGAGCTGTTTTTACCCCCCTCATAACTTTGTTCGCCGCAATCGTAAAATCATAAAATATAAACCATAATTAGAATAAGTTCCAATAATTTCGCATGCGAAGTTCGAAAGTTTTACAATAAAAGGTTCCTGAGATATGGAGGTGCAAAAAGTGCATATTTTAAGACAAAATCACTGACTCACTGACTCACTCATCAATATTATGAAGCACTTCTGCTATAAGTAGAGATCTGAAATTTGGTACACAAGTAGATATAGGTGGGCGATGAAGTAGAAAAATCTGAAAACCCAAAAATTTTAACCAGGCGGCGGGGCTATACCTATAAAAACTTAACTTTGTGCTAGTGAGCTGAAATTTGGTACACAAGTAGAACTATGTGTGTAATTACCTAGAAAAATCTGAAAACCCGAAAATATTTACCAATGGTCCGGGGCTACGCCCATAATGCCCAGAATTAAAAACACATATCTAAAGCGTTTAACTCACGCCCATAAGGAAAAAAGAATTAAAACTTGCGCTAGTAAATTTGATAAAGAAGTAGGTCTAGATTAGGAACTAGCTAACAAAATCTGAAAACCTTAAAATTATAGCTAGGGGCGTGGCTACGTCCACAAACCTCAGAATTAAAAAAACAAACAATGCGTTTAACTCAAGAAATTTTACTATAATTTGGGTTACATCTTGCAATAACACAAGGTTATAAATGTTCTTTAATCAAAATGGGCGTTAAAAATCCAACAAATTTTGCCCTCCTATTTCATTTACTTATGTAGTTCGGATCAGCTCGTTTAAATATACTATTTATGTATTTATTATTAAACGTTTCCAGCAAAACTTAACAGGAGAGATAAACACTCTCCGAAGAAAATCTTGAGTTTGAAAAAGTGGGCGTGATCACGCAAATAAGCAAATAAGAATAAAAAATTTAAATTTTCGCTAATGAGGTTAAATTTGATAGACAAGTAGCTCCAAGCTAGAAACTAACTAGAAAAATCTTAAAGCCAGGAAAATATAGCCATTAGGGTGGGGCTACGCCCATTTAGTCTAGAACTAAAACATGCAATTTAAATCGTTGACGTAAGCAGTTTTATTGAAATTTTTTTAATAATGAAAAGCTATAAATCTTCCTTTAAAAAAGTGGGCGTTAACATGACAATAAAATTTAAGTCTCTTCTTTCATGTACTTTGGATCAGCAGATTTATACTACTTATGTAGATATTATTATCCGTTTCTATCGAAACTTGACACGTATGATTGGCACGGACTAAAATTTTTTTTCTTTTAAATAATTAAATTTGTGCTATAGAGCTGAAATTTGATACGCCAGTAGGTCAAGATGAAAAACTGAAACCTTAACTTAAAACTGTCATCATTAAAAGATGACGTTGATAATTGAGCGCTGCTCATTACAAAATTTGGAGTTTAAGAAAGTGACGGAGAGTGGGAGTACTAGTAATAATATTTAAAGCTAGAATTTTAAATAGATGGTTTAAATTCGATACCCCTTAAGTTAAGGGGTGAGTTCCGTACAGGAAAAATCCGAAAGTACTGGTTGTTACATTAGGGAAATGGGGCCATAAATTATAAAATCTTAGCGCAACGTTATACGGCAGAGAACTGAAATTTGAAAAAAAATTGACTTAGGGAAGTTACCAACTAGAAAAATTTAAAACACAAGCTACTCTATTGATATTTTACATGCACATTTCACTTATTGTCAAGTTAGCAGATTATCTAGAAATTATACTACACTCTTACGATTACAAATTTATATAATAGCATAGCATATTTCAGTGAAAGGTATTGTGCGAAATAATAACTTGGTCAAAATTTTTATCTCACTAATTTTAGTGGCCGAAATTTTGGAAAGGAACTTGGCCTTTTTTCACATTTATGTTTTTGTGAGGATTTGTTATACATAAAATCATTTATTCTATAATTCTATTTTTTTGCTTGGTTTTTTCTATTTTTTATTCGCTTTGTTTTTTATGAATTTATTTAACATTTTGGTTAAATTCATATTTAGAGTTGATTTGATTTTATTATTAAAGGTTTTTTCTGCAGTTAATTTTATATGCGTTTTTTTATAATCATTTTTAAAAATGCGTTAGAATTATTTAAAAAAAAAGTATTACAGTGAAAAATGTATTAAGTCATGCATAAGTTTTCTGCTAATTTTGCTTTAATTATTAAAAGCTTGTTCTGCTACAAAAAACACACAAGCATTTAATGAAGATTAATAAAAAATATAGTTTGAAGCAAATTCATATATTTATGATACATGTAATTAAAATAAAAAATCTCACGGCCTTATGTATAATCAAAAAATGGCAAGAAGTTAGCATAACTGACAAAATTGAATTACTGTTGACGAGATCCTCTAGAAAATTTGGCATTAAAAATCGCCGCATAATGTAGTTTTACACACGATTACATACTAGCATGATTTTTAACACGTTAAGGCCATGTTTAATTTTGCCACTTATGCTAACCTTATCGATTATACATAAGGCCGTAAATATCAAGCTTTCCACACAGCTTTAATTCTTGTTTCGGACTTGTTCAACAACAATTCGTATCATACCCATACGAAATGTCAAGCGAAATCGGCTGATTTCATTCAATTAGCTTCTCCCTACAAAATGTAGTTCTCAACTAGATTTTAGCGGTAGACTCGTAAAACCAAATAGCAAAGCTCTTTTTTTTTTTTGCTTTATTAAAATAATGTATGAACTACATATCTCTAATTTACTTCAATAGTGGCATAACTCAAAAAATGAGTTTTTTGAGTTAATAATGCAGAAAGATGCGGCATTTCGTATTTTGTCTTGTGTACAAATTTCATATAAATAGCTTATACCATCACCTCCTGAGAGAAGATTTTTTTTCATTTCATTGAAAATTTAGAACGCGTTTTCTGCAAAAGTGGTTTTTTCGAGTTGTGCCACTATTGAAGTAAATGAGCGATATGTATTCATCAAACCAAATACAGACAATAATAAAACTGGCAATCAGTTTCAAACATATGGTTGTTAAAAAAAATTTAAGAATTTTTTATGTGTGTTAATACACTAATTATGCGTTATTATTGTTTAAATTTTTTCATAAAAATACAGATGAACATTTATTTGACGCATTAGTATTAAGAGTTTTTGTTTCTTTGTTGTTGGTTATGCACGCTGGATGGATTTCATTTCAGCAGTGTTCAACCAAAAAAATATTATTCTTACCCAATGGCCAACTTATTAGAATTAATTGAAATTTTAAATTTAAAAGGAAATTTTTTTTCTTAAGTTAATTATTAAATTTATCTGCTAATCTAATTTAATGTGAATCAGTTTGATGTGTGGGCTTTTATAAAAGATCATTGTGCTTTTAGGCCGTCAAGAGAGAGAGAGAGAGAGAGAAATATAGAGAGGGAGATAAAGAAAGAACAACTATTTGAATTAAGATGAAAAATATTTTAGAAACTTTGAAAGTAAAACGAGAATAAATTATTTTCTCAAATTGAAAATAGTTGTTGTGAAAACTATTTCTTCGAATTTTTTCAAATCCCTTTCAAACGTTTGTCGCTTAAGAAAAGATTTGATCTCAAATCTTAATTTTTTTTTGCAAAGTTTCGCACCCGTCGATGAAACGTGGATCCACCACAACATACCAAAGACCAAACAGCATTCAAAACAGTGGCTTCTATGGCTTGAGTCGGTGCCAAAGAAGGCCGAGGTAAGGTTTTCAGCCAATAAAGTCATTGTGACCGTTTCGAAATGCACGATGTACAATCCACATTGATTGGCTTCAAAAGATCAAATCAATCAATGGCGGAAATACCCAGAAAAAAATTATTTGTATATACAATTAATTTTTTTGTTATATAATTAATTGATTTTGAACCTACAACGATTTTTGTAAATACAATTACCGAAATTGTAAGTTAAAGGAAAATCTGAAAAATATTTTCAATTAAATATATCAACAAATAGTTTGTTAAAATTTATTTATTTTTTTAACATTCATTTTTGTTAGATATCAAAGTTTTTTTTTTGATTAAAGCTATTGTTATATTAACAATATGAATTGTTGAATTTCAGCACAAATTTTTATTAAATTGTTACACTCACAATATCATTTTTATATGATAATGATGATATTTTTTTCTGTGTAGAAATCATGAACTCATCTCACAAGCAAATACATATTTTCATGACCTCACAAATTTAACAATTTTTATACAAATATTTGTTTTTCATTCATTATTTACCCGCTCCACAGTAGATAATTTTTCCGGTAATCAATTCATATCTCCACAACTACAATAGTGAGAGTCACAGAAGACGGGGAGACGGGCACCCTCATAAGAATAATAATTATTTGTACTCTATCTTCCGAAGTACAATAGTGAGTCACACTAAATTTGATGTGGATAATTCTTAACATAAACTTCGTGTTCCACCAAAATCTGAGAGGTATAGCGTTGGAGAGAGGAGTACCCCCATACAAAGTAATTATTAATTAATTAATAGCCACGAATTTCTTTTAATTTGAAAGTCCAAAATAGGAATGAGATGTATATAAACGGTGCATAACCAACAAAACAATAAAAAAATTCACGTTACTGATGACTTGCCTGCCAATACACAATTTCGGATACTAATTATCCAAAATTAAATCTTTTAACAAGCCTAATAACGTAAGATATAATCGCGAACGTTATTTTTTAAAATCGTATAATATAAATACAACCACGTCACACGTGACTCATGCGTGACTAATACATGACTCACGTGTAATAAATCACGACATTGGTACGAATACACAAAAAACAGTGACAAAAGCAACAGCAATAAAAGTGTTAGCAGAACTCAACACGGGAGGAGGGTATTATTGATTCGTACATAACTTCTGAGGCGTAAAGATTTTGATATAATAACGCTTATTTGTTCATCTTTTAAAGTTAAATTAAAATCGTTGCTTAATTGAGTCCAATTAATTTCTTTATGTCCACTTATAATGAGAAAATCCATTTCAAAAAGCACTTCCACAAATAATTTTGATATACAATTTGTGCAAAATATTTGAATGAATACTGGAATTTGATGGTTTAATGATTAGATTTATTATTTTTCAAAATTAGTTGAGCTAAATAGGATTTCATTAAGCAAAGTTTTTAGCTTTTTTTGTTTATATACTTATTTATTTTAGTTTTATCTCACAATATTCAATTTTAACGCGTCATTGCAAAACCTGCGTTATATATTTGAAATTTTTTTTTGCATAAGAATGTAAAATTTTATGCATTTTAAACCCGTACACTTTTAGTTTTCACGCTAGTTAAACTTTTTTAATTAATCCGTGTGCACCCTTACTAAAGTTGTTACTGTGAAGATCAGTTAAAGTGTTCAGTCCCCTTCTTCTCCTCTCCCTTTGGAAATAAAAACACAAATTTTGATTTTGCAACCCCCCAGCAAGTATCACACGCATATTATTGTTTTTTTTTTATTATTTTGCCTCAAACACCGTTAACAACGTACTGATTTCAAACCATCTGTTGGAGATTTAAAAATGGTTTATAATATTCAAGATATTTTTCATTATTTATCAAATGATTCATAATAATAAACAGCTTTTAGGCACCTGTGCCACCTGCGATGTATGTAATCATGAATAGTTGAGCACACGAAACTTTAAAAAAGAAACCCTTGTCCGTCCGCCTGAACGTCTTTGGTGTTTCTGTGAGAATTGATTGTTGTGGCATTAAATGATTATTAAAGGCTAAAACCAAAATGTTAAATCAATTGGAAAATTTGTATCAATTTCAATAACAATAGGAGCAGCATAACAGCAGCAACAACAAAAGCAATAAATGGTTAAAACTGTCACTACTTTGGCCTGATTTTGTTATTGTTTGTCTCTTAAAAAATTTCTTAACAGGGCATGCAAATTTCATCAACTCCATAAAAAATTAATAAAACAGAAAACATAAAAAAAGGAAACTAAAAAAAAAGAAATCTTAAATGCTCTTACATTTTTTACCCACAGTCAGTTGCAGGAGTTGCTAAATGTGTTCATATAATTTTTGGAGGAATACCGGCGAAATAAATGTGTTGTGGCATGAATTTTGTATTGGCTTCATATTTTTAAACACACAACTCCTTTGTAACTTAATGCACAAACAAACAAGTGCAAATACATAACATACAGTAATAGTAAAAGTGTTTGATTCTGACTATGTATGTATGTATGTGTGTCTGTGATATACTCCGCCAGAGGAGTTGCTGCTTGTGCACAAACTTTATGTAAAACACACATGTTAAGACACATCGTCCTAGCCGCATATTCCCACATATTTTTTATTAACTATTGCACAATATCAGTTCAGTTTATTTAAATGCATTCATTATTTTATTTTCATATTAAGTAGTGGATGTTGGAAAAAATTTCAGCGTTTACGGTACGAAGAAGGTGGTTGGGGAATTTAATTAACCGTATTACATCTTGTGGGGAATTTCAGATTATTAATTCGTTTTTGTACAACAAAATTGTACAAAAATTTTTGTTTTGTTGTTTTGTTTTTGATTACGATTACTAATAATCAAAAAGTAACTTAAATTACTTGAATTTACAAAAAATAATCACAAAGAATCGAAAGTAATCACAAAATAGTCTGACTACTGTCAAAGATTAATTTTGATTATTGCTAAATAATCCAAAAGAATTAAAAATAATCTTAAAAGTAATCGGATTATCTTTTAATTTCTTTTAAATCTTTTGGATAATGTTTTGTAATTTCAATTAAATTAGATTATTAATGCGATTATTAATGTTATAAATTAATATGTATAATATTTTTTATTTTATTTATATTTTATTATTATGTATAATAATTTTTTTTTATATATCCATTTTACGAGAATTATGCTTTTGTTGTTTAATTTAATTTGAAAAATGTGTTATTTTATTTTAAAATTGTTTCCTTTAATTTGAATAAAGTTTCGTTTAATTTGAAAAAGATTTCGCTTAATTTGAAAATGTTTTCGCTTAATTTGAAAATAGTTTCGTTTAATTTGAAAAAGGTTTAATTTAAACTGAAAATGCTATATATACAGGGTGGCCCAGAAAGACCGAAGTAGTGTGAATTGCTTATAACTTTTTATTTAAGAGATATTTTTTTAATTTTTTTTTTTAAATACATTAAATTTATGGGGAATATTTTTGGATTAGTTATTAAAAATGATATCCCGCAAGTGGTGGCCATATTCTGCTTCGCACAAATGTGCTCTTTCCAACACATTTTCCATGACCTTTCGCAAAACTTCCGGTGGTATGTTGTTAATTTCTTCTCGAATATTGGTTTTTAACTCCTCAATAGTGTATAAGCC